>VXBJ01002409.1:415606-503746 GCA_013400055.1 Nycticryphes semicollaris
TAACTCTGTGTAAACAAGAAAGGAATAATTTTGATTAAAAAGAAAAACAAACCACAAACAAACAAACAACAAAACCCCAGCACCCACCACCAAACAAAACCCCCAGAAAATCTTTTTAGGAATACATTCTTCCATGGTTTAATTGAAACTACAGTTCATTGAATTTCTGCAATGTGTTCAGAGTCACCATATGCTACCTTTGCTATGGTTTAAGTCACATTTGCTTTAATTAAGTATCCTCTTTGAAATGGATACTCTCTAGATTTTAAGAAGCATATATCAGATTTTCTAACATCTACGCCTTGTTTCACATTTCTGTAATTTCCCAAAGTTGTGTGAATGCACATATGTTTTCCTGAGTTGACAAGAGTCAGATCCTTTTATGACCTGATTATTACTTCTCACTGTTCCTCCATCCCCGGACTACACTAGATTTAAATTTCCACAAGCAAAACCCATATTGCAAGGTGAAGCAATCCCACAGAACATGCCATAGCATCTGTCCATCAAATTCAACTGTGGGAATCCTATTTCCTTCCATTTCTTCATATAAATCACAATGAAACAAGAGCTATGAAACATTCCTGTCCTGTATACTTGAACTAAGTCACTTTTACACTGTTAAGTGTGGAAGTCCCATTAGATGTCCACAGTATGCCAGGAAAGGGCAAGCTTAAACTGTTTCTCTTATTTGCCTGGGTAAAATGTCATAAATCTATATTCATAACTTGAAGGTAAAGCCAAAGTAAAATTCTATTTAAATGCAAGTGGATACTTACGGAAATTATGGTATTCCTCTGGCTCTCATCTGCATTGGTTGACAAGTAAGAGAGACAAATCAAAATGTGTCTTGGGAGAATGCAGGGTCGAGTTCTTCCTTGCCATTATTTTTGTTACATCCCAAGTATGCTACAATATACCAAGCACTGTGGAACTGACATGGTCAGACTGACTATCATTTAGCTCTGCAAAGAAGGAGGCACTAGGTGAACAGAAACGTAGATTCAAGCCTATACAGAGCTTGTGGCTTTAACATGGTGGACTAAACCAAGATTTTTCAAACACAGATGATGACTAGCTGCAGATAAAGATTTACATCTGATTTTATAGCTGATTTCAGATTGTGCTTGTCTTTAACCTTGGGTGGAAGGCTATCAGGGCCTCTGGAGAAATAAAATTAAAAAAAAAAAAAAAAAAAGAGTAAATATTTAGTTGTTTAGTTCTGAGCATGTAAAGATAACCAAAACGTAACAGCTGGGATACCCAGATTTATTCTTTTAATAGATGACTGAAAGGGAGAGCTCTTTGACTTTCCCTGTTTTTTCAGTTTCAAGAGCATATCATTGCTTGAATTTATTTCTGGGATAATCGGTGACTGTCATGAATACCTGTAATGAACTTACAGATCCTTTGGACGAATGCAAGGAGCCTTGGATCAGTCCCAAAAGTGCAACATGTCTTTTAATAAATGATCCCCTCTACAACTGGGACTGACAAATCTGTACAAGCAGTAGGTCATGAATTCCCCATCCCCTAGCTATGGATAATTTTAAGGAATTGGATCACTCTTTTGAAGCCTGAACTCTATATTGAGTTCGCTTTCAAGCTCCCTACTGTATCTAGTTTTCCTGTGGGCTTTTGTTTTTAGTTTCATTTGATTTCAACAGATGTTATTTACTGCTATTTCCCTCCGCTTTGGAGAGGATTTATCATTGAGATATATTTTCATTTTAGTGCACAAATACATTAAATCCAGGCATGACGCCTGACCAAAACAGCTGGAAAGTGACACTGAAATTAAGGCTATAGAGCTGCCTCTCTAATCTGCTGAGCAGTTTATATAAATGTAGTTTAAATAAAATGAGTCTGCAAACAGAAAAGCTTAAAGGATATTAAATCCTGGCTTTATAAATAATGGCCAAGCTAGCAGGAACCACCCCATGGTGTGCAATCTTTTTCTTTCATGTAACAAGGTTATCTGGCCTCACAAGCTTCTTAGGGTAAACTTAATTAAAGCCAATGAAGAGAAAATGCAAAACGGTAGCTGTTTTGCAGAAATTCAGTATTTTTCTATACATATTTCTGTGGACTAGAGGTAGGTAACCCTTAGTGGAAGACGTAGAGGGAGAAAGCTTATTTGCTTATTTCCTTTTCCTATGATATTTATATACCTTGCTCACTATGAGTACGTGTGTGCAAAGGAGGTGGGAACGAGTGGACGTTTCACTTTTCCTGGGAGATAATATAGGTTTCCCCGAGGACAGAATATGCTACACGTTGGCAATGAGTTTGTCAGTGTTCCTAACATTTCTATACAGCTGTAATTAATGGATTTAATAAAATATTGATATCTGTTTCCACAGTTCTATCATCCAGCAAAAATCTTTATGTGATCTAAATTAAACACTTCTGCAATGGGCTGGAGACTGCAAGTCGTTTCTTGCCCTGGTGGAAAAGCTCTTTGCCACCCCATCTGCTGCTCCAAATGCCAAACCTCAGAAATATCACTGAATGGGAGAGCTGTTGTAAAGAAGTGCTTGCTATTTTATTTGAGTTTCTGTTTAGCCTGGTAAAACATCCACCTTATCAGCTTGTATCACTGAGATGTTGCTGAGCAGGCCCCAGTCTAATCTCAGATTGATGAAATGCATCCAACGTGACATTTGACTCAATCTGCTCATAAATAATAATAATACTACTTTACATTTATATAACCCTTTTCAGCAAGAGCTCTCCCAAAAGGCCTTTTTGACCTCCAATTTATCTATTGTGACTCTCACTGAATTAGAGGCAATCATAATGTTCTCTACTCCACTACCACATACGGCATGGCAATAGCCGCGAGACAAATTAAATTTATGATGAGATTCCAGTCATTTTAGCTATCTGATGCTCAATAATCCATCCCAGCAGAGATCACCTGTAACATTATTAGCGTCTCAGTCACTCAGACAGCTGTCAGCTGTATAAAAAGCTATCTGCACAGTAAGTACTACCCCCTTTCTTCCAAATCCGGAATTTCCAACACTCAAATAATGACAGAGGCCTAAGCTTGACAATATTTATTCCAGACAAACGACACTTTTAAGTACCGGATTTCGCAATTCACTGTTGATTAAAAACAAAAGCTTCATGAAGTTGGAAAAAAAGAGGTACCTGGATTTAGTCTAGATTTAAAGTGTTTGCACCTCAAACCTAATCAAGGTTGGGTTACCCTCACTTTGGTTTGTAAGGGTAAGTTTTCAAAGGCATCAAAAAATGCAGATAGGGATTTTCTGATTCATCTCCTCTGTCTATTGCACCTGTTGAAGCCTAAATATTGCAAATAAGAATGTCTTTTATAAATCTAATTTATCAAAGCTTGTATACAGCTGGTTGAAGGCTAGCTGTAACAATCTGCCAAAGCACAGCACCTATCTACCAATCCATCTAAAGAAACTCAATGTAAGACATTTTTCTCCCTGTTCCTGCTGAAACTGTACCATTGTAAAATTCCTGTTGCTTTCAGGAGGAACAGAATTTAGCCAAGGTGATACTTTTACTTTCGTGCAAAACTTTCTCATTTGTTTAATAGAGTATAGTGTGATGATTTTTAAACAATCTTCAATTACTTAGGTTACTTTAATCTTCATAATCCACAGACAGCTGACAAATTTTACAAGAACATGTGGAATACATAGAAATAGAATGCACCAACTCTGACACTTGAAATTCTCAGCTTGTATATGAGGGATCTAACCATAAATTCCTGTTCTGAGTCAGGAAGAACAAGGACATGAACACTGCAGTGACAGCTCAGGGATTCTAGCTATTCTGGCGTGATTTTTTATGATCCCTGGTTTTTATTGTAAAATTTTAAAGAAGCTTCTTGTTAATACAATTTAGCTCTATTCCCAAGATCATGCCATAAATAAAGCCATTACATAGCACCTTGCTCGTGCAAAGAGGCCAATGTGATCAGCAATTACTAAAAGTAAATAGGATGCTGATGTTATCATACATTATAGATAGAATCAATACTGTAACAAAATCTAAGAAAAAAGTGAACCAGTGATTTTCTCTACACATCCAACCTCTTCTGTTCTTTTTTATTTTTCTTACCTGCTGATACCCTTGTCCTCACATCTAAACCTGCAACATTCTCCATTTCTGTATAGTGTCTGCATATCACTGCTTGAAAAGTCAGATACGTATTCACCAGAGACAGAAGTTTTCAAATATATTTAGACTAAGGCCCCAGGTTGGGTAAATAAAAGCAACTCTCACAACTCTCTCAGTGTTTCAGTTCTAACAGAAGACATCCCATAAACTCTTACAGCTAAGTTAAGTATATACTATATGCCAGCTTTGCAGTTTGGCATCTTATAGCCAACTGAAACCAAAAGGTTAAGTCAATCATTCTGATCATGTAACCTAAGCTACTCATTCCTACCTTTCTTTAGATGAAATAATCACATAAAAATAAAGCACTTTCTAATAAAGACAGTGACTGTTCAGACCTCTGTTCTAGACAGAAGGAATTTTGATAGTTCTGATTTTATGGACTGTAGACTTGGGTAGCAAAAGTATGTTGATTTTCTTACAGGGGATAGAAATAAAGTGAAATGAAAGCAGACGGATCTGCCCTAGCAGTGAACCATTGGATACAATACTTTGCTTCAGTGAGTATCCAAATTATTTTCAGGTAGTTTGGCACATAGGTAATTTATGTGCTTCGTTCTCTGCCTGCTATTTAGAAGCTGTTTCTCAAATAGAGATTGTTCTCTGAACTATTCACCTTTGCATGCACTATTTCACTCTTAACTCTTCTAATATTCTTCTTAAGGTTAACTTAGTGAAGTGAATTCAATATACTACTTCTGTTGCACTCGGAGACTCTGCTTGTGGCTGGGGTCAAACTAAAAACTGCGAGGGTGCTCTTAGGTGACTGCTTGCTTGATGACTGCATGTATCATGCAATGTGGGCTGTCCCGGCCATGATATGTTTGCTTTCACTGGCCAGAAGAAACTGTTAAGGCACAGAGTCCCTGCAAGGGCAATGCTACCAAATATGGGGGCTTTTTTAACAAATACATAGGTTCTTCTTTAGACACCTCAAATACAAAAACATTTTGTTTAATATTTTGGAGTATAAAACAGAAGACTGAAGCCCATATTATTGTCTCAGATGAGCTGTATCAGAAGACTCAGCGTTTAAAACATCCAGCTTGGGTATTCTAATTTCCTGACCCCGCGAACAGGATGTTCCCCCAAAATGTTCATATGGCTGAGAAATGTCAGACACCCAGCTCATATCAAAGCAGAAGATGATGGTGATTGAGAAGTGAGTGGGTTACAATGAGGAATCAACAATGGTCACTTAGAAGTCCCTTGCCTCCTGGCAATAGGATGGAGCTGGGTTAATTGTGTCACTGCACCTCTAGCCTCAGCAGCACCCCATCTTGCTTCCTAATACACAGAGCAGTTCAAACACCCCCATCATCCCTGTATCAGCCGAGCACCACTGTTAACCCCAGTATAGGAGGTATGCTTGAAGGGCTTGCAAGCTACACATGGTGCAACGTATGGATATTCCAGAAACGCATATGGAGTCTTACGATGCTCAAACTCCCTGGTGATAAACAGCCCTGGTTTCTACAAATATTCTTACATTTGTAGTTCTCATTCAGACATACAGAAGTCAGACAGTATTTTTATCCTTACTGCTATCAATTTTCCCCTTCACATGATGGGAGAGTCTAGGACAGAAAGGTGATACCATTCTTATGGGGAGATACAAAAACTTTACAGGGGAGGCAGCAGGAAAACCAAAGACTCTACCCACAATGGGATTTTGGTACCTGGAAATCATAATGCTGCTCTAAATATACAGGCTCTCTATACAAAAAGATTCAAACACTTTAGAAGAGCATGATACACACATGCTTCAGTGCCTACAACAATCCAAGATTACAAAAAAAAAAAAAAAAGGCAAACAAAGTAAAACACACACACCCTCCCCAACAGTCAAACAATACAAATGTGTGTAACAGCAGCATTATTATAAGGAACTTTTAAGTGTCATCATATCTATCTGGGTTAAACTACAAATACACATGAACATATATCTTTGAAGAATCTTAAATCTTTCAGAATCATCTGAAAGGCTACAGAGCTGATACAAGTAGATTTACAGAAGAGGATAAATCTTGGCAAAACACTGCATAGTACTTCAATTATCCTGCTTCAGGGAAATCTAATTTAATTGCTGGAATGCAATCACTTCCAATAAGGTTTGATACCAACATCATTATCTGTCTGTAAATGTATCTTCACCAGATGTTCTTTCTAAGGCAACTAAAGAAAATTGGTAGCCATCCCCTCCAAATAGGAAACTATATGTTGTTACTATAACTTGTAAAACATCTAGTCAGAGACCAATAACTAATTTTATTAAGAAAAATAGATATTGTAACTTCCTCCCAAAAATATATATTCCCCTGCTACTTACTATTGCAGTGTTCATTTTCTATATAATTCTCTTGGCACAGTACTTCATTACTGTGTGGCCCAATTCCTAAACACAGCTCTGCTATGCCATTTCCTGGAGGCTAAAATGAAGCCCAGCATCTCATCTCATGGGTGTTTGAATGAACTGTTCCAAAATTTGATGTTTAATATGTTGGGAAACTGCTTTCCCATGTTTTCCTTACATTTGAACAATTCCAGTATATGCAGCTGAACACATTTTTTCATTATTCTAGTTTTGCAAAGACATCATAAAGACAAACAATGTGTAGCTATTAAGGTTGTTTTACACTGCAGGATTGTGACATTGCGTACAACTAGATCTCATGCAGACACTCTATGACAACATCAAATGAGCTAGGCAGGGTACCAGTCAGAGTGGGGTTAGAGAGGCATGGCTGGCTAACTGCACAAATACATACTTAGGGATCTGCAACTACAACACATCCCACGTTGCTGGCATCAAATTCCTCTTGCTAGATTAAAAATCTGGGTACATGCCAAGGACCTGCAAGCATGCTCCTAGAAAGTAACCTTTTTAGAAGAAACAAGTCCACTTGACTCTGATCTCCTTCTATATCTTTCTGTTGATAAGAGTATTAGTGATACAAACTCATTACTATAGTAATATTCCTCCAGTTTACAACCTTTATCTGACAAGCCTTACTTTGTAGTTCTCCTCAGAGTTTGAGGTACCTTACTGTTGTATTTAGGCAGAACATTGATTGGGGTTGTAGGTTTCTTGCTTTACAGGATGCCACTATGGCAAGAAGAGTTGACTGATTCATTAGGATCACTTCTTGTTTTCAAAACAGACATCAGAAAGAGAATTTTACACTGTCTTGGTTGAAGACAAGGTGTTAGACTAAATGGCTATTCAGTTTGACACAGGCCAGCTATTCTTACAAATTTTAATGTTCTCTAAGTCAGTACTTAGAGTTTGTGAGCTGCAGCAAGATGCTATTTGGAGTCTACAAACAAGGAATGCAATGCAATCCTGATGCTGATACTGTAGCCATTTCTAAGTATAATTCATTGATGAATTCTATCACAAGTAATTTGTATTTGTGAAACCACATAATAGACCTAAGCAGTCTTTTTTAGATGTTAATCCTACCCAGTGTAATCACACTGTAGTGAATGTATCTATTGTTAGCATTAGCACTGAGATTTTAAAACTTGAACAGATTTTTGTTACCTAGGGAAATTTACATATGTAAATTAAAGCAGCAAAAATCCCCAACCTATCTATACTGAGGTTTTCTTGTCTTGTACGGTAAAATTCTTGAAATAATTAATCTTTCACAGAGGTACAGTTTAAATAGATGTGCTGCTTTCAAAATAGACCTTTAAGCTTTGTAAGCCTTCAAAATTTGCAAATAGAGGAGAACCAACCCTTTGTAAATGAGATAAATTGATAACGTATGTACTCTTTAACTAATTGTAGACATAATGCCTAAAAATCTTGTGAAATAACTTCTGTTATGCTAGGTATTAATATAAATTAGCTTAGCTGTGAGTATGGTCTCTCTTTTCTTAAAAGCTGAATAGATTTGGTGTGACATTACTGTAAAACCTCTGGAGATGCTCTGAGGATAATGATGAATATTGAATTAATTTCCATAGCATTAAACTACACTGAAACATTTGACTCCTAGTTGTACTACCTGAGGTTTTTTTTGCCACAACCCCACCAAACAAATTTTATACATAAGTACTATAGCTTCAGCTTAAATATCAGAGCACACACCATAGTGATCCTTCTCCAAATAGCCACTAGTTCATCAGAAGAGACAACTGGACTCTGCAAATGAAATTTTGTAAAATTCTGTTCAATAAACCCAAGTGCATTTATGTGAATGTGGCATCTGGTTTGTCCAAGGATTCACAAAAACCTGTTCTCTTAATGCAAAAATATGGTGTTGGTAGTGAAAGAAAGCCCAGACTGGTAGATTTCCACATCTCCAACTACCATGCACAGTGATGACTAGAAGGGTTTATAGGTTAAGAAAAACCCTGCGCTATCTTGGCTACCACCATGTAGAAACACTTGATGTACCCAACTACAATCCAGCCTTCTTGTACTCGGAAGAAAATTTGGTTTGTCACCCAGAGGGCTCCCTGATTGGAACCATCAGCATTATTTGATCTGACAGCAGACAAAACCTCTTCAGAACAAGATACTCTACCTACAGACAGCTGTACCTGAGAAATAAATACATGAACTCTCTAGAGAAACAGAGAGTTGCATGTGGAGAACCATGGTCAGCAAGATACTGGTACACAAATACAAAAGGAGATTAAAGGAGGACTCCCATCTTTTGCTTCTGTGGCTCACAACAATCTTACTCCAATTCCTATTCCCCTTTACAGGAGGGAATTACGGAGTATCCAGATGAAAGTAAAGGTGTGTGGGAAAGCAGGGCAGCTACCAGGACAAGGCTCTGAAACCACTTACAAAAAAGTTCCGCAGAGCAAGAATGGCACAGGAAGTAATAAATTCATCACTCAAACAGGATGCTGGCTGCTGTTGCCTGTAATCCTCCAAGTTGTTGGAGAGATTCACCAGCTCCAGTGAGACCCACTACTTGCACAAGCCCACTCATTTCTGGCTGCAATTTAACCCAAGTTGAATACCTCCCAGGTCCTCAATAATGGAGTAATCTAAACTGGAGCTTGGTTTCCAAATGTTTTATTTTACTTCATATTATAGAGGCTTTCCCCTTATGTGGCACAAGTATTTCCAGCACAAGTTATGCTTTTTCATTATCGTGTCTAAATCTGGAGCACTAGAAATCACAAATACAAACAGAGGAAGCTCTGAAAAAGGATGTCAAGTTGTTTGGAGTTTGTCATCCCTAGAATAAAACTAAGACAGCTTGCTGACATGAAGGAACGGCAACAGTCCTTTCAGAGAAAGCCTCTTACCCTACCTCCATGTTAACAGGAACAGCTGGATTAGCAGGGAGCATTAATTAATTCCCACTGGCACTACATACCCTATTCCCTGAAAGGCAGGCCATACTTTCTAGATAACTAGAAAGTTTTTGCAAGCACAACTAGTGTAGAGCACAGTGAGAAGGGTACAAAAAGGTGTAAGGATTTTGTTTGATGGCAAGATGAGCCTTGTCTCAGCTGCTTTGACTAGATCCCAGTTCACAAGAAGAGCTTTTCCCTTTGAGCCTGCACCCAAGGACAGATACAGTTTTGTGGCTCTTAAAATGGATTTAAGATAATTGTCTACTTAGTAGTTTGTATACTTCTTAAAATCCTATTTATTTTTTGCAGTGTTAATAGCCAAAGCACTCAGGGTTCAATCCAAACTACCACAGGAGCACATGAACTGAACAAAGACTAGGCAAACTTTCTTCTACACATTTTCTGCTCTGTGCTGATTTTAACCTGAAAATAAGAATTGTTTCCAGTTTATATTCCTGATAATAGCTAAACATGAAAAGGAAAACCAGAAGGTTAAGAGTAGCGTTGTGTTTTGAGTTTGGTTTTTTTTTTTTTAAATAGAAAGCAGAAACTTTGAACAGTCTTGAGGAAAAAAAAAAACATACAGTCAACTTCTTTCTCAAAAGTTGCTTAGATTTTATTTTGAGAATGTCTACACATATGATGACATCTGAAAATAGCTTTCTTAGCGCAATATCCTTTATAGGAGTGATTTGGAATATCAGGTCCTTTAAGATTAATACATATTGCTTTCTTTTTTAGTTGCCAAAAAAGCAATGCTTTAGAAACAATTGTTTATTTAATGTTTTATATTTATAAGCCTATTTAGCATGAAGTTAACAGTAATATGATGGAAGCCCACTAAGACTGTTAACCACAGTCCTCTCTCCTTGCAATTTTTAATTGTGATCGTAATTTATCAGTCAACCCTCTTATAGCTCATACCTGGTTCCACCATGTATTGGAAGCCAGAGTGATTTTTTTTTTTTAACCATTATTCCTGTCAATGCTAAAGAACAAACATCCTGAGGTCAATAGACTGACCTCTAAACCAGAGGATCTCAACCTGTGGTGTGCAAGCTACCTGCAATTTGTAAAACATCAGAAAGTATTTTAAGCGATTGGGAAGGGCGAAAGGGGGAACTGTGGGAGAAAAAGTACTCCTATCCATTAAATCAGGGAAATAATTTGAAAGGAGGGGAAACACAAAGATTGAAAAATATTAGGCTATTGAAAATTTAGTCCAGTTTTTATTTGACTGTGAATGTAACTGTTTCAAGCCATGAACAACATGGGCATCAGTAAGAACAGTTAATTGTTTGATCTTGTGTCAGTGCAAGGCCAACCTTGGCTTTCTGTGTTTTTTCTGCAGGACTTACCTATTCAGGCTGTATAATCCTTATTACTGCTAAAAGCTTTAATATCAACACATTGCTTCGGCAACAAGTGGAGCATAAAAGCAGGTATTCCATGCAGCTTTTTGTAGGTTCGCTTCTCAAAATAGAACAACTCTAATTTGTGTTAGGAAGTTGTATTTCATAATGCAAGAGAGCACAAAATCCTAAGTACACATTGAGAAGAAAAAGTGCATGCTGCTGTTTGCTCTTATCCTAATTTGATCAAGCTCAGTTTCTACAGCTCAGTACATGCGTGCTTTCATCTGTGCCTCTCACCCAACTAACTAACTTTTAAGGCAATTTCAGCAACATTGGACAGAGAGTAAACGTCTTTGAAGTAGGTCTCAACATTCTGGGTGTCAAATTTTCCACAAAAATTACTGGAAACAGGTATCTAGATAGAGATGAAAGGCCATCCACTGCCTGCAACAAGTATGGGGTCGTGTGACCTCAATTCATACTAAGCCTCAGGGAATTTACAGAGGATAGAGAAAGTGCCGAGTGTCCCAACATGACAAAAGTTTCTGTCTACCCTCAAATGTTTATTAACTGTGATATAAAGAATCCTACCAATGGACTCCAAGCCACTAGAAGACAGACTTCATTACTGCCACTTCCCGCCAAAACACTCTCCAGTTCTGTTCAGGCAACCTGCCTGAGTAATAAAATCTACCCAGAGAAGAGCATTTCTCTGTTGAGGAAATGCATTGGTCTTTGGGTTGGTGACTCAAAAAAAAAAAATAATATAATTACTCTGTACAGTCTTTTTGATCTCAACACATTATCACTTTTCATGGTTTAAGAATTGTTTTGCTCCCGAATCTAAAGTCTAGAAACTGAGAAGGTATGTAAGATGTCACATCTCATACAAGGAGGTTGAAAGCCACATACTGGCATTCATGCCCATGCATTACACTGTCAAATGGAAGTCATTCTCCTCTGTGCTTAGTACGAATCTATGGAGAGGAACTAAGAGAAATTTAAGTCTCCCCATCCCCTTCCGGCCTTTCCCTCTCTCTAGTTTCTTTATAATAAAGACAACTAAGAAAGGTTTAAATCCAAGCACACATTGGAGTTTCTCAAATTTATACCCAGGTAAGTTGCACCAGCTATTTCAGCTGCTACAATATAGGCATACAACTCCCTTTTTCTCCGAGGACTGCCCTCCATACTGAGAGATAGAGGAAGATATGAAAAATATATATTTCCTGTAAGCCATCTAGGTACTCAAAATCTTTAGGCTATTTCTTGGTCTCACAGACCAGATATGACCAAAGTGACCTGATTTTTTAGTAAATACAGGTTTTGATTATTTTTTTTCTGTACTTCCTAATCTTCATAGTTAGTTAACTAAAGTGTAGTACAAAACACAGCTTATAAAAAACGTGAAACATATGGTGTTCATAGAGAGGGGAGTGGCTGCAGAGATGCCTGCAGAGGATGTCAGATGCCAGGAAAGCAAAAAGAAAAGGATTTCAGTAGAGCATTTTATTAACTATTGCTTTTTTTCCCCATCTCTGATTACATTTGCATTTTTTAGAACTTGGCCTTCTCCTACTCTATCACGTAGATGCTGAAATAAGTAGGGATAATAAACAGTTCTAAATCAGTCTAAATTTGTTGTCTAGCATTTCCTTGGAATATTAAAGTGGAATGGCTACCTCAAACCCCTTCCTTCAGCTGGTTAATCTGTCAGAGTATAACTACTTCAGCAATATTTCTGGTTTGTTTTTTTTTTATTATTTATTTTTAACAGTCATTTTCAAGCCTTTTGGAATGTATTACCAGTAAAAGAGCCACCCTCAAGTGACATCAGTATATGGGCCTTGTAGCATAAGATCACCTTGAATTTTCCTCAAGTATAGACTTGCAAAATTGATCCTGCATCCTTTGAACTGCCCTCTAGTCCCATATTTCCTTCTATAGTCTCAGCATGAATGCCTACAAGGGAATGAGAGGCCATCTTTGTCTAAGTCTGGCTGTGCCTTGTGTAACAAAACTACCAACTGCTGCATTGTAAACCTGTAATAATTTACAGCAATGAATGTCTCTCTTCACTTTCATTACAGTAAAGGAGGTAAAAAGTCTGGAGAAAGAATATTCCAATAACTTAAAAACCACATTGTCTGCCCCCTTGTCCTCATTTTGTCATCCTTCTCCAGGGACATTAAGTATAAGCAACCACAGATTTTAACCACCACAGAAGAAGGGCAATAACATGAATCTCTGATGATCTTACCTATGTTAGCTGCTGACAAATCTTTCTGTGCTTGTACTCTCATCACTCTTTTGCTGCTACTTTGATAACATTCAGTGAAATCCAAAGACAACAGTTGGCTGTGCTCTACAGCACTGAGTATGACGAGCAATTAACTCAGCAAACAGATCTTTTGGTAATGGAGGCCATGCAAGAACTTAGGTAATTTGCTTATGGTAAGATGTTGGTTTTATAGTATGTAATTACAGTATTTGACAGATCTCAGCAACAAAGAATCTATGTCTACAAGACACATCAATAATTAAAAGAAGCAAACCAACTGATTCTACTTGAACAAAGTGGGGATTTTGGGACATTACTGCATCAAAATCAGAAATTCAAAACAATCAAGAGTTCTAGCAAAATATTTTTGACAACTCTCGTATTTCTGAGAAAGATGGCTTCAACCCCTTCTTGGGCAATTTAATTAGATCTGGACACCTACCAAATGTTTACACCAAGTTTAGTCTTGCTTGCTTCAAACAGAATTTCTAGTAGTACCCTTATTTGGCCTGCTCCTAAACCTTACAGCCCCCTCCTCATCACTATTGTTTTTCCCCATTGCAAAATTTTTCTCCAAGGCCAGCACCTTTTGAGTACCTGTTTCTTACTTCAGCTCTGTGGGTAGAGCAAGAATAACAAGCAGATTCAGTTTCTTAAAGTGGGAATAACTTTTATTCCCACCTAAAGTTCCACGTCCTTCCCTTGATACATACTTATCACATAGTCAGCGCAAGAATAAAGTAAACAAGGAGCGTAACATTTGGAAACTGGCAATTAACAAGGAATTTGTCATGCAGCACAAAGTGATGTGTTATAATATTATCTGTAACTTTTTAAAACTTGCTTATAAACTGAAAGAACAATTATAAATAGTGTGATTAGTACTAATTAGTTATAGTCTGCATTCTGGGATACAAGGATTATATCACTCTAAATAAAGTCATAGGATTCAGCAATTAGATTCCTTAATTCTGAAAGATATTATCAAAAAGTTTGGAAGTAAAAAATCGTCAGTGAAATTGAGTAAGTCATTGACAGTTGAAGTTCTGCTGTCTATTTTCACTAATGACTAAAATACTTCACATGATCTCACATACATATTTGGAACATAGTGAAGGATCTACTCCAGTTTCTCCACAGGACTCACCATATTTTGGGGAGGATCAGCAGAAGGTTCTTAAGGAAAGTGTGAGTCCTAAGTACACATCCATCCTATAAAGAAGTCAGTAACATAATTAACTTTTCACATTTTTTTTCCGACACATACTAATTAAAGTCTTTCTAAGAACCTAAAAGACTGCATTACAACTTTCAGTTTCCCTTTCTTATAAAATTCTTTCACTTAAATATATAGAACAAACAGAGGAGTCTCAACTCAAGTATGAAACTGGCTGTATTTGTTTGACGAGCAAAGCTGCCGAAACTGCATCCCTATAAATAGAGGCAGAAAAGCCACCATCTCATTCAAAACCACTTGTTGGACATGACCAAAGCACGTTTGAATCTATTACAGAAATGTAAGGGCAAGTTACCTGATGACAAAAGTACACAAAGACAGACTGCAGTAGAGATACAGGCTTATCACTAGATAAAAAAAATCATTGCCAGAGAGACAAACTTATGAAGGCTTATCTGAATTTCTAATTTGGAACTGATGGCTTTAATTTGGATGTTAAGGCTGGGGAATCCATGAGTTCAGGATAGAAAATTCTCTACATCTCTGCCCTGTTTCTGGATTGGGAAACTGATTAATGGGCTTGAAAGACAGCTAAGGCTATCACAGCTGCAGAATAAAAATAAACTAAGCTAGTTAGCGGCTTTTATGTTCTAAAAAGGCAGGACAAACAATAGAGTTCACCACACAGCAAAAGGTCTTTCATCCTGAAATACTGCTGGCTCACTTCTATGGCAGTGTAAATGCAAACTGCAGGGTGTGGAACAAGTTGCACTGAGCTGGTGAAGAAGGCAATTAACAGGAGTGGAGAACTCCAGGCTATTTCCCTTCTTCCCACATATTACTTTAAGAAAGCACTACTGCATGACACATAACTCCCCTTGCTACCTACTTTAATCTATATTCAAAGAACATTAAGCAGGTAAGGGAGGTTAATGTTGCTCACCCAGCAGAAACTAAGTAAAGATGAACAGGGAAGATCCATTCATCCTTTCTTCCAAAAGAAAACTAGTGGGTGTCAAAGAACACTATTAGGTGGCAAGTTCAAAACATGCATTATATTTGTCACATAATGCCTAGGGAATCTCTTTTGTGAAGAATGTTACTGATTTCAAAAAATTACCTGGGTTCAAAAAGCAATTTGGCAAAAAATAAGAGGTAGAAGAATAGGATTCCTCATTTTTATCACGTTAATGCCACTTGGAAAACTCAGTTTTGTAGAGCTGAACCAAATGACTCTAAGGGGCTATCTTATTCAGAAAACATAGAAAAGCATTGCAGAAATAATGTTAGCAAACCTGCAGAAAAAAATATTAGATGTCTGTAAAATGAGAAGATGTTGGGTTTGTTCACTAATATGTGAAATGCAGTAATGCATACTAGTTTGCCTTTGTTTTACTTAGGCTTTGTGATAACACTGTTGACACCTAGTCATATATTTAGCAAACGCAGCAAATTAAGTGAAGAGGTCAGCAAGTAGACAGCAAAAGCAGTCTCAAACATATATCCAAGGATGAATTCTGGATGATAAGTAAAACAACATGCAGTGAGATCTTTTCATCTGGCTGAACTACAGCAGCTACTCTACTAATCCCATCAAATTCCATTTTATATACTCCACTGTGAAACACTTACCACAAGGCACAGTCTAAAAATCAGTTGGAAGAAGTAGTGTCTCTCAAAGGCCACACTATTACATGCCTCCTGCTCTGCTTCTTTAAAGGCATTTAGAGTACCACAACCACTTGGATAGGATGGCTACAGAAACCTACCTGGGATCTGCTTACTTTCCATTTTTACTCTGTTGTTGCTGTTGGGTTTCTGTTCAATCAATGTACAATGAAAGGATTAGCCTAATTTCCTACAGAACCATACATAATGTGACACTCTGGCAGTGTGTGTCCCCCTTGTTATGTTCAATCAAAACTACAGAATAAGGAAGATATTCAGTTCCTACAGCTGTCATACAAGACAGAGCAGAGGAGAAGGAAGACTGCGATTAGCACTTTTGAAAGTTCACTCCCTTAGAGCATTTTTGGTTTTTTGGGCAACCTGTACAGCCAAACATGGCATCTCACATTTTGTTAATACTTTGCAGAGGAGAAATGATAGGGGAAACAAAGGAAAATGTACTTGGTGCTTACAGAGACAGCAGAATATCTATGCATATTTTGGTCAAAATATATTTAAACAAGAGGAATAAGTTATGAGGTTCCTTTACCCTATTGCTTAGAGAAGTGCTTGGTTTCTTCTACAGAAAGTGTCTTGCTCTGTTTACTCTGCTCCTTGCTCTCTTTTTCCTGACAGTGATAAGTTTAGCCAGCTCCTTCCTTTGCTCCTCCTGTGGACAGTGAATATTTGGACTTTCAGATATATTTTGTATTCTGCTGAATGCTTTCTTCTCCTCTGGGAAAGCATCCTAAACTTCTTCTTCAAACTTTGTCACCCTTTCTTTTAAGGTGAAACACCACTGCATAAGATGAAGAGCTTGACATATTTTTAAATCAGTAAAGGATATTTTTGTCACTGCTATTATTATAAATTGTACCTTTGCAATGTGTTATTTACTCATACATTTACTTCACTCACTCTCTTAATGGCAATAAGATCACAACTGCAAACCTGAATTCTATCCATTTTTCTTATTTGGGTTCTTCTTTCCTTGCTACTATCCCTGTCCCTGACAAAATGCTGGCTTGTACACCTGTGTACAGCTTAAAATTAATAAATGTTCCATTTGCTTTCAGGCTAAGAGCTCATTTATCTTCTGCTGAAATCTTGTCCATTGCTCTTTTGAAGGATTACCTTGCACAAATGGTGCTAGTGATGTCCTCTCATCCAAGATGCTCATGGTCAACAAGCATTTGCAAATTCGTAGAAGTCACAAAGGTAACACAGCGTAATACTTGGATGTTTTTCTGAGTACATGGCTTTTTGCTGCTTGTCCTGTTCTGGGCAGCTCTGCATGGTGCATTTTTGAACTCAAGATTTTGACCTTTGCTTCCCTTTCTATCCACATCTCTATTTTAGATTTTCTGCAGTCATGCCAGTGTCAGAACATTGATCTCTCAGTTCTGCTCTTGGGATTGCCTTTTTTTTTTGTCACAACACTGTGCTCTCTTAAAAGTTAATTCTGGTTTTCCAAAAGTCTCTCTCTTGTTATTTTTCCTTACACCCCATTATAAGCTCTGACCAGGATTTTGTGCAGCCCCTTGCAAATTGACAAACTGGTTATTTAGCCTCAGAACAGATAACACATTTTTCTTTCCTTTGTGTTCATTTTCTTTTTCTACTCGGTTTGAAAGCTGTATCTCATATGTTTCACTTTTATCTGGAGTGCAGGACTCACTCCTCAAATTTCTGTAATATGGAATATCACAGTTAGTCATCTCTGCCTGAGTTAACAGTAAGATATTAAAAACACAAGTCATTTATTGTAATAAAAATGAGGCTATATTCTGTCTTCCTTGCGACTGCCTTCCACTGCTCTCAGTGCCATTTGAGCACACTCCCATCACCATCCACATTTCCAGAGTGTTTCAGAGAGGTAAATTGCTACCAGTGGCTTCTTAGCTCAGTAATATCAGTGTTCAACAGTCACTGAGACCCAAGCAATTTAGCAGAGATCCATTTATTTCAGGGTGCAAGCTCTGACTATTTAATTACACAAGTCCCTAGACCGTACAACTGCCTCTTTAACACCAAAACATCCTAAAGATATGATTATTACAGAAGTGAAAAAAAAAAAAAAGGCAGTCTGTGGAAGATTTGTGAGGAGAAGAAAGGATTCATAAGGGGCTATTTAAAAGAGAAAACATGAAAACAAAGTTATGTGCGGAAGGGAGCAATAACCTGACAAAGGAGAGGAAAAAGTGTAAACAAGAGGCTCATTGCCCCTGATATACTATGGACCATTCAAGAAAAATGTCATGGAGAAGTCTAAGTAAAGCATTGCCCTTACAACAAGCATCCATCTTATGAGAAAAGATGATAATTTTTTTTCCTTCATAACCCAAGCAGGAGCATGAGAAGGCTTTTCACATCCCCTGGTCACCAGTATGAATTCCAGCTAATAAAATTGATTTGACCTAATGGTATGAAATAAAAGTAATACTGTCTGTTAAAACCCTTCTAACTGCCAAAATTAGGTCACTTGAGTTATGTCTCCTATGTTAGGTAATACTAATACATTAGTGAAAGAGAATTACTGAGACCAGCAAAAATAGGAGGATTTTAAACCAATAAAAAAAAGGGATCTGCATGATATTAAGGACAGAGATTGTACTGAACTTTTGGTCTGTCTTTTGGATGTTATCTCTTGCTTACCTCCTGTGTGTGTCTGATCGAGCATTGCCAGCTCTTCCAGATTTATGCAGCCAAGTGATTTGAGCTCCTGGGGTAGGAGCTCTTGAGCTTAACTGACAATATTAAGCTTTGTGCTTTTCCCTGGTAGCCCCCATGTGATAATTTTATGTTCCCTGTTATTTGTCCAACTAAGCCAGCAGTTAATCACATATATTTGAGTCTTAAGACCAAGCTTACTCTTTTACCAGCATCATTTGACAACCACTAGCTCGAGATAATGTCCCTACTCAGTTTGGCACCTATATTTAACAAACATTAAACACACTGAAGGATGGGATGACCTTAAAATGTGATTGAACTCATCATTCGGCCCATAAGGAATGTGGGTGCATTTGTGTACTGAGAGATTTCAAAAGCCTTGAAGTATTTCATTTAGATGCTGGCAGCATGAAGTCCTTGTTTCAGAAATACTTTTTTTCATTACTATTATCAATTCCAAGGTGCTCTTTGGTTTTCACTTCTCAGTTGGAATCCTATTCATCTTAACATTAATTTCATTTAAAGATGACAAAAACTGAAGGAAAAAACTTGAAAAAAATATCATATTCCCTTTACCTAGGCACCACAAATAAGTAGGATGCAGCTGAACAAACTGTTTCTTTTCGGGCCAAAGTGATTTCTGGTTTTCCTCACTCCCACTGCACTTCTTCCCAGATTCATGTGTCAGATACAGAGGCTTTTAGCAGTGCAGTACCAAACCAATCCCTGTATTATTCATCAACCCCTACCTAAGTGTTCCCCTGCCCTAGGCACTACCCTGTTCCCTTTGCCAGCCTGCCAGTGGCTGGTGGGCCTAGCCCCAGAACGCACTTTCCTCTTCCCAGACCAGCTGCAGAATCCCTCTGGGGACAGATTTTCTGTGGTGAAGGGGAACAGCAGGACAGAGGGGAAGAACAGGACTCATGTTTTCCACAGCAAAACAGAATCAGAGATGCTATTAGGTGCTGTCTTGAGCCCCCCACTTATCTGCCCATGTAAATCTCTCAGCTTCTGACAGAATAGGGATGAACATTTCACTTGCCTGTTGCCAGACTCCTTCATCAGGCTTATCTTCTCCAGGACACAGAGTGTGAGGAGGGATTGTATGGGGTGATACAAGCTCCTCCACGGCCGGGTCTTTTGGCTAGAGAGCAGATCGTTCACAAGCTGAAACTTTCAATGTTGCACCTACAGAAGATACAACAAAGACTTTTACTTTTCAGCGGTAATTTACATAACCATCTGCTCTGTGTACCACCAAAGTCAGTCACCTAACAGAGAAGACCTGTAAAGATCAAGCAAAATGGCGGTGGAAGACTTGGGGATACATTAAATTGGGTACTGATGGCAGGTCTTACTGAAGACTCTCATGGGTATAGAATTCACTGTATACACTATGAATGCAACACTTCTCATCCAGAAAGGGAGTTTCTACAACCTGAGGTACAAATGACCCAAATCCAAGGAGCTGGGCTGCAAAGTCACTCAAATTCTTCTATACTGAAAATGCACCCATTTTCCAAACTGCTTAATTGAGATGACAGATAATTCTTTGTATTATCAAATTCTAGTTTTCACCAGCTGGAGCTCTTTAGACTATATCATGTTTTCCATTTTTTAAAAATAGCACGTGGAAAGTATATTAAACCCCAACTTCTCCTAAAGTCACTGTTACTGTCCAAGATATGTTTTGTTTAGGAAATTTAATCAGGCTCTTTTCACAACAAACAGGAACAAATTTGCTGTTTCTGCAATGCTGAGAAGGAAGAATTGCATATAAAACTGCAACCAGATAAGGAACTTTATGTGATGAGAAGACTGAAAGAATTTGGTGGATCATTGGATTTTAACGTTGCTACTTTTATGGAAAATGGCATGGGGGTCTTTCATAACCATGAGCATTCAACGCTCATTTGAGCAATCACACCTCTCACAGCATGCTTGTTCCCTGACATTTATGCTGCTAGCGCTTTCTCAGCAGCCCCCTCATTACAAATCTCTAATGCCACTTCTTGTGTCATTTAATTTTCCTGTGAAGGTCTTCTACTCACTGCCTACCACACTGTTTTGCTCACGGTTTCTGATGAAATCGCAGCCAAGATAATATCAAGCACAGTATGAATTGGAGAGGGAGAAAGCATTTAGTCCTTGGCAACTTCACTGAATTTTTCTGTCCCACAGAGGAGGACATTTTGATAAAGTACATCCTCAGAAAAAATACTTTGCCTAAAGTAAGTTGAGGTGCTGTACTTTGACAAATAAAACCCCTTAATTGTATCTTGAAATGCAAAATGCTGTAATTCACATTTCAGGATACAGTGGTTAAATATATTCTGTACATGAGTACCAATCCCTGTTAGTACTTGACCCTTGGAAAGGTCATTAAATGGTAATCTGTGAATGAAGCCAAGAGGCTGTAAGCAGTTTCTTGGCAGAGTTGATCACAAAGACAACTTTCAGCTGCTCTCCACTTTTTTTCCTATCTCCCTAGTTGATACTGTAACGGTGAGGAAATTTTTGGAGAGTGTGGGACTAATCAAAAAATGTGAAACCATGAAGAGGATGTAAGTGAGGGAGAACAATTTAGCAGCAGAAAATAGAAACTCGAAATGTAAAGGATACAAATGGACTTCAGCGAAAAATAATAATTATGTTTTAAGAGTCTTAATGATGCCTGATGAGGAAAAGGGTTAATTAGCAGGTAAGGGAGGAATTTCGCAAAACTGCTTTGGCTGAAGAATGGAAAACCTCAAACAGAATCAATAGAGATAAACAGACCACAGTGCCTGTGAAAGGTGAAACAGCAAAGCCTCTGGAGATGTCTCACACTGAGAGGCTCTTAATATAGAGCTGATACCAATGAACTGTCAGCCCGGGCAGCGCAGCTTCTCTGCATAAAGATGCAGCTTCTGAAAGAGCTGTCTCAGTGAGGCAGAGAGTGGAGCTGGTGCTGTAACAAATCCAGCATGTTGTTTCCATAGTCTGGTAAAATCCATAAGCAAACTTTACTTCTGACTTTTAAAGAAGTTTCGATCCTCCCTAACGCTGTTCCCTTGCACCCCTGTGTCCAACATACAATTTTGTATATCTGTAGGTCAGTTTTGTTGGCAAGGTGACACACTAGACAAATCTGTTCACTAACCTGGTGTGGCCCCATACCAAAATGCGGTGGTGATAATACATGGGTTACATGCATGATTGTGCTGGGCAGGCAACAGGGGCAATCAGGAAATGAGAGTGATAACCTGCAACAATTTCATGTGAGCCATCAAGTCCCTTTAGTCAAAAACCTGCCCTGCAGGAAAGAAGAAACATGAAGGAAAAAAATAAAATAAAATAAAATAAAATAAAATAAAATAAAATAAAATAAAATAAAATAAAATAAAATAATCACAAAACCTGCCTTCCCCTCAATTTCCTTCCAGAACGTATTGCTATGCAATACTGCAATAAACCACGTAGGCTTTAAACCGCTGGGCTCCGAGATAGCGGTCATTATCAGGTTGAGGAGAAGCACTGCAGGAAATTCGTGAGGCAGCCCCCCCCTCACCCTTCACCCTGGTCCCCCTCACCCACTCCCCGGCTGCCGCTGCGAGCCCGGGAGGGACCGACCAGAGGGGGGAGCTCCGAGAACGCCGCCCGCCGCCACTGCCGGCTGCCCAGCCAGCCCGGCCCGGCCCGGCCGCTGGGGTTGGAGCAGGAATGAGAGAATTTTGAGGGAGAGTAAGGTCACAATCATTCCCTCCTTCCAAAACTTATTGCAGCTCTGCTGTTCTTTCAACAGAATTGATAAGCTTCCCAGTGAAATTGGCCAGTCAGACCTAAACCTAGAAAAATGCGGGAAGAAGAGTTAGCACATCTACCATCTAAATACTGCAGGATATTTTTTAAATAGCAAAGCAATAGCACAATATAATTTCATTAGCAGCTGGAGATCAGAGGCATCCTGGCTCGTTTCCAAGTACTGCCTGGCTGTAGACAGGAAATATTTACACAATTTATCAGCCTGCTATTAAGTCTTCAATTCTGCAACAAACCCTTCCTCTTCCTACCCCCTCCCCAAAGCCCACCATAGAAATACTTGCATACACTCCGACGGGCTCCCAAAACAAGCCCTTCTATTTTTCAGTAAACTTATTTTTACAGTTCAGTGTGAGAGGTCAAACATACTGCTCGCCAGGTGTTGCAGGCAATTTCCTGTTGTGTCTCTATAAAAACCACACAGATTCTGGCTAAGTGACTGCATGTCTTGCCGTTTGACACTTTTTTTTTTCCTTTGGTAAACAGTATTTCCTGTTCCACCGTAATTATGGGTTCTCTCACTGATCTCACCACCCTAATCATTTAATAATAAATGAGCACATCACCTTTTTCTCCCCCATCTTCTCTCTTGAAGAGGTAGCTACCTTCCATACTCTTCCAACTCACAAAGCTGAGTCCTGCCTCAGGCTGCCTCCTTGCAATCAAGCCTGCATTTACATCATTGCCCAGTTCCCCAGCCTTTCTCCCGCTGCCTGACCTTTCCTGGCAGGCACAGCTGGTCACCCTGATTTATTATTCCCTCACTAGCTGTGCTCGCTCGGGCATATGGGGTCCCACCACAGAAGGGAGGCTGTGGCACTAAACTTCAGCTAGGAAGATGACATTTAGCAGAAGCTCCATGCCTCAAAGCACAGTACTTGCAGGCACATCCTTCTGCTACCACTTGATGTTGTTGCAGCCCTGTCTGGGCTCCTGGCTTGGTGATGTTCCTCTTCGTGCAACCAGAACACGGTATTCTCATGTTACATTTATCTGGGACACCAGAAGACACCCTGTTTAAACTGCTAGAAAAACTAATTTGTGGATGACTGAGGGTCTACAAACTCTTCTTAATTACTTCAGGAACCTTTCTTTACTTCCTTAGACATGCACTTTAAAAGGTCCTCTGATTGTAAGGGGATCTTTAAAGGCTACCGAATCTCTGTTTGAATGTCTCATTAAAATGGAGATGTGAGCTCAACTCTCAACCCTGTTCTCATTGAACAGTTGTACACATTGTATCTGTGCTAATGGACACTTTTGTTAGCAGCCATGGAAAACGCTGCAGCTGACCTGGCCTGGTTGTGCTCCAGGTGTGCAGCTGCAACATTTTCATGCGGCAAATGAAGACACTCCCAGAGTTATAAAGAAGCATCCATTTAGGGCTCAAGAGACAAGCTTGCTGACTTATTTATTAGACAATCACTGGATTATATGTTCAGTATTCCACCTGAAGAGAGTCCTTTGGAGAACGGAAAAAAAACTCACCCAAGCAAACTAGAAAGTGTTCAAAAGACAAGATTTGCAAAGAAAACCTCTATGGGTACATCAGTGATAAAAGGCAGACTAGGGAAAATGTAGGCCCTCTCTGGAAGAAAACAGAAGTCCTGGTCAGCTGGGACATGGACAAGGCTGAGGTACTCAACAACTTTTTTGCCTCAGTCTTCACTGACAAGTGTTCTTGCCACACCATCCAAGTTGCAAAAGGCAAAGATGGGGACTGGGAGAATGAGAAACCACCCAGCATAGGAGAAGATCAGATCTAAGACCATCTAAGGAACCTGAAGGTGCACAAATCCATGGGACCTGATGAAATGCATCCACAGCTCCTGAAGGAACTGGCAGAAGAAGTTGCTATGCCACTATCCATCATATTTGAGAAGTTGTGACAGTCCACTGATTGGAAAAGCGGAAACATAACCCCCATTTTTGAAAAGGGAAAACAGGTAGATCTGAGGAACTACAGGCTGGTTGTTCTCTGCACCCTGTAAGATCATGGAGCGGATCCTTCTAGAAACTCTGATAAGGCACATGGAAAACAAGGGGGTGATCGGTGACACCCAACATGGCTTCACTAAAGGCAAATCACATCAGGCAAATTTGGTGGCCTTCTACAATGAAGTTACAGCACTGGTGGATAATGAAAGAGCAATATGTGAAGAGCAACTGACATCATCTACCTGGACTGGTGTGAAGCATGTGACACTGTCCCGCATGACATCCTTGTCTCTAAATTGGAGAGGTGTGGATTTGATGGATGGACCATTTGGTGGATAAGGAATTGCCTAAAAAAATTGTAAGGACCCTATGTGCCGTGTCCACTGAGCAGCAAGGGAAGGAAGAAAATATCTGCTTTGGCAAAAGAGAAAGTAAGTACTCTGTAAATGGTGCTATTGTCACACTAAAGAGAAGAATTCAATTTACGGCACTGTCTTTGTAGTACTTATTAGGAATGCTGAGTTTGCTTAAATATATAATGTCTAGCATAGTAATTCCCTCAATTTATAAATTAACTTGTTGAAATGCTATTGCTTTTACATCTGTGTCTGAAATTGATTTTCACCTTGACAGATAGGACTAGAGCTCTATAGTAACTTTTCTTTCACCTTTGTTTGATTTTGTTATATTTTTAAAGAAAAGGTATATTATATGCAATAATGAATTAAAGTAAAAGGAGAAAAAACGGCTACTGTAAGTCAAAAAAACATGGCTCTTTAACCATAAGAGACACAAAGAAATACAGGACAGATTTTAACTGTAACAAACATGAAAAAATGAAAACATGCAATAAAAATGAAAAAAAGAACAGTGAGAGCTGAAATTTATTTTGTAAATCTGTGTAGCACTGGTTACAGTTTCTGTACTGATATTTGTCCTTTTATAGCCATCTAATAAGCACAAAATGTAATCTTGGATTAAAATACGATAGAATAATATTGGGGGTACAAAGACAAAGCAGCAGTGCATTTCAAACAAAATAGTGGTGAAGGAGTCTTTGAGAAGCAAAGAATCATTGACCCTCTGTTTTGCTGCGCTGTGTGGAATTCAATCCAACCAGATGATGCCATCTGAACTTGGAACAGGTTTCTTCTAGATGACTGTCTGTGCAAGTGTCTGAATATGCTTGAAGATGAAATACAAATAATGGGAGGTGATTCTAAATTGCTCAAACTGTGAGTGAGCCCACTTTTTCCTTCAAAACTTATTTCCTGGACTTATTCCATGTTTATTTTCAATTAAAATGTGAACAAAACAACTCTTGCTGTACTTGCTCTTCAGAGTCTCCTGCCTCAAACTGCAGCTCTTGGGCATGTGACTTCATTTAAAAAAATGAAACACTTTTAGGCCATCTGCGTTTTTCTGCATAGCAGGCAGCCTTATGTAATCCTGTTCTGCTGACCTCTCTCCTGCTGCAGGGCTGGTCTGCACAGCCATTGCGTTAGGAGGAAATGGCAAGAGGCCTTTTGGAATACTCTCTCCCTGAGCACAGTCATAAATCAGCCTCCCAACTCCTACACTTCTGGGCACTGTATCCGTTGTTGTGTCTGACATAACGCCATCCCCTGGGTTTTCAAGCATATGTCCTGATCTTGCTTTCTCAGCGGAGGATTTGTGGGAGGGGATGAGAAATTCCAAAATGTGAATTCCTTTGGAAATCAGCGTCATTCAGTGTTGGTGATGCGTCCCCTTGGCTTATCAGATGAGCAGCCCATTGCACATCATCCTAAACTTTACCGCTATTAGTCATAAAGCTAATCCAGAAGAACTGGGAGAAGGGTAGTGGCTGCATTGTTTGAAGACCAGTTAAATGAGAACACATGTGCTACCGAGCAACAGCTACAGCTATGTCTATATTGTGAAACTATATTGTGAAACAAGGCTGACACAGCCTCAAAACTATCAATTTCCTGTCTTGTTGATAAACTTTAGTACCATTCTTAGGAACTGTGAGGCTAGAATGAATCTCCTCATGCTTTCTCAACCCTCATACCATTTTTCTAAAGGAATCTTTTCTGGTTTCGTTAAGTTAAATTTGAAAATACATGAAAACAAGGGTGCTATTACATTATAATACAATATTGTGATGTATATTCACCCTTGCTACAGCATTTTCTTGACTAACTCTTCAACAATACTGGCAATCTAAGCATGTGATAATTGAATTTGTGACAGAAAATCCATAAAAAAAATCAGGGTAAATGTTTCTCTGTCTCAATTTACCTATCTCTGAAGCAGGCATGCTACAGGCCTCTCACCTGAAATTCATTCTGACTAATGGAAAACTGACCAGGTTTTGGTACTATATGGTAGGAATATTAGTTCTCCACAGAGGTAGAGAGGCCAGTTTGAACTAGTCATGTTTTGGAGGCTATTTCAATGTTTCAGGAGCAAAAAAGGCAAATAGTTCCTTACTGCTGTCTCTGGCATATTTGTTCATTGGCTTCTACCAGCACACCACTTTTAATCACTCACACTAACACATACAAATACTGAAGAGCAGTATTTTATTCTGTAACATACCAGAGTGTTTGAAGACTTGAACTATGTCTATAACCATGGAGTTGCACACTTTGATGGAGAGCAGCACCATCTTGAAACACCAGCCATGATGTATTACATCATCTCGACTGTGGTATTATTTCTATTGATATTATAGGGATAAAAAANAATAGCCTGTAAGAGAGCAAGTAAACAGAGAAAGCCAGTGGTCCTGGTCCAGAACAACATCCAGACTATCCATCAGAAATGGCTTCATTTTGGGACTATCAAAATGATTCTTAAAAGTGCTCATCAGCCGGGTGGCATGTTAAAACCAGGGTGTGTGCAAGACGGCTTTAGGCCAGAACACTCTCAGGTTCTGTGGAGAGCGAGGATACTTTCTGTTGTAATGGAAGCCTTACTCCTCATGGTCACACAAGTATTTTTGTGCAGCCTTCCCTCACCCTTACCCCTTCAATTGCACAGGTTTTCCAGCAGTTTGTCTGAAATTGCAACTGACAGCCCACTATTCACCTCCATGGCCTGGTCACACTAGTCACTACTCAGGAGATAAAATGTTCTATAGGAGAGGAATGGGAACAAAGTACTCCCCTTCGCACGGGAAATGTTAGAAGATGAGGAGAAGGGAATTATGTAAGAGGTCTTAGAGAAAGGATGGGGATAATAAACAACTACCACAGTTACCACACAGAGGTCATATTTTACTCTTCCTTTACCTGCAGGCTTACCAGAGAGTGGCCTTTTGGGAGTTCACCTTTATATCACAGGGAAAATAAAGGCCCAAATGCTCACAAGCTAAAGTTAACAGAATTTCTTGATAGGTCATCTCAGTATTAACGTTCTGCTGATTCACATTGTCAGTAAACCCAACTAGCACTGTGGCCATCCTCTGTTTTCAAATCCTTCCTTGTACATATGAATGTGAATAACGATTTTGAAATAAAAGCTGAAGTTCTGACATAGTCATGAAATAGTAGAGTCATGAGCCTATGAAACATAGGCTTTACACATTGCCTCTTAGGATGCAACTGCACAACGAAGTACAGACTGCTGCACAACACAGCCTGTGTACCTAGAACAGTTCAAGCTTTTCCCTGATTCTCAGCCCATTCCAAATGGCACTTGTTATTTTTCCAGGGCAAATTGCATGGCTGTGGAGATGTATCTTCTAGTGTCTAACAGAGAGGATATTTAAACACTGCAATAATTTACCTAGGAATATGGCCATTTCTCCATCACTTGGACTCTTTAAATGAAATCTGGAGGTATTTCTGATGATTTGTTGCATCTCCAGTTAAACACATGAGCTTTCTAAGGGAATTTCTGAGGTAGAGTCTGTATTTCATAAGAAGTCATGTTAGATAGCAATAAAAATCATTTCTGGTCACAGAATCTGTTACTCTTCCTCAGTGGAATTATTCTGGATTGACAGCCTTATAACTAAAGGAGAATTTGAATTTCATTTTGCACATAAAATACCACATTATCAACCACACAAAAAGAGGGAGCAACAATGAATTTTTAAGGTCACTCTTACCATCATTATTTCTGACTTTCTTGAGTATCTAATACCATAAAATTAACAGACAAAGTACTAATGTGTTAGGAAAATTACCTGGAAAAACCCAGAAATTTTGCTAGCATATATTATATAGGATTTTCCTCAAAACATATTTTTGGACTCACTTTCTAATATCTGTGATCTTTTAGGTAATCATAAGATGGAAGTGCCTGTCTGAGAGACGAGTTAGATTTCTTTGTATTCTTTAGGCAGCTGAAATGAATAATACCTTAATCCCTTGGCTACTTCATTTGTAACTGCTTGGTAATTGTGAAATGGTACATTACTGCTAAAGGATTAATTTAGTTCCTGCATGAGAATTCTCAGCACATATCCCATCTGCAGCAGCACTTCTCAAAAGAAGGTGACTCAGTTTCATCTAACACTTCAGAACTCTGTACCTTTTCTGCTTCTGATTTATTTCTGAGAACTTAGAGTACAAACAAATAGCATTTCCACAGTCTTTGCTGATTCAAAATGTACCTCTCCTGAAACTGCAGGTGAAGGAATGTTCATTTTCAGACCACTGTGTATAATACCAGAGAGGAATACAATTGCAGGTCTGCAAAAAATTCTAGAGATAAATAAAATTATAGGTTTGCATAAAAGGAGCCAATGTTGCAGGCTTCCAGCCAAATGTCTCTACGGAACAAGGTGAAAAATATCCGCTTCCCCTATTGTGACCATCAATATATATTTTCGTTGCAATTTTTTTCTGACCTCTCAACATTCCTGAAAATAAATATCAAAAAATATAAGACCATGCAAACTGCTGACCCTTTTCATATTAGTCTGAAGGGAAAGAGATACAGATAAATGTCAGAGGAGGATAGGAAGTTACCATTTTTTAAGATGCCTGAGCTAATACCAAAATCTTGGAGAGATGTAAGGGCACATCACTAGACACGGTATCGAACCAATTAGAATATGGCTCACCAAACTGTAACAGAAGAGTCATCCAAATCTTCAACAAAATTGAAATGTATAGTGGAAAAATCACGCACTGCAATTCATGGTGCAATGTTCAGTGTTTACAGAATCATCCAGGACTGGCCTATCTGAGCCATAAGTAACACATTATTCCAGCTCTAAACTGTAAAATATAAGGCAACAAAGTTATGGACAAATTTAGCAGAGATTTCTGTTGAAAGTTGAATTAGACCATACTAATACTTTTGCATCTCCATCAAAGTTCACATTCTAGGCTTTACAGGAATTAAACTCTGCCACACTCCTTGCTACAAAGGCAAAATAAGGAATCTCTTCCTTTATAGTTTTACCATAACTCTGGTACTTGTAGATACCTATATCGGGCATTAAAACAGGATGGCAAAATACCTTCTGTTATTCTTCTCAACAAGGAATACTCAGCATTTCAGAGGCTGAAAACCATGAACATTTATTTCCCTTTTGCTCCCTTCTCCTCAGTGGGACATAACAATCAGGTAGAAAGGAAAGAACCTAAGGAGACATTCACAATAAATAAATGGAATGGGAAATATTCAGGATATTTGGGGAAAAAAAATCAGCAAAGAAATAAACAGAGAGTAGGTAAAGGAGGAAGGATTTAAAAGCAGGCAGATGTATTAAAATGGATTCTTCAAAATACAGAGTGGTCCAGGAGCTTCCCACTGAAGACCAGCAGCTACTTTGGGACCCTTACTTGTGCCTTTGGTAGGCCCTGTCATGGTGGTACCATGGAGGCTCATATGTGGAAGTACCTGGCAGTGCACAGGAAGAGGGCTTATTTCAATATTTCCAATAGCCATCCTTTGGCAACTGCAGAGCTGTTAAAAGACATCAGGCTGACATAATTCTATAAATTAACTTCTCATCAGATCTTTAGCTTGTAACACTCTAGTTTCTGTTTGTGTATCTGCCACTGCTTGACTGGCTCCTTGGAACTTTGAGGCAATATATATGTATTTATGAATTCTAATACTTTGATGCATTTTTCAACTCAGCACGTCTAGCATGTTGCATCCAGTTGCAAATGATAGTATAATAATTGACATTTTTATGATGTCAGCTAGTACCACAACTTGCAAAAAAACTTGATTTCCAATACCAAACTAATATGCTTATCCAATGCCTAAAATAAATTTGCTTATCTTAAAACTGTGATAGTTAGATCCTTGAATTTGCTGTTGGATCATCATATTTTATTTGCATGTGTCACACCAAAGGTTAATAATATTTTTTCATTTGAGTAGAGGTATTGGAGATCGGCAAAGCCTGCCAATAATTCAGACGTAATTGATGTGTCTGCTTGCAAATTCACAGATTTCGTGTACATCTTGTCACAATGTGACTCATTCTTCTGCCTACGGTCATTTGTATGGGGTGACATTTGTGATTTAGTTTTACAAATTAAACTTAAAGCAGCCCTGTAGCTTAGTTTCTTTGGCATGATAATTGGACAGTATATTATAGAACATTAAGGTCTATTCCCATTCTCTTTCAGCAGTTCTCAGCAATGCAATCTATATTCATATGATGTTAAAAATTATTGATATCAACTGCCTCCATCTGTTGTACAGTGAGATATTGAAGAAGCAAATAGACTCATGGGTAATACAGGGAATGGAGCTTGGCAGATATAGATTTAGATCTTGACTCTCTCCTATTCTGTCTCAATGCCTTAAATCCTCTGTGTTTCAGATTGCTGTCTGTACAACAATATTAACTCTGTTTCTCTTATGTATAAAGGTAGAGATATGTAGATTTATCTTGCTGAATAAACATATTGTCTAACACAGCAGGTCTCAATCTTCTTTGGAGCCTCCAAGCGTGACTCTAATGCCAATAGAGTGAAAGGCAACAGCGTATTCCGTATTGAATCACTCGTTAAAACCATTCAAATATTTGTAATAAGTCATCTGTTAACAGACATGGTTAGAAGTATTATCCCAGACCCTGTAGTTCTCCCATATATTATTTTTGCTATGGTATTTGCATCCTGCTTCCTGTGTGATGACAGTGGTGTCTCAAGAATTTCCTCTCCACAGCCCTATTATGTTCCTTTTCAAAGCACAAGACTCCCCCGTACATTTGCTGTCCATTGTGTGATATGACACTGAAGCCTGAGATCAGCTCAGGGAGAGGAGCATTAAAGAAATTTCTCTTTAAGGAGATTTTTTTTTTTTTTTAACCTGAGCTAATTTCCCTTTTGCTCATGTTAGGCCTTGTTTAGTGTTTGATTCAGTACCTTTGAAACTTCCAGGAGTTTTGCCTCTGGACAGTGAGGGAAAAACCTCTAAAACGTACTTTGTGGGTTGAACTTTCAGGTGAAGTGGATAAAATCATCACCAAGAAGGCAAATTTAATGCAAGGCCATAGAGGAATATTTGAGTATGCCAGCGTACCCCAGATGATGAGTATAAACTTGACACCTTTCTAGACGTTTCCTCACCTCTGAATTTTGAAGAGTATGTTTTGTTAAGGGTAGCTACAGTTCCCAGGAGGAATATTGTTTCTTTTCATTTCTCTCAGTCTGCATTCCATATGGTGACACTGAACACTATGTCCTGTGCTCAGCAGCTGCAGAGCTAATGGGTGTTGAAGGAATTTGCCACCTTCAGTCCTTGCTCCTCAATGTGACAACAAGAGCCCCACACCTACAGGTTTTCCAGACAGCAAAGGTGGCATGAGCTGGCCTATCTGATAACAGGTCTGGTCAGAGCCATCCTGGGTGTGAAGACTTCTGGTCAGAAGATGATACATAATATCTCCAGGGAAAACTGAAAAATTACATGCGTTTCCAGTAATTCCAAAGAAATGCTGGCATTCTGAATGCGACGATACATTTCCTCAAATATAGAGTCAAAAGTTTCATTGCCTCACTGGGAGACTTTTTGTGTTCGGTACATATGTCTTGAAGTATTAAAATTCCTTAGCCTGTAATTAATTAGCTCAAGTAGCTTTGATGATGTTTACAAAGAGAAGCAGTGGAGAGTGCCTGGAAGGCTCAACAGCCTTAGTAGAACAGGCCTCTTCTGGTAGGCAGGGATTTTAATAGCACTTCTCACTGGAAAACAGCTCAGCCAGGGTTGTATTTTGATGATTGCTAGCCTGCTGTGGAAGGTAGAACTTCTCTGAATGTGTTTGAACATCTGATTAACTGTTGTAAATGTGAGGATAAGGCCAGGGGGAGATTTAGCAAGGACGACTTGCATCTTGTCAGAAAGTGCTTGAGTCAGAGCTTGCAGGACTACTTCCAGTTCCGTGTATGAATGTTCAAGGTATTACAGATTACAAACAGTAGCTGCAGAGATGTAAAAGAAAACCTACCAATGGAAGGGAGAGGGAGAGCAGCTGGAGGACTTGATTTCAATTAGACAGAATAAAGAAAAAAGGAAGTGGTGACAGAGAGAGAAAAAAGGAAAAATTGGTAGAGCAGTATGTTAAAAATGTACCACAGAAAAAAAGATCCTGTGGTAAAGAAATCTTCTGTAAAAGAAGAAAGAAAAAAGATTCTGTGGTACAGACGAAGTTAACATTGACTCTGCACTTCAGTTTTACTCAAACCATGGATGCTGTTTAGTTCACGCTTTACATATATTCAATTACAGGGATTATCTGTTCTCTGTAGGGGTTATCAATAGGGGTTATCTAATTTTTCGGGTTAACTCTTCACTTAGTTATCTACTCATATAGAGCAAATGCCAAATATTTTAGAGGAAATAGCAATAGTAGGGATCAGGCTATATCTCTCATATTTTGCACTGTAATTTTTTTTATAGTTGCTGTTGCAGATATGTTTTCAAATTGGCTTGTGGCCCAGAGACAAGAGAAACAAAGAATATTTTCTCCAATGTCTTTATCATATTTGTTTTCTTCCCTTACTTAAACTGGCGATATGCTTCTTGCCCTAAGGTTACAAAGTAGCAGGTGCTTTTCAAGCTGTCCAAGACTAGAAAATAAATCCATGCAACAGTTAAAATGGTAAATTATTACAAAAGCAAAACATTTCTAGGGTTTACATTACAAGTCAAAGTCTAACTCAGATAACTCAACATGCACAGAATCACAAACAACTGAGAGCTTAGAAAGAAAAACCTTGAAAATACGTGGCAAGGAAATGTGATTTATCAAGTAAATTTGAGAAAACTAATCTGTTTCTTGGTATTGTACAAAAAGAAGGAAATGCTAAGTTACTTTATCTAGTAAATAGCTTAGTAAAAAAGTATTAATTTATCTCTTATTATTGTACTCAGGATATACTCAACTCAAACCCTGGTCATACACGTGTTTATCTTAATTATGTTTAGTTACAACTCTAAATACTCAGTCACTGGAAGCTTTTCTCAGTGGCTATAACTTCATTAGACACCAAGAACTAGGAGAATATTTTCCCTAGTAATACTTGCTGCCCTGTGGTTTGATGCTGTATTTTGAAATCAGTGGGAATTTTGGCAATGATTCCAAGTGGTACAGAAGGACAACTATCACTAAAGTTTGCATAAATGTTCCACCTTTAATCCCAATATTCAATAACTTCTCACAGCTTCCAGTGGAGCTTCCTGTAAACAGTTCTCTAAGTTATAGTTTCTGGGGCTTAGTTGAACCAAACTGAAAGGAAACACATTTGACACAGAAGTAGGACAGGTAGAAGAATGCAGAAACTATAGCAATGTTTTTTGGCTGTGTTACATTATGTACATAAATTTACAGACATACATACACCAGTTAATCAATCATTTCCAGTCAAAAATGTCGGGGTATCCTAAATGATATTGTACCACGGGACTGTGTTCAGGCAATTCCTTTTCACTCTGTTATAACTTTTCATCTTTAGCCAATATTAAATTCCATTTATCACAATAGGTGGCAGTAGCTAAACCATTTTCAGCAGCATCTTCTAGATAAAAAACACCCCAATGTCTCTCTGCAGCATCATTAGTAGTATCGACTGCTCTATTTTATCTCAACAGAAAGCCCCTCATAGATACCTTACTGTGGAAAAGGCATCCTCAGCAGCACTAAATGTCTTTTGAGCAACATTTGAAGGAGATGAGATTAAATACTCAGCAAGAGTTATGGGCAAGGCTCTATGCCATTTTCATGTAGGGAATTTGATCATTAAGGGGACGTGCTTTTCCTTGTCGGTCATGTTTTATTGTCATTTAAGTGGACTCTGCCATACAAAGGGATGGAAAGTTATTAATACTTTGGCTAAAAAAACTCTCCAACCATTCTTCATTCAACTCTCAGCAGCAGAGCAACTGTCAGAAGCAGTGAGGTGATCAGAAGATGTATGGAGAGAACGGTTGATTTGTTGTCAGTCATCTATCTTGTTCACTTTTGAGACTGCATGCTGGGACACAGGGTGTTCAATTGGTGCCCAAGGGATTATCTCAGATCATCACTTAGAAGTAATGAAGGAATGCTATTATTCTTCTACTGCAACTGTAAAAAATATTAGGAAGTGCCAAGAAGTATAGTCCAGCTGTTAGAGCAAAGGACAAGGTGCAGCTGGTCTTCGCTTTATAGGTGCTTGAGTGATTATCTCGGTTGAGTCATGTTAAAAGAGGTAGGAGTGGAATGGTGGGCAGAGGTGGAAATCTATTTGTTCTTAATTAAGTGGCCCCTTATTCTTCCGACCAGTCTGCCAGTACCAATAAAGGAAAATAATGGCATTTTTTATTTCATAGGAGAAATTACCTGAAGATTTTGGTCTTGCAAGTTGCTGCATACTGCTGTTACTGTGTCTTCTTAGGTAACTTACTCAGCTCCTGTGTAGAGTATGACAGAATATGCCTTTCTAGTCCATTCCACTACATTCATTTTAATCATGAAAAGATTCTGTCCCACTGAAATGACATCTGTATTATTCCAATCAGGGAGAGAAAATGCATGCTATACCCTGACTTCAATGCCCAGGCAGTTGACAAGTAGAGCTTTCTTTCTGACCCCTGGGAGCATATCTCCATTAATAAAAAGAAATAAAAAACACTTCATCTCAAAACAGACAGTGACAGAAGCTCAGTAGGCAGTGGGAAACCAAAGAACTGTTTTTAGCTGTAATCAAGTCGTTATACCTGTCTTGCACTGCCAATATTGAAGTTTTGGGACCATATCTCTTCAAGTTTTTGATAGATTTGCGGCTACTATGGCATTTTTACACCTAGGTAAACACCAGAAGGTTGGGCAAATAGAATATTCCATTTAACTGCTACAAATGTTTTGTTGACTTTCAAAACTAGATAGGACTGCTTCTTCATAAAAACAAATTAATCCCTCTCTTTTTAATAAATTATTAAACTATTGTGTTCTCAGGTATGGCTATTCTCTAAGCCAAAGGAATGTTTTTTCCATGAAACATGTGTATCACCTAGGAAGTGGGAAGTAAAATGAAAGTTACAGGGAAGCATCAGGGAACAGTCCCATCCATACCCATGTGGGAAAGTCCTAGAAGGAAGAATAATCTTTGAGGGTTTTTGTCAATGATGCCAAATAACGATTTGTTCTGTCCAGCAAATGGCTACATGCTGCAAGTAGGTACAATACAACAAGCATTTGACTCTTAGCAAATACTATGCTTATATACAATTAATAAAGTATGTTAATTCAAATATGAACATTAGATGACAGATTAAAAGCAGAGCTCTGCCAGAGTTTTCATACGCTTCCCTGCTGCTATCCCCAATTTTTGCCATATATCTCTGCTAACTTCATGGAAAATTGACTGCATTGGGTACAAATACAATTGCAAAAAAATGCCCGAAGAATACACACAGTGCATTTTCACCCTATCACTATGATGACCCATATACTTTTTGAATCTTGGAGTTTCCTGACTGCAGCATGGTTATCACAATTATCACCAGCAGCTAGACAACATTTTTTGAGTGACACACGTTTGACAGTCACTTTATGGACATTTGCTTTCAGTGAGATAAATTTTCAGACCAGTCACAATTGTCTCAACTCACAGACTACAGTCAAGAACAAACTTATCTTGCTGTGCTTCACAACTGCCTATTGAACTGCAGTGTTGTGCAGTTAGGGATACACATTCCCAATGCTTGCAAAACTTTGGCTATACTTAGCTTTGAGCACCATGCCCACCATTCCTACCAATGCAAGTTTGCACGTGAAATGACCTTAGAGATCTGAAAAGCTTGTTGCCTCAGCAGGTAGTTTTTAAGCCTTAGCTGAGCCTGAAAAATTCCTCCTTAGTCCCAGCTTCACCTTATGCCTCTCAAAAATAAATAGTAAGTAATGAAGGGCATGAGAGAGACATACTATGCGTGCTCCTCCTGTGTTTGTTCTGGGTTTCCCTCCAGGTCCTGTCCTTCCTGTCCTCTCTCATCCTTTCCTCATGCTTTCTGAAAGTACATGACTGGAAAGGTCAAATGCTATCCGCTTCCTCAGTTTGTTGGGGGGCATTTAAAAAGTTTCTTCCCAAAGCTCTGTAAAAATTCAGCCTCTTTCACTTTTTTTTTTTTTTTTTTAATTTAAATATCTTGTGAAACCCAGATGACACTCAGGAAAGGGAGAAAATACAGTGACCGAAAAATATGCTGCCAATATTTCTTGCTTCATGGAAAGGCAATCTCCCTCAGCACACTGGAAAACGTCCAAACTAATAACTGTAATTAATAGCTATAGTAATCACATCCCATGCAACTGCAGCATGTGACCCCTCATCAGCATGAATATATTTTCCTTCTGGCACCTGCTGAGAGAGAGAAATATTATCTTGCTTGCATAGGAAGCTCAGAGAGGCCAAGCCACTCGCCTATAGCTCCTGAGGGCAACCATGGTGGGCAGCCCTGTGGATCTGCTGCTGCCCTTGGGTCCTGCTGGTCAACTAGGTCTCATGCTGGCCTGTCAGGCAGGAGGCAGAGTCCTCCCTTCTGTAGGGGAAGGCAGATGACTCACAGTGGCTCCTGGTGGGTTGGGACATGTTGGCAGGATCAGGCCACTGCCAAAGCCACAGATGTGGTGGGTGACACTGTCTCTTGTCAGGGCAGGGAGGGCAGATAAGGGCTGCCCATGGGGGCTCCTCAGGGGCCACCATCTTCCCTTTTGCTGAAGGGCATGGCTCTGGCCCTGGCTGCATCCCCAGTGCCCTCCAGCAACCCAGCGGGGGCCACTGGAGATGGGTGGAGGTAGGTGTCACACCTGACAGGCCTGGGGGGATTTCCCTGCTTCTCCAGGAGGGAGTCCCCTTCTCAGACAAGACAGGGAGGACCAGCCATCCCCTCTTCTCTCCTTCAGCCTTTGTGTGCGCTGGCCTGCTGTCAAAGCCCTGCTCTCCCTCACTTGCAGCTTGCTATGCCCCACACCTGTTTGAAAGGTGCATGGCCCCCCATTGCCCCCTCAGCACTCCTTCTTGCAACAGAAACTCACAGCGGTGCAGGTTTTGGCCTTTTCCTTAATCTGGAATAACTGGGGCCATATCCACATGTGGTCTGTCCTCAGGGCACCTCGTGCTCCCAGGGATGTAAAATGCAGGGTAGCCACTGATGTTAGACCAAGCAGGCAGATTATGAGCACCCACAGACAGTTAAGGTTAAAGGAAAATTATTTTTCCCTTTGAAAAGCAGATACTTGGCTGTTTTGTAGCCTGACCAAGCAAAGGATGTTTTGTGCACCAGTGCCACAGTACAAGGGGAGTGGACAACTGCCTTGGGTAGGGCTACTGAAGGACAGGAAACATTCAGCAAAGCAAATTATTAATTTAAAACAGTTACAAAGTCTCTAAAATTATGCTTTATCCTTCCTACACAATTCACTTAACTGAAAAACAGTCAGTCCAGACAAAGTTCAGCCATATAAACACAAGCACACATAGGATTTACTTATGTAAATATAAGCAAGCCAAGTTTGGTACTGCTCTTAATTAAGACACTGCAAATGAGTCAATGGGTGAGAAGCCAAAATTGCTGGTGCCCAGTCCTGTGCTCAGTTCTCTCATTGTGCAAAACAAAAAGTAGTTACATGGGATGTAATTACAAGACACACCACTTCAACCTATTTTTTGTGTACTTGAATGCATCAACGTTATACTTAAAAAAAGTGGTGCCATTTATGTAGCTTGCTGACCTTTATACATGATCTGTTTATGACACGTCTGTACTTTCTTATCCTTCCTTGACTTTCCTCCCTCTATCACTATGAAATGGTTTTGTTCATTTATTTCTTTACTTTAATCTATTTGGAATGTTTTTTGTTTTTCAGAAAAAAGTACACTGAAAAAAAAAAGGTAAATAAAAAGTAAATAAAAAGCTACAAGCCCCCATGGTAAATGGTAGACTCCTTTAAGCCTTGCTCCTCATATGTATTTATAATTTTGCCTGGTGGTCCATTTCCCATATACTCACATCAATAAACTGCTTAGAAAAATACATGGTCTGATTTCTATTTTCTAAAAAAATGCATGTTCTGGACTCATGTTAATGATTAAATAGAGGGGGAACAGATCTACATTTTTGATGTAATCCACTGACCTACATCACAATAAATCAACTTGTAGATGTTGGTCTACATGCTGATATATGTTATCTGGACTGTGACAAGAGTGGACTCTTATAATGAAGCTTATGTTGGATTTACTGCAAGTTTTGCATCTTTCATTCCACAAAGCAAAAAACTTTTTTTCTGATGTTTTATGTATTACTCTGTAAGAAGAGTATCCTATTTCTTCATATGGGCTCAAGGCCATCAATAATCCAGGAAGGCTGCAATGGAGGAAAGAGCAAACATAAAACCCTTTGCCACTCTTAAGCCCAAATCTTCCTAAGTACAGGAAACACAGGATTATTTGCTCACACTTAACTAATTTTGTAACAACACAAATTATCTCTATGCTGCTTCTGACTATATATTGTGGAAAGATATTACAGTATTGGTAATATCTTTCTGGAAAGCTGAAGATTCGCCTGTGCACTATCCTTATACAAAAGTATATCTAATACAAGGATGTGGAATAGCTTCTTCATTTTCTAGTCTGGAATTTTCTCAGCTCTTCTGTACTGTACCCACAAAACTAAACTGCTGGTACATACTTGAGGTAAGGTAGTTTCCTTCAAGAAAAAATGGTATTTCAGTTTATGGTAACTTCAAATCTGTAGTCTGTAAGCCCCTTTAGTTTACTAGAGTTACAACTGTGGAACCTGCTGCTCTGGGGATTGTTTTGTGTGCCTCTACTTGTGTCCAAGGAAAAGGGGTTAATACTTTTTTGCTTCAGACTTGCCATAGACTCAATTGAGAAAGCAACCTCTGAACAGAAATTGTGCTTGCAGTCTCTATCCTGTCTGGAAAACTTCAAATGAATAAAAACAGATGAAATGAGAGGTTTTGAGAAAATCTATAACCATAGGGACTTCTCTAATAACCTGTTTTGGCTCCTAAGGTGTCCCTGGAGAGTTGATTTAGACCAAGACCTTTGGAAATACAAGGAAACAATTTCCCACAGGACAAATTGATGCAGAGAAATACAGTTGCTAGTGCGTTCTTTAGCTTGTGGAAGAAAAAGTTTCAGATAAACAGACTTTTTCACATCCCTAAGGAGATAAGAAGTCAAAGATGCAGGCGTGATTCAGTTTGTGCTTTACTTGTAAAAGCAAGAATTTCATCTTGCTAACCTTCTGAGCAACAGGCTTATGCAGTCATATGCTGGAGTTTATTAACATGCAGAAAGCATTTGAGGAAATATAAACCTGTTTTCTCTGTTGACATATATACAAGTGGTAAAAGGGTGCCATGCACAGTATTCATAAGATACGTGCCCTGATTTCTCAGAGCTTAACCAAGAACGCATATCAAGCCTAGTCTCAGAATGATAAAGGGTGGCAAAAGGTGAATAAAATTTTACTTACAAATGAAAACCAGTGATTTACAGTGTTATGCTTTGGATGTGGAGCTAAGATATCTCCTATCAATCACTCAGAATAAAACTATCACTTTGGAGTGGCCCGAGACAGACAGGCTTGCTGGAAATTTTGGAAGAACTTTTCAAAACACAGGTGCACCAGACTACTCACCTAACAACAAACCTAGACCTACACAGGAAGCCAGAATTTCAGAAGCACTGAAAACCGCAAGCCCTTACAACAAAATGACTGATAATGAAATTACCAGACAAACATTTGGCAGCCAGAGGTCAACATTTTTGTCGTTAAGGAGCTACACTGATCAGCATAAAAGTCCATTTTTATTAATAAATAAAATCTGCCCGTTTTCTTTTTATGTTTCTGTTATTTACTTTCAAACACGATGGTACACAACTGTAAATAGCTTAGGAAGAATATGAGCAGGAAGGATTTAATAGATTGCTACAAGTTTAAAAGCTCATAAATATGTTCCAAAAAAATAGACCAAGTGAACCCAAATCACAACATTTAAAAAACTTGAATTTCAATATAATTTGAAAAAATTTGCTGACTTCTTCACTTCCTATTTTCACTCCCTTAATTGGATCCTGTTTATTAGCACTACATGATGCAAATGATAGGGGGTAGGGGTGAGGGTGGGGGTAGGGGTGCGAGTTGAGCTGTTAAAAACAGAGGTTTTTTAACCAACTAGAAAGCCCATATTACGTACTGGGGGTATATAAAAAAGGTGCAGCAAGAAAAGATAGCCTGATGAGATGTTGAGCTGAGCCTGGGAATCAAGTTACACTGTGGTAGAACCCTTGCTTAATGACAAATACAAGGTAATTCAAGGCAGCTTACCTCTCACCCAAAAAAAGAAATAAGCAACAGCTTTCCTGACAGCAGTCCTACAATTTCTGATTCCTTTAAAGCTGCTCCACTTTAAGACAGCTTTCAGGAGAGGAAAAACCAGGGCTTACTAGGCATTTGAGTCACCAGCCTACCAGGCACACACAGATTTGTCAGCTTCCATGCTTGCCTAGGATGAGGCTTGAACTTGGGAGCGCACGGTAAGATGCGTTGACTACGCCTCCCCTTCTGCCCCACAAAATGCAATAGGCTAGCCATAAATAGATATGCTGTATCTAAATGTGTACAGCTTTGAAGTGTATAACTCAAATTAATTTTGGGGGTGGGGGTAAGAGGAGCATCAAATATGTTAGCTAAATAACTGTAAGTTAAAACAAATGAAAAAAAACCATCCTCCCCCCCACCACGCCCCCCTGCACCTTTCCCAGAACTGTGAGATTTAGCATACCAAGATTTAACATCTCATTTAGAAAAAGGAGCTTAGAAAGATAGAGCAGAACATATGGCATGAAGAAGGTGCTAAACGGCAGAATTTGAAAATGATTTGCAAGATGCTCCATAAATATTCCAACCCCAAACACAAGCTGTTTTTCAGCAGACTCTTGATGAAAGTATACGCACACAATAAAGCGATACATTTCTTAGCTCACAAATGGCCTGTTCTGGTGTCACTCTGAATGGCATGATGTAGAATAAATCTGCACATAGGACGAGCTCCGAATAAGGCAGTTGCTAGCTTGGCCAAACAATGCAGTTTTTTCCACTGTACTCAAGAGCAGTGGACAACATCCAGTAGTGACAATGGCTCTCATAGAGCACATTGAATCTATTGGCCCAAAGGATAAGCTCTCAAGAAAAGCAAAATCCGTGCATTTCACATCCTATATTGCTCCAGCATACAGGAGTTCTGGATGCATTTCAGCTGAAACCTGGATGCATATTTCCAAATGAAGTCAAAAGGAGACACGGATGAAAATCACCCTGTTGGACTTTTACTTAGGGTAGCAAATTGCCTGTGTGTAGCTGTATTTTAGTTATCATCAGTTGACTGGAGTTTCTTACTAGGTATTTTAATAATACAATCACAAGCACTTAACAGCAACAATAAAAAAGACAGGAATCCATTTAAAATCTAAGACTGTCCAAGATCTGACTTCTGAATGCCACTGAGGAGATCAGTTGACATATGAAGTACTGCACAGTGTTAACAAGAAGGGAAACCTAAACAAAGTCCTTTGGGGAACACTGTTAATTCTCTTATAAGTTGGCACAAATCTATCTACTGTCCACACAAATGAGACATTACTTTAAATTTCCATCTATAAAAACCCAATTTCCTTTCTCTGAGTGCACTGAAAACAGAAGGATGTGACTGAAAGCTTCACCACCTGAAATTTCATCGCAAAAACAGATATTTCAGTTAATTTGGCCAGGTTTGTGATTCAAGAGAACATTTCCCCACAGAGTTGCCTCATTTGGGTCTGCTCTTGGGTGGTACTCAACACACAGCTCATAAAATTCAACACAGTAGGTAACATACCATTTTATTGCAAGTGTTTTGTTTCACCTCCAAGGCATCTCTTAAATGCTAGTCTTTGAGGGCCTCATTTGCTTTCATCTGCACAAGCTTCCAGCTGGTAGCCCTGCAGTAAAGCCACAACCTTCCTGTTTCATGACTCTTACTTCAAATCCTTTAGTGCATTTGAGAGATGCTGAAAGAAAAAAAAGAGTTGCACAAAGGTGTCTTGACAAGGACTTAGACAATCAAGGCCCTGATCTGCCTCTGAACCGCATCTCCTCAATGCCTCATTAAGCATGGTCGCTTTTCCTTTGGAGAAAATAATACAATATACTGGCACAATTTTTTTAAGCTGCTGCTATAGCCTAGGTCTAAAATATACAACATAGACTCTTACTTTTTTTAAAAGGAATGTTTTGAGAGAGCAACTATCTTTATGTATGACTATTCTGCTTAGAAGCAAAGGGCCATATTTACTATTATTCCCTTATAGTATTGCAAATTTTGTTGGAAGCCCTGGAGAAAACAAACCATACGTGGAGACTGGGAGTAAAATGAACCAATGTAGATAGCAAAAGGAGCAAAATGAAGGAAGAGGGGTGACAGAGGGCAAAAGTAGAAAAAGATACAGTCAAAAGATGACCTTCAAGAAACCAGGTGCTGAGTGCATACTCATTCTGCAGAGTGCTCTTTCTGCCAGCAAAGATAACTCCTTACAGGAACTGCAGGTGCTGCAGGACAAACCCAGAGCCCTCCAGGTCCTCTCTGCCCAATAAGAATCATCCATGTTGGTACAAGGGGTTTAGGCTGAACTAGAGGCTCTTTGTCCTGGGTCTTAGGGTACAATCCCTCTCTGTAGAAGCATTGCAACATAAAATCCTTCCACAAGCCACATGAGACCTATCTTGAGACCAGGTGGATACTTCTGCCACTCCTATTGAAAATCTGCTTAAGGACTCCTCTGGTGGTTAGATAACTCCCCCTCACTTTTAGCCTTAATGTAATCACACATGATTTATACATGCTTCTTCTCCCCCTCTTATGTAGTGCTGCATTTATTTAGGATGATCAATCTCCTTTCATCCTTCATTAGATTAGCCAGGTCAATACTCATAGATTTCCATTTCCCACATTATTCAAGTAGTTCCCACTTGGTTGAGGTTTATCTAATCTTACACAGCTATTGCAGAGCACTGCTCTCTACACAATATTCTAGATGAGGCTTCAGCTAAGTCTCACACAATGAAATTACTATTTCTCCTCTGTTGAAAGTATCTCACCTGCCCCACTTTCACCCTTTTCCTTGCTCCCTCAGGGTTGTGCTACATAGTCATCCTGTGTGACAGGCCTGTTTCTGTCTCATGTTGCTTTATGCCCACCTGATGGCAAGCCTGTTGACAGCAGAAAGCTTTGTTCTGAATCTAAATGTGTCCAACCCTACATACTATTCTGGACTATTAAACTTCATCCTTATTTCTTTTCTTGTCCTTAAGGTCATCTGGTCCTCGGAGTGTTAACAGTCCAGTCCTACACGGCATTGATGGCCTCTCCTTGGGCTGTACCATCACTGCAGTTTATTTGGTTCTTCCTTATTTTGTGTGAGGTTTAATTATGAAAACACTAAACAAGATTACTTTAGAGGCCCATCCTTAAAGAACGCTAGTAATAGTATCCTTCCAGTTTAAATGCTTCCCTTAATAATCTGTGACATCTCACTAAACCGGCTACTTTACCACTGTATAGCTCTTACAAAAATCCACACCTTCCTTAGCTGAATACTTAATTTCATATTTTGTACCCTGTCAAATGCTGTACGGTGTGTTAAGCAACTCCTACTGAATTTCCTTTGCCTAAAAAGCAGGTACCTTCTTACTAAAAAAAAAAAAAAGGGCATAAACATTATGTTATTATGCTACAATCTTCCTTTGATAAACTTATGTTGCATTCAATCCTATTTTCATTTATCTTCATATACTTTCTTATTCTTCCCTTCAGAATGCATACAAAGCCATACACACAAATTTACATAGACAGACATGCAGCTTTCTGGATTGCTTTTCTCTTGCCACTCAAGGCCTAAATATTGGCCATACATTTGCTGTCCTTTCTTCCTGAAAGACCACTATAACTTGATTCTACTGTACTGGAGCCTTGTGCTGGACATCCATTTTCATATGCCAGTCCCTTCAGGTATCTAAGATGAAGAGTCCTTGCGAGCTCGACTGAACTAAGACACAAAGTTTATTTTTCATATCTTAGTTGTGGAAATTTTCATTCCTTTCTTCCCGTTATTAATCTCCTCCATTCTTTTCTTCTTTCTCCCTCCCTCAAATTCAACTTCAAAGAAAATAAATAAAACTATTTAAAATGGGAAATTAGTTTTTAATTCTATTCTCATCCTTATTTCACAGTATTTCAACTTTTTTCTTGTTCTTATTTGCATGGTTGAAAAATTTTTCACAATTTTCTTAAATTTCCTTTACAAGGTCTGTCTCAGCTTGACTTTTGGCAGTTATCATTTTACCCCTGCACTTCCTGACCTCTCAAATGCAGCTTTAACACTAGTTGTGACATATGTTCTCACTATGTTCTTACATATGGGTAATTCCACTCTTCATCTAAATTCCTTCCTCAATAGACACTAAAACGGATTGAATTCTAAAACTCCAGAGAAGGAGTCATGAATATTTTTGTAAATTCAGATCATTACTATTTATGAAATCATGTTATTTGATACTAAGAAACATATGCTGATCAATAAATAAGAATGTCTGTGATTCTTAAAGCATCAAGAAATAACACTATTTTGAATTAAAAAGTTATATAACTCGTCCCCTCCCCCCCCAAAAAAAAAGGAAATTATCTTATTTTCAGAAATATATTCAGAAGCACAGTGACCATACCCTGAGGTTAAAAAAAACCACTCCACAATTACATCCAGCAAGGATTTTCAATCATGCATGGTATGATTAGTTTAAAATACAAAGTTTCCAAAGTAGAAATTTGGAAATGGAACACAAATGGAGTACTTAGAACATAGATACTGACCTAAGCCCTTAAATGATAAAACGGGTGAGGAAAGAGTATAAATAAAACTAAAGAGTTTGAAATACATTGGTGAAGATGCTGAGTAGATTAGTGAAGAGATTAAAATGGTAACCTGTGAGATTTTCTATTACGTTTTCTTCAGAAACCAGTAGAGTGTCTAGTCTAAGAAGACCTACTCCTTCTGATCACCACCATCTATGCTTCAAAAATAGAGGAATGAATGCTGACTAACCTTATTTTTTTTTTCCCCCCTCTATGTTGACCTTACCTTTATGCAGCTTTCCAGTACATCAGTGGCAGTTGTTCCCTGTCTTAGGCAAAGGCTTGTGCTGGGATGTTGCTGGCGGATTAGAACCAAGGCTACGAATAACATAATCTCTGGCTCGTACCTGCACCCTGACAGATATGGTTCAACAGCTGGAAGGGAGACAGAAAATAGATGCTAGCAAGAGGCTGTGCATATCATGAAACATGGTAAGGGGAAACAGTGAGTAGTGCAACACAGCTTAGGACATTAATTTGAAACAGAAGCTGCTCCCTTCAATGAGGAAATTATTTAGCAGTAAACAAACAGTTGCCTTAGTAACTAATGTATTGCCCTTTCCTTCCTTTCACTTTGAACATAACCATCCCTGAACTCAGTTTTTCATCACCTTTTCTGTTTGCTTAACTGGTCTTCTTCAACTGTCAAACAGCCAAATAGCTTGCAGTGAAATGGAAGCCTATTTTCTTTTTATGAACTGCTCTAAAATGCAAAACGTATTCCAGGACCTGCTCCTCAGCTTTTGTCAGTGACAACTTACATCAGATGCGGATCTTTCTTTCCAGGCTTCGAGTAGGTAATGAAGGTATTATATCTTAGCAGACAAGCATATTTCTGATAGAAACAGAAGCATCAGGTGTCATGTATTCATCAGATCTACATATGTTCTGCAGATTTTCTGAACATCACTTCTTGAAAAACGCTTCATCCAGGATAAATACACTGTGTAGTATTTCTCTTAATGTTTGCCTCGTCTTATATAGAAGGTCCAAAATTACCAAAAATGAGCAACCAAACAGCTTTCAAGAGGAAGGAAGAATTAATTCTTTGTACATGCTTAAAGTCTGTATTTATTTTCTAACCTCTGCAGTGGGACTAGGTGTACAGTTGTGGAAAATAAAGAAAGGAATATGTTCCTGGCTTTTAAGTCTTGACGCATACTCTGAATGGAGCTGGGACAATGATGTTTTCTCAGAGTCAGAAAGTTTTCCTGAATATCTAGTTGAGACATAGCCAGAAAGAATAAATCTGCACGTATCTCAGGAGTTAGTCCAGCCTCTTCTGGTGAAGACATTACAGAGCAAAAAGCTACAATGCTACCACTACATAAATAATCTATCTATTTACTCACAAGTTCCAGGAGAAAATAATCAGAATACCCATACTTTCACAAGAGTGGTCCATCATCCATAGCATGGACAGAATTTAGGTATACTCCATATGTCTTCTCAAGTCTTGGAAAAGTATAAATGTGGAAATCATTGTGCTCAGCTGTCACAAACCCCAGCACACTTGTTTGTCTTGAATTTCAACAAGCAAGCTAAGAACAACTAAGCATTGAACTCCTCTCCCAGATGGAGGTCCCTAACTACTAATGATCATGGGACTCCAGCTTCAGAAAATCCATACTAGAAATCCAGAATGAGCAAAACAGTTCCTGGTCTACAGCCTTTACTCCTTGCTCTTGTACCCATAGCAATGACTCCATCTTCTTCTGTATCAGATTTAAGCCTGAATTTGTCTGCAATTATGCACTAATGAATCCCATGAGACCTGTCTATTCTATACTGATTACAACCTTGCAAATTTATACAGAAAACACTTTTTTCTGGTGAACTGTCGGCTTTTCTGCAGCCTTGACACATAGCTGTAGTATCGCTAAACCAAACAGATTCAGTGTGAAATCCCAGCGTGAACCCTTCTATTTGTATGGCTATAACTATGATATTCAGTCAAGTATGCCCACTGACATGGAGCAAAAAGAGATAAAGTTAAAAGGAGAAAACTCATAATTTGAGAAAAAAAAATGCTCCCCACACCTAGATATAAAGCAGATCTGATGCCTTGAGTAGGAATGGGGAAGGAGGACCAGGGACACTTGTCTGAGTCAGAAGTAGGACACTGAAGCTACAGTCCATTGATCTTTTCCATGCTGAAAACCCAGCGGTCTTAAATTGACATTCTAGGGACAGCAAATTGATTCATTAGGTTTTCTTGATGTTTCAGTAAGACAATACCCATCAATCTTTAACACTATTCATAGCCCTACAGATATACGATTTAATATATCATATGTTGTGGCATACAAGACAACTGTGTACAAGCTGCAACCTTCAAGAGGAGAAATTACCATTAAGAAATTGCTCCATCTAAAAATGTGAATATTTGTACTATAACCAGTGGTGGTAGAATAAGCACCTCAAGCAACGGTGGCAGATACTGCAGAAGAAGTATCAGAGATCACAAATTTGCCTGCATCTGATTTCCTTATCATTTCTTTTTTCTTTAGGTAACCTCAATGTGTTTGATGTACTTGAATGTTAGAACCTCATTTGAGAAAAAATAAGAAAGCCAAACAGGAAATAAATTACACACTCTGATATGCAGCTAAAATGGCACTGCACACCACAGACTCATTTTGGAGAAGTTAAGACTCAGTTATTTAAGCAGAGAGCTTGTATAAAGACTCCAGTACTGAAAAATGTTTTTTTACTTCTTATGTGAATTAAGATTAATTATAATGCTTGGCTGACAGAATATTAGTCAGAAGCCGTTGAAGAAAAGATCACATTCATTTCTTTTGTGCTAAAGCTATTAGCTTAAAATAGTTCATAATTGGTTTTAGCCTGATGGTGAAAGCAGGGCTGCCTTTTTTTTTTTTTTTTTAAGTGGGCAGTGTAAAACCAGCAAGAATACTTCCAGAAAGGGCCAGACTCTGGGAGGGTCACTCAAAACGACTTTCTCTGCTAGACAGTTACTCCAGTTACTCAGACATTCTGGACAGCTTCAGGCATGGAATTCCATTCTCCAATTATCCAAAATTCATTAGAGTTAAAATTGGTGATCACCAGAAACAAAATCAAAAGAGTTGCAGCCCAACATAAGATCAGTATTAGAAAAAAAAACTGCTCAAACACTAGTGAGTGGGCTCAATAGTTTTCAACTTATATAACTTGCAAAGAAGAATTTGTAACAGTTCCACACACTATGAAAATTAATTTTCCTAGATGGCTGGTGGGTAAAGTTTCACATTAAGTGGTGTTTCACCCATCTGTTTGTACTTCATGAGAACATGATACCTTGGATTTCATGTGAGCTCACTGAAATTAAGGGAGTATAGCCTGAGTTAAGCCTGCGGGATCAGGATTTATTAACATGAAGAGGCTATAGGATTTGTTTCATGAAGGATTTTGATATTTTGCTACCTCACTGCTTTCAGGACAGGAATGAAGATTGAGTGTTTCAAAATTCTCAAAGGAAAACATTCAAAGACTAAAATATTCCAAGTCAATTGATTTGTACATTTTTATACTGCAGAATGGTCCAGGAATAAAATTCCAAAGCCATTTATGGGGAAAATCTAAAGAGAGTCCTTACTAGGACAATATTGCATTATCGAATGTGTACACAACTTGGTAAATTTATCCATTTTCATTAGAACTTTCATTTTTGATGGAATTTCGTCCCAGCAGGTTTTCTGAGCCAGGCTCTGTTATTACATATTTACAGAAAGACAACAAATGAAGACCAAGCAGTTTTTGAATGATGGAATGCCAGTGATTTTTGAGAGATATCAAGCAGTGGGAGAGATATTTGGAACCATTATGAACAAGCGATTAACAAATAACTAGAGTTAACAGTTGAGCTAATGTGAATGTGTATTCAAATGGATCTATTTGCACACATTGCTAGGATGTATGTGTGCAAAAGACAGAAGAACAACAAGTCAAAAGCTATTTATATAAACATATTAGGCTACAAATGAAGTAAGAGACACTGCAAAGCAATCCTCCCCATCATGAGAAGGAGGTTAAGAAGAAACAACTTTTATTTCCTGTCACTCATGATGATTAAAGAGCTTTTCTCTAAAGCAGGCAATGCTGACTGCCCTCACACAGACTCCTGGAATGAGAACAGCTGCTGTGAATAAGACAGGGTGAGATTTTCAGACCCTCAGGGAGGCGTGTGCTAGGGAGCAGCAGCAGTAACAGGGTGACTAATACAAATGAAGAAGATCTGGTAGGGTGGAGTTCTGCCAATAAGCAAGAACAAGAAAAAGATTACTGACAGTGGGCTTGGACAGGAACCCAAGCTATCAATAGAAATAGGAATGAGATATTAGAAGCTAGGAAAATTGGCCGGAGTTTCTCTAGACCCAACCCTCTGCTCTTCTTGCATTTTCTGTAGGTGCTCAGTCAGTAAACATGCCAGCTGGAAAGGCAAAAAGCATTGGAGTCAAGCACAGGGATGCTGATTTAAAGGAGGTTTTATAGCCATTTTCTTGGATAGCTGCTGTTCAGCTACTCTCCTGTGTCATTTCAGAAACCTTGTCTGTCAGTGAGATAGTGAGCCATGCTTCCCCTTTTGTTTGTGTTGAAAGAAACTAGCACTGTCTTCTGCATTGTTTCGAAGTTGTACATTTCCACAGCTCTTTAAATAGATGACTCTTTCCAGTGTGCTGTTATTATTCCTTTTAATTCGTCAGAGGTACAGGCCCCAGGGACCTCCTATAAGGCTCACATACAAAATCATACAAAATGTAATCTATTAATATAACTACCACAACTCTTATTCATGCAATTTCTGCTCTGAACAGCCTAAAGAGAAGATAAAGAAAAGCAAGGCTCTACGAGATTCATCATTTAACCAGTTCTCCATCTCTTTATTTCCTCTTATCTCTTTCCCGTTAAAAAAAAAGCTCATATGTTCTATTTAGAAACAACAAAAAGAGAAAAATTAGGCTACAATTCCTAATTATCAGTAGTGATACCCAATCTAAAATAAGACCTGTAGCTCTGATATGCACTGCAAGGTGGATGCAGATAAATGAAGCAATAAAATGGAAAGAGGGATGTAAAAGGCTAAGGGAAAAATCCCAGTAGTGCTAGTATAACTTTATATTCAGTTACAAGTCAGGATCATGTAAGAAGCAATTATTTTCTCTACAGTCAAATTCCTACTGTTGGAGATTACTTCAGTAGAGGCTACAGAGTATTTAAAAAATAAAAGCTTGAAAGCCCACAGGGTATAAAAGTATTTGTATGATTTGAAGAGACATGACAAACATGCTCATCAGGATTATTTTCACAAAAACCTAATTTTTAAAGCATAAACCATGTGCCAAGTAAAGCCTCTAATATCTCCCCCATTTCTGAGAAAACCTGGCTGACCTTCACATCCTTGGTCTATGTATTTGACCAATGCTTTACGACAGGAGGCAAAGGATATTGTAGCCATCTTCAAAGCTACAAATCCATATAGTTTTAATGCACAGGAGAGTCAGACCTCAGATCTGTTCAAACATGATAAGCAAACCCCCCACAATACTGAACATATCAAATAATTGTGCCTCTACTGACTGAAGAGTATAACTATATAAGGTCTATATTTTAGCATTTTGCAAATTAGGGCTTCTTAAACATATAAACCTGGGCAAAAAATAAATTGTATTACCAGCAACTATAGACATCACATTACATGTATTTTTAGCAACATTTAAACAAAGTTCCTTTGACCCTCAGGATGAGTCTTTCTAAAGCTTGAATTAAGCTGCAGACTGTAACTTACCCAACTCAGCCAGTTACAAGATGGCAATTTGAAACGAAACTATGCAAGACATAACAGAGCCATGCTGTGGACCAGCAACCATGACTTCTTTCTCCTGGTATAAAAAACAAGGCAAAAGCTAGCAGCCAGACAAGACAGGCCAGGAGAAATACAATGCATTTAGTACAGCTGGACTTCTCTATGACATCAAAAGTCTCATAAGATATGACTTCCTACTGTTTCCTTGAGAATTTGGGCTTCCTCTACTCAGGTGACTCCTGAATACAGAAAGTGCTCCAACCCTTCATGTCTCTGGCAAGCATTAAAGAGGAACACAAATGCACTATGAGACATAAGCAATTGTCTAACACACCTCTCTGCTCTCACACAGGACCAAACATACCTATGCCATTCCTGGCAGTTATTGTTCCATCAGAAGAACCCATACTGGACATCAAATACTGACATCCAATGTGGGGCTGATCAGCCTCCCTGAGACCATGTTGGTAAGCACTTTCTGTCGTCTTATTCTGGCAGTTTATCCTGTTGCAGGGCAAAATATGCAGCTGACTTGCCCAGATTAAGACTACTGAGAAACTGGTTGTCATGAGTAACTCAGGTGCCATCTTTATTTTGTTAACATCAATAAACCCACTTGCTCTAGAATATGCCCACGACCAATTTTCATATCATTCAGCATTTCCAAGATAGATATGTTAAGAAATTAATACATGGTAAGGATGCATTATACCATATTTCCAACCTTTTCTCTTCTACCATGAGGGTTAGAAACTGCCTGCAATTTCTAACAGCAAGTAGTATCAAATTCAATGCATTTTTAAGAGTATGTGCTTACAAGATTCCCTCTGCTGTATTTTGCCTTTTACAAGTAGTATATTATTTCACTACAAATCAAGACAAAAACCAAACAGACATCTTAACCTTCAACTACATGCAAGCAGTATGTTAAAGTACAGAACATTGCTGCTGTCCCAATAAAAAAGGAATGAAAGCCGTCAGTTATTTTTATGAAAACTGGGCCATGATCAGAATTCTTTTCCCTCTTTAAAACAAAGGAAATCTACTAAATTTTTTTCCTGACTAACCTCCTACCAGTTCCTTAGGCAGAAAAAAGTATCCTGGCCCATGGAAATCAGGCAGCCTTTCACATTGTGAGACAAGGACAAGGTCCTTGAATGTGAACTAGCTTGAGCCTGTGATCATTACTGGTTATCTACTGGTTTGTCTATACAGTTTTGGATGATGAACTAGCTATTCAGCACTATTCAGGTGCCACTCCCCTGTGTGAGCTAAAAGCCAGTCAATGAAACTGGCAGAAACAGGACAGAAACTGTTCTGGGATTTTGAACTGAGCAAAACAAGTCCTCCTACTAAGGCAGCCTTCCCTAGCACGGTCCAGGTAAAAACCTATGTGTGGCATAACAAGGTTAAGGTGCCAGGTGCAGGAAACACAATGAATGAATAAGCAAAGTATGAAGGGGGCAGGTTATACAGGTCTGGAAAATCCTCCATCTGCCTTTTCAAGTGGTTCCAGCATCTCATTCATATTAAAGATAATTCTGAGCTGTTTCAACAGCACTGCTAAAACAAATTGCTTTAGGGAGCAGACATCCACTTTCCCAACCTCTGCTTGATGCCCTGCAGAGAACAAACAGTGCAATGCTACTGTCAGTTCAGAAGCAGCAATGCCATAAAGGAAATAAGGCACACTTTTAATCTCCCAAACAGCCTGCTTTTGGGCAGTAATTTATAATTTTAATATCAAGTACAGAAAATGCCCTGTATGTGTGGCTTGCTTACTGTGATCTCACCAGGTCCTTCTCATTATAATAATAGAAAAAGGACTTTAACTACATTCACTGAGTATCAGCTTCTCAGCCCTCACAGAGGAGTCTGTATTAACATGCAGCAGCAAAATGGTGAAGCACAGAGTTCTATTTATCCAAGACTGTTTGGCTGGAAGAAGGAGCTCGGTTTGATAATGAAATCTCAAGCCTGATCCTTCACCGGGTGCACACTTCTACATGCCGGCATCAATATATGACTAAAACTGTTTGGACTGCAAAAGTCACTCTGTTTGCCCTCTACACTGCAAACAGTGATAACTAATGATATCACTGAATGAAAAACATGGCACTGATGCAGTAACACCTGAAATGCTGTGCCTCGTACTGACATTACCAACAAGGTACTAGCAGATCAGGGTACTCAGAAGAAAGGGAAAAGGTGATTGAAGACATGGTGCAATTGCCTTAGAAAGAAAAAGTAGGAGAGCTAGGTGGCATTCAGTTAGGCTAGCATGGAAGATGGGCTAGTTTATTGAAAGCCCTCACTTGAACTCTCTACTGTATTTAGAGTACCTTTGCTCGGAGTGTGTTTCAAGGCAGCAATGTTCCAGGGGCAGTTGGCCTCCAGAGACAGAGTGTGCATGAATGGCATTTCCCAGAGAGACCAGGACACCAATAGAATTTCCCAGCAACAGTGTAAACAGATTTCTTCAAAAGTAATGTGAGAGAGAAAACATACCCAAGCAAAATGTTGAGGGTCTGAACCTAAAGCCGATTCTTAAATTGTCTAGGTCCAACTGCTGGTGAAATCCATGACAGCTCAGAGACTTAGATTCCCCAATGCCCATATGCAAATGAAACTGGAGTTACTTAAGAATTTCCATGCTTTTGAAGAGACAGCTCTCTGGTATTTTGCACAGAAGGAAAGATAGGCAGAAGTCATACACTACAAGCACTGGAGCCAAGCGTTCAAATACTAAGAGTACTTAAGGAAAAAAAGGGAACAATTTAAAAATAACTAGGAGAAGTTTAGTACCCACTACCTTATGATAACAAGCATAAAGCAAAAGAACATTCCAGCTCTACATAAGGGAAGTAGGGAGGCTAATGAATGACAATAACTAGGACTGAGAACAAATACAATACACCTGAACTCCAAACAAGAACCAGCCCTACCCAAGGTACCTTCAGGTAAAATTTCACATAGTTTACCAATGCAGGTAATGTAGTGAATGTTCTTACCCGGTAGTGGAGAAGTGCCAAGCTTAGACACTTCAATCTGTCTGCAGGAGACCCAGCCCAGTTTTGACCACATCATTCTATATAAAACCACATAGTTCCATTCTATATAAAACCACATAGTTCAGCCTCTTGGGGGAAGCCCTCTGAGCATCACCCTGTTTCTGAGGTGTAGCAAAGCAACAAGGTTAGCTGATACTGGAATTTAATAACAGCCTTTTTCCTTTAGGGATTAGTGATAAGCATAAATGTGTAAAACAAATCAGAAACTTTCTCTTAACAAGACATTTATTGCTTCAATACCATCAAAGTATATAGCACCTAAAGCACAAAGTTTACATAATAAGTCCCCCAAATAGGGTAGCTATGACAAAAAAAAAAACACCAAAAAATCAATGCAGAGGGGAGTTTTACCCTGGGTTTTACCCAGTCCCTCTGTGGGATGCCACGTGATCTGATGCTGGTGGTATGTCTGTTACATAAATCCATATATATACACCATCCTGCAGAACATACCATGAGTGCTAGCTGTCATCATGGGGCACACGCACTGTGACAGCAGGATGCATAACAGGATTTGAGGCACGGCTTCTGTCTACTGATCTCCTGCCACTGTGCAGGAAGCTGGCTACTATAGTCCCTTCAAAATCTGAGACAAAATGACATTTCAAAGATTTCATGATGGCAAGACAGGGCTTGTATTTAAGGATTGTCTCAGCTAATCTAGGATCTTTAATCACCTTTACATTTACTTCCCTCTCCTCCTATCTCTCCCTTTACACATTTACAAGTTTCCTTCACCTCATATTTTTGCCAGGTAGAATAAATGAAGTCTTCTTGCATCTCTTTTTCATGTGCCACCCAACTCTGACACTCCTTGGGTAGCTCTCCCTTGCCCTCCTTCCCCCCAACTTGGCATCACCCTTTCTCAATGATGGCATCTTTATACAACATGTTCTTTGTAAGCTTTTTCACCTTTAAAAACTCAATGGCAGCCAAGGAATTTTATCACTTAATTTCTTTTCTTTGACAGTTCTTTCCCATCATCCACTACAGGATTCTCACCTTTATCATTGTTTTAATTCCTGTTTCCTTGCCACAGGACAGATTCCCAATTTAGTCAGTTAATACCATGTGGACATCCGCAAAGCAGATAATCTTTATTTTTGAAATGTGTGTATATATTATGCATAACTCATTCCCCATAATTATACAGAGTGCTCTCATTTCTGGAAATGACTGCTCTTCTTATTCCGTCTGGAAGTAATAAGATACATTACAACAGGCTTCACAGACTGCCGAAACAGCATAGTATACAAGGCACTGATAAACTTACAAGAAAGCCTTCTCAAATGATTTCTCATTTAAGTTACTGGAAAACAAGATGTGCAGACAAGAGAAGTTTCCTTCAGCACAGTGACCACCAATCTTGCTCTGTTAACAATGAAGGGGTTTGCACCATCTGGATTTCTCATCTCCTTTATCCTGTACTTCTTAACCTTCCCCTTCCAATTGCTGTTGGCGCCAGCCTTGACCACTCAGTCACCTCTATCTCTTAATCTTATCTCATATATCTTTTTCCCTGTTGTCACTGTGAAGGGAACATTCTCTACAATGTGATCCATAAGAATATTCCCTAATCTTTCTTCAGTAAAAAAATTATTCCAAAAAAGAATTCTCTTAGAAATCAGTCAGTCACTTGTGTATTGTTTCACTTCAATGCTTTTTAAAAAAATAAATAGCAGAATTGATACCAGCTGACCATATCTGTAAATTATGAGCTCCATAGGCAGGCTGCTTGCCATTAAAAGGTTCAGAAGTAAGGTGTTGAAGCATCCGCATCCCGAGGGCTCACAGACATAATGGGAAGGCATGCATGTAAACAACCAGCTGGGCATATACACAGCAAGAGATATTTGGCCGCTAGCTTGCATGTGCCACCCTGACATGCCTCCAGGCCTTTTCATGTCGATGCAGCAGCTTGCAGCTCTAAGCTTCCGGCTGTTCTCATGCTTGGCTCTCAGGCCTGACGCTCAGCCTTGCCTGTCTCTTTCAATGGAAAGTACTGGGACACCTCAATTCCCCAACAAAACATAATGCTACTGCCCAGAGGGGACAGTGCTGCTAATCTGAAAATGTGACAGCTCCAGTCCATCTCTCACTGCTAAAATAGTTCTGATGCTGCATATATTTGGGACTCTTACTGACAGTGCACGTGTACCACAATAACCCTGCCAGACATTTTGCCAATGTCAAGCAAGCAAGCAGTCTCGGAGCATTAGTAATCAGTTCCACAAAAAACTGAAGTTCTTTCTTTCGCCTAGTGACAGGAGCTTCCATAGGGGTCACTCTAGATTTGCACCAGGTAAAATTAATACTAGTTCACAGAGCCGTTCATTTTATCATCAATCTCTAATTTGAATTAGAGGACTACAATTGCTGTAAATCCCCAATCCTAGCTCAGTGGTAAGAGCATATTACTACCCATTGGCTCTGTTCTCTTGCATTCTTGACCCGTGATGATGATATAATCCTATCCTCTAATGCCACCATCATCCCCAAAGTGCTCATGATTCCTCATTCTTTATACATGCAATCCAGGCATATTTACAAACAAATCAAATACAAAGGCACTTTGTTGTGAAAGCTGTGTTCATCCTACAAACTGCAGTTTTTCAAGGAAGCACACCGTATTGATCAGCCTCTGTCAAAACACATGAATCAAGGCTCATCAATGCCTCAGCACAAAATATAACACAGCATCACTGCTGTTTAAGCTTGATGGGATGCCTTATTCAGCCAAGCAATCACACAGAGAATTTTGAAAAATGCCTTGTGGAAGACAACTTAGTAGAAAACCATGGCTTAATGAAACAAATATACCAAATTGCAGTCAAATACATTTTCAATCTGTTTCTGCTCTTCTCAGTAATTCTACCAATTTATTACCTATGGCAATTCACACTAACCTCCCCTTAACCTGGAACACTGAGAGTAGACACTATTAAATATAAGGGAAAGAATCCACAAGGTGATACAAATATCGTGTTTCTTGTACACTTTTACTTCAGCATGACTTGGCATCTCTTCTCCCCATAAGTTTTCCTAGATCCTAGACCAACTTAAAAAAAAAACCAACCTGCACAACAGAGAACCCTCACATAGCATACTCCAGAGGAGGCAGAAAAATGTCAAAAAAAACCATCAACACATTTGCCTAGAACATCGTTTAGTGAATGGTACATTGATATATTTGGACAGCAGCTAATACCATACTGCATATAACTGATTCTTACTATTTCCAGGAAATAAACAGATTCTCTGCTATACTTGTACTGGTATCATATAAACTATTTTCCTGTAGAAGGATCTCATAGGAGAAACAAGATAAAAATAATCGTCTTCAAAAACTGACTTGTATCTGAAACCAGCTGAAACTGTGAACAGCTTTCTCCGTTAAACAAGACTTCCCTATGAAATTATTTGCTGTTTCCTTTGTTCTCAATATGGACAGATATTACAGACCCCAGCCAGCTGGGTCCTCATCCACAAAACAGCCCCTTTACTTCCATTTCTCTCCAGGGACCCACACGGCCTCAAAGCAAAGCACAGCTCCTCCAGCTACCACTTCCTCCTCCCCTGCCACAGAGGAATGTACTTGACCCTTTCAGCCTAGTTTCCCTTTCAGCTTCATTGCCTTACCAGTATGCATTGGCTATTAGCCCATTTCACCTTAACCACAGCTATTTCTACTGACCTCCCCCTCTATCTGAACGTTTCAGACATCCATTTGCTGTGAGACCTTGGGATATGCCTTCAGTTCAAATTCCAACTTACAGACACCACCTCCAAAGCAGTAGCAACCAAAAGATGTAATTTGTAACTGTGGACCATGAAGGGCAGCACCCTGCAGTACGGTGCTAAGTTGTAGCCCTGCAGAATCTGGTGTCTAGAGACACTTTTTGTACTAAACATCGGAGATTATGTAATTTTGAACATGTCATTTGAAGTGCTGGATCTGTGCTAGACTCCATCAGAGAACATTTTAAATCAAGAACTGGAAACCAGTTCTCATTTTTTGTGACAATCTCTGCTCGTTTAGAGAGGAAGGTTGGTTGGTCCATAGGTTATGGTGCTGGCTACTACTGTAAGCACCTTAAGAAACCCTGAATCTGAGATCCGTGTCTCTAAGATGGGATAAGATACCTGCCTTGAAGCTGGGACATGAATTTGATCTGGGTTCATCCTCCTCAATTCACTTACTGAAAAGTGCAAGAAAGAGCAGCTTATTTGTGATCTATAGATATCCTGATCACTACATTGGGTGTTCAGAAAGAATAGGAATTTCTATGCTAAATAATTCACAAGTAACCAATACCAGAAGGAAGGAATTAATTCCTGTTCTGTGTTTCCACAATGCTTAACATGGCAGCCAAAAACCAAAATGCAACTAAATTAAATGAATGAGTGAAAAGTAACACTCTGTAGAAGTATATAAAACTTAAATGACAGGTAGTTTCAGACCAGAGGTGACAACAGACGACCTTTCTGTAAATGACCTTCTTTCTCAGAGATGAGCATTCTTTTAATTATTTTTTTTTAAGAAAGAAAGAAAGAAAGAAAAAAAGAGAGGAGGAATCAAATCTAAATGTAGCAGAATTCATCACAAAGTCATACAGGATATTTAGCTATTCCCTCCAACAAGAAACATCTCAAGTTTCTCTTTAAATGGGTCAGGAATATGCTGGCTGCATGTGAAAGTTTTAGGGACTGTGAAAGCTTGTAAATTTGTTGTAGTTCCTTAAAAAGAACTCATGCAAAGTTAATTTGTACTCTGGAATCCTCATGTCTAAATTATTAGTTAGTATTAAATATTTGAAGTGGAAGATTTTCAGAGTGTGTTGCAGCTTTGGAGGAGTGTTAGACTGAATTCACTTAAAACCTAGTTGGAGAGAAATTTTTGTTGTTAGTAATTTTGTGTTTTGCTATTATCTCCATCTCCAGCAACACACACACAAATACCCACACAGCTCGAATGGAACAATATTGAAATGAACGAAAATAAGTTAACACATATGGTGGCTGACAAATCCAAATGCAATAGCTAAGTGTATTACAAGTACAAAACCAAGGCATCTTTTAAAATCTGAAGAGGTGTAATTTTATGAATTTTACAAGCCAACAAGAAAACAATGTTTCCCAAAAGTCAATGCAAAACCATAGTAAAGCCAAATTCAGATAAACATGACATTAATTTTGTGCCATATGAATACTTTGTTTTTCGTATGGATATTACCAAAAGTTGAACATGTAAGGGCCAATACATTTATCCTTAAATCAAAGAAGAAAGAAACTTCTTGGATCTATTATATTAAATACAGGAGAATGTGCTAAAGGATTCTAACAGGCACCCATGCTTTTTCTGAATTTTCTATTTACTTAAAACTATAATATCTTATAAAATCTCTGAAGATTTTTATACTTGTCATACATGCAATTCTTCATATCATGCAAGAAAAAAATTGCTCTAGAAGCTATTTTGAAGGTGCCAGTGTGTATGTAAAACAGAGGTGGCAGACAAGAACACAGATCATAGAATCATAGAATCATAGAATGGTTAGAGTTGGAAGGAACCTTAAATATCACCAAGTTCCAACCTCCCTGCCATGGGCAGGGACACATCCCACTGAACCAGGTTGCTCAAAGCCCCATCCAGCCTGGCCTTGAACACTATCAGGGATGGAGCATCCACAACTTCCCTGGGCAACCTGTTCCAGTGTCTCACTACCCCCACAGTAAAGAATTTCTTTCTGGTATTAAATCTAAATCTCCCCTCTTTCAATTTAAAACCATTACCCCTTTTCCTGTCACTACACTTCTTGACAAAGAGTCTCTCTCCAGCTCTCCTGTAGGCTCCCTTCAAATACTGGAAGGCTGCTCTAAGGTCTCCCCAGAGCCTTCTCTTCAGGCTGAACGAACCCAGCTCCCTCAGCCTGTCTTCATAGGAGAGGTGCTCCATCCCTCTGATCATCATTGTGGCCCTCTGCTGGACCCACTCCAACAGATCCATGTCCTTTCTATGTTGAGGACTGCAGAGGTGGACACAGTACTCCAGGTGGGGTCTCACAAGAGCAGAGTAGAGGGGTAGAATCACCTCCTGCGACCTGCTGGCCACACTTCTTTTGATGCAGCCCAGTAGCTGCCAGTGCGCACTGACGGCTCATGTTAAGCTTCTCATCCACCATCACTCCCAAGTCCTCCTTAGGGCTGCTCTCCAGCCATTCTCCACCCAACATGTATTTTTTCTTGGGATTGCCACATCCCAGGTGCAGGACCCTGCACTTGGCTTGGTTGAACTTCATGCTATTTGCACTAGCTCACTTCTCAAGCCTGTTCAGGACCCTCCAGATGACATCCCTTCCATCCAGCATGACAACTGAGCTTGGTGTCACCAGCAAGCTTGCCAAGGGTGTACTCTACCTACTGTCCATGTCTCTGAGGAATGCCACTCGTTACCACCATCACTTGGACATTGAGCTGTTGACCACAACTCTTTGAGTGCAGCCATCCGCATCCACTCATGATCATGAGATGATCTGATCACTCACATAGAATTTATCTGTGGCTTTGGAAAGCACATTTGGTTTGTTCTATTGCTGTAGCGATACAACAAAATATTCACATTACTTTCAGGAACAGGCTAATACCTTGGCATAGCACTAATGCCAATAACAATAAACAAATGTCATCAAAGCCACTTCTTGACAGCAGGAATGTACAGAAATTGTAGAATTTCTTGAAATGTGGTTTACATACAGTGAAATTAAACATTTGTAAATGTTATATTATCCTATGTCTTAGTGAGATGCTAAACACAATTGTTCTCATACTGGTAAACTTGAATATCAGAGTTGATTTAAATCATTCCTTGGAATAAAAGTTGTTTGTATAAATATAAGGATGCAATTGCTGAAATAGGTAGAAACGCAAGAGAATTATGTACACAATGCATATCCTGAGAGATGCTTTCCATGTAATTTTTTCTCTCCCTAGCTCCATAGCACTGAAATGTACTTTTTGTGCAAAACAAACCACCTCTAATTCAGGCTTTAATAAGAATCTGGAGGCGTAGGGGGATAAGGAGAAAGCAAAAAATTCTAATGTTATTTCCCAGGCTTCTCCATCATAGCTAGCAGCATGTCAGAGTCACTTGTCTACAACTGCTCCTGACTAAAATTAAATAGACCACTCTGCCTGAAAGTAGTACACTTTTAATAAACAGCACCCAAATTACCTAGAAAACAAGCAAAATGAATTTGCTTAGGGGCACCCCTACAGAATCCTTGAAGTGGTAGTATGAGCTTTCCCTTAACTGTTGTGTTGAAGTCAGAGGAGTACATCATATTCATTCAGTGATTTAAGTAATATTGCCAGCAGTACACAAAGGGTTTGGGTTTTCTCACAGACCTAGACAATAAAAGTTAAGGCACAATTTCACATCTACACCTTGCTGTTTGTTATCTCCTGTGCCTTCTCTATACCAGCTCATTTCCACTCAGGTAGCACACCAGAATGTACCCTAGCTGCTCTGACAAAATATACGGAGCAGATACAGGAGAGGCTGCTATTGTCAGGGCAAATTACCATGCAGCTCATCTCATCAGTGACATCAAATTTTCCTACAAGGCAATGGCATTCCTCGCCCAAGGCATTATCACAAATGCCTCAGATAGTGCTGATTATATTCCAAATCCAGAAGATATACTGTTGTCACTAAGGCATATAAAGTGATATTCAGGAATAGGGTGATATATATCTTTTTCCTTTGACATTACTTGCCTTATCATCAGACGAAGGCTCCTGGTTCTTTGACTGAGCCCTCCTTGAATGCTGCTGCCCCAGGTTGTCCCCCCTTGTTTCTTCTTTGCTTGTGCTAGAATTGACTGTGAGTTGCACTCAGGCTATTCCACACCTTTGATGCAGAAGGGCAGCCCTTGGCCTATGATGTGCTTAAGTAATTGGCAGAGGATAGAGATAGGGAGAGCTGGCGCTGGTTTCCTGTATGGCAGGATTTCACTTGGACAGTAGCCATTACCTCCCTTTGCAAAATCCTATTTGAGTCCGTTAAGTAAATATTTCCACTTTGCATGCCCAAAGGTTACAATAGTTATGCTTTTCATTATTATGGAAAATTAACTTTCTCTGTTGGAAAACTATACTCTTTACTAAGGTCAAAATCCACTTGGATAGCAAAACAAAAAAAAAAATAAGAAAAGGGCATAAGCATTTATGAGATAACAGCAATGGCAATGCAGAAGCTTCTCTTTTATCCTAGGTGGTAATGTATTATTTCAGAAGGCACTATCAGTTGATGGTAATGTTACTTTCATTGTATATAATGATTAATGGTAATTGCTTTTGTACTTCAGTACTTTTCATAGAACACTTTGGGTTCCAATGAATACATTAGTGCCTCATTGCTATAAACACCCTCCTTACAACTTGGCCTACAACACAGAATGATATACAAAGCAGTCAAAATGGGTGGTTTTTTTCCTTGTTTTGATTTTTCTGGGAGATAAGGTTTTTTCCTCTGAAGGAGGAAATTATTCAAGGACTTTCACTTTAATCTAACCACGAGTAGTATTGTAAGTCTTCATAATGCATCTACATTTCTGATTCCCTGTTAGATTGGTTTAGTGTTAGGTCTGCTATCAAAGAATACAATTTCTTTTGCATTCCCAGGCTTTCCCAACAATGTAGAATGCCAAAGTTTACGGGATAGGAAAAAAAAAAAAGACACCTTCTCTGTTTTTCACAGGAATGGTTTTATCCCTAGATACTACATCATTCCACCATCCTCAGATATCCTTTATGTAATGGTCCACATAAAGAGATCTTGTTTCTACTAACCTCTCTTGGATTGGCATATGACTGTAACCCTTGCTTTTTCTTTTGTTTCCTCAGTACTCCAGTATTTTTAAATACAGCTCTCACCCCCGCTGAAGTCTCATTGTACAGAGAGTGAAGTATTGCAACAAATTGCCTAGGGAGATGTTGGGGTCTCCATCATCAAAAGTCTTTAAAAACAGAGTAGACAGTATCTGCCAGAAACAGTTTATATATTGCTTATCCTGCCTTGAGGCAGAAAGACAGACTCGATCATTTTCTATGACGCTGTGACTGTCAATAGGGTTTTTTGTACCTACGTCACCTAGGAATTTATGAAAAAAGTAATCTCGTATTTCTTGGATCAAAGAATTATGTTTCTGGACTTTAAGATATCACAGCAGTTCCTATTACCATACTACAGATAACACTAATACCTTGGACACATCAGGGAAGCAATTGTTTTTTAAGAATTAACCATGATAGCAACAACTGCATAAGGCTGAAATGCTCCTTTCCTTAAAGGAAGTATTCAAAGTGAATGAACCATCTTAGACCTATTTAAGGTTCTGCTAAAGGCCTAAAATGGGATATAAGGGTCCCAAGGCCTTTCCCTGTGATTTCCTTCCGTGCTGGCAGCTCACTAAACCATATGCCTCTTTCCAAAAGACTTTAATGGGACTGATGGCATATAAACTATATGATGATCATCTGCAAGGTAAGAATTTAATATGAAGCATGCTGGAGAATAATTGCTATTCTATAATAGCATATTCATGTTATATGATACCACACAATTCATGTAAATTAATACAAATTAAATAATAGTCTTTCCATAATGGCTATATTATAATCAGTTATAGCTATTACAAAATACTGACCATGTGATCACTGAGAAACAAAACCAGTCTCAAATTCAGCAGTGAAAAGCCGAGATTCCATCTTCAAATTCTGTACTTGTTTTAAATCAAAATGTCAGCAGATGGTTGTGACTCATTGAAGCTGTTGGCTTACTGCACATGAAATTGTGAATGCAACCATGTGTTTGTATGACAAAAAAGCTAAGGAAATATAGGTACAATATTATTCATGTCGTACACATATATAGTATAGCATGTGTGTCCTTTACTAAGAAAAGGTCACACTGTAATATGATGCAAAGCAAGTAAATAGACCATGTTTGAGATACCAAAATTCCTTACCTGAAATTTATACTGCAGGCAGCAACAGACTCAGATATTTGTGCCGTGGACCACATAATTTTACAGAAGAGATCTCCAGTTTCTTTTTTGCCCTCTAGCAACTATGTAAAAGGTTTGAGGTTTTCCACAACCTTGTAGAAAGTTTCTCTGTAATATTCTCTGCAGATGGAAAGATATCCCCTGTACACCAACGAAACAGAACCTCAACAACAATATTCTCAATCATAGTGCCTAAAGTTCAGAGACAGATCTTGAAATGCACAAAGTTCTGTCAGTCTGTTAGTAACGATTTATGGATTTGTGCATTTACTTACTATTGGTCAGGCAATATTAATTTGCTGAAATAGAGGCTCTCTCACAATCAGGCACAAATGATTCTCAACAAGAATGGCTGCAAAGCCTGTGCCTGTGTCTTCAGTGGAAGAGTTTGTTCTAGTGCTTCAGCTACTACCCTTGCAAACTGGATCTGTGTCTGGCTGTCCTTGGGGTCCTGGCTAACCTTGCACCCAACAGGATTTCTCAAATACATAAAGGGAAAAATGAGAGCAGACCACAGTAGTCAACAGAGAAAATGACGGATCACTTTTTCTCTAGCTGTTACTGCTCAAGTGGACTACAAAGGCTGAATCTATGGTATGATGGTTAGGGCATTTACGAGACTGTAATTCAAGAAAAGACGAAATCAGTTAAAGATCTGTGCCTCTTTCTACAGCATATGCCTAACTGCTAGCCAATTTGTTATTCTCTACTAATTCGCATTTCCTAATCCTCAAATTTCACATATCTCTTCTCCATTGTCATTACTCTTCATGTGAATAACGTCAGACAGTCTCCTTTTGGCTCTGCCTCAGGAGACAGAGCAATACACTGACATTTTTCTATTAAAGAGAATTCTTGTTTTCATAAACTCAAGGAGATTTCAGAGTTAAAATTAGGACCACACTCATGAATATTCAGGAGTATTTCCAGGCATGTATTTAGTTATAGAGATACCTTTTAAATATCTGTTTTCATTTTTCTTTTTCAGATCCAAAGCTAGATAGAGTGTACAAAATCCAATGTATCATATTTGAAGGGTTGAAGGGCAGCTGGGATTTATTCCACAACAGCTAATTGGGATCTCTGCTTTTGGACTTCACCTGCATCCTTCTGCCAATACAATTCTTTATGTCATCCTGGTAAAGCCATCAGAATGTCAGGAGAGATTAATTTGCTTCCTCAAGATTAAAGCAGTGAACACATCAATTTAATCCAGAGTTTTGTGAGATAGTCTCTTAATCATCAACATAGAAGAAGGGTTATGCACTAATAAGAATTTTATAATAGCTAAGCAAACGATGGAAAAAAAGATTGTTTTCCAGTTTGGCAGGTTTGCAAATAGCTCCTGATAAGAACAAACAAAGTGTTTTTACTGCTCTTATCAGTGCTTCACTTAAACACATCAGCCTTGCTTTGTCAACAGAAATAATTCAGCTAAGCCTTAGAAATGTGACTCTGAATACATACAACTCTACCGGGAACCCCTTTCCCAGTGTTTTATGACAGTAACCACATCGCTTTGTCTGGCAAATATGTATGGTATGAGAGCCTCAAACTTTGAATCAAACAGGTATCTATTGCAGTCTCCCTTGGAGGTGATGACACCTTGCATTAGCATGGCAGGTTGGAAAATGCGGGCTGTCAGGCCTGGTGGCTTACCAGAATTCCTTTGACCCTGAAAAAACTTGCCGCTGTTTTGTAGGAAGGATAGATGGCCTATGACATTGTGAATGCTCAGTATCATAACATTAATCCATGGTAACAGGCAAATGACTTTCAAAAGTTTGAAAGTTTCAATAAGCCTCTTTTGTTCCAATGTAGACTGCTAAGATTACTCTTCCTTTCCCTATTCGTATTTTTCACAGAAGTCCTTCCCTACCAAAACTGTCTCAGACTCCCCAGATCAGTCTTTCACCCCACTGACATATCTACACCAGCACAGAAAAAAACCCAGTTGTTCAACAGCACACTAATCCCTGACAGCTCCTCTTCCTTCTCACGCTCACAACACAGTCTTCACAACAGCCTGAGTGGCCTCCAGAGAGAATAAAAAAATGAAAGCAGACTGTCCTTCATTTGTTTTCTGAACCGTTTGTATATACCAAATTAATATTGACAAACGTTTTCATACCTGGAGATCCTGTATTGCTTGGCCTATTCAATCATAAACATCAGTGATTTTTTTTCCCCTTGGAGGTCTTCCTTGATGTAACAGAAGATGAGGCTTTGAAAATTAGGAGCTCGTGAAAGTTACAGATCAATAGAGGTGGTGTGAAGCAGCTTGGCACTGTGCAAAAGCACCACTCTGTTCTGCTGCTGCATCTCAATTATGCTGTGTGACACACCTGCTGTCCCCATCCCACTTTTCCCTTGAGGCAAGCCTGCTAATGTGCTAATTTATATGGTGCATAACAGGGGATTTGGAATAGAGGCCTTAGAGACTCATTTTCACCTGGTGCCTTATTAGGGTTTTGAGCCCAGTTCGATGGAGATGAAAAGCCAATGAGTTTAACTCATTTGCGTCATTTAGTTCTCAATGGGTAGCCAGTTAGTGAATAATGGACTTGCAATGACTTTGTGCAGGTCATTTCCTTTAGCAGATGTTCCTTTGTGAAGCTGCTATCCCACAACAGTTTTGTGGGTTTTCTTTGTGCATTAACTATGAATTCAGGAGCTATTTATTCCTTTGTCATTAAACAAAATCAAATTAATTAGATGATAATAGTAAAAAGGCAACAATTACATATTTTGCATTTCTACAGTATTTCTGTGGATTTCACATTCTCTTACTTTCAGAGGCAGAACTTGCTGCAAATGAGAGAGCTCTTACTGCTTTGTTAATGATAAAAAAGACAAAGAAAGGTTTGGCTGCAGGTCTGGAAACTCCTATGCCTCTCTGCCATCACAGAATCACAGAACAGCTGTAGCTGGCAGGGACCTCAGGAGATTGTCTAGTCTAACTCTCCTGCTCAAAAGAGGGTCAGCTGGAACAGGTTGCCCAGGGCCATGTCCAGTTGAGTTTTGAGTATCTCCAAGAATGGAGACTCCACAAACTCTCTGGAGACCCTGTTCCAGTGTACATTACCAGTGAAAAAGCTGTTTTCTTATGTTTAGATGGAATTTCTTGTATTTCAACTGGTTTGGCCAGGTGCTCCCATTCAGTTTGTCACCATTGCTTTTTGTCCTTTCACTGAGCATCGCTGAGAAGAGTTTGGCTCCATCTTCTTTTCTCTCTCTCAAGAGGCATTTTTGCGCATAGATAAGATACACACAAAGTTAAATAATCCCAACTTCTACAGCTTCTCCTCACACAACAGATCTTTCATCATCTTGGTGGACCTTCAATGGACTTGCTTCAGTATGTCCATGTCTCTCTTGTACTGGGAAACCCAGAAATGGACACAGCACTCCAGATGTGGTCTCATCAAAGCTGAGTAGAGTTAAAGGATCACCTCCCTCAATCTGCTGGTGAGATTCTTCTTAATGCAGGCCACAATGCTGTTTGCCAGACGGGCACATTGTTGGCTCACATTCACCTTGGTGTCCACCAGCACCTCCAGGTCTTTTTCTGCAAAACTTGTCCCCAGCAGATACTGGCACATGGGGCTATTTTTTGCCAAGGTACAGGACTTTGAAAATCCTTTGGTTGAACATCACAAGGTTCTTCTCTGTCCGCTTCTTCAGCCCGTTGAGGTCCCCATGACTGGGAGACAACTATCTTATCTATCTGCCACTCCTCCCAGTTTTATATCATCAGCAAACTTGCTGAGCTTACACTCTGTCCCATCATCCAGGTGGTTAATGAAGATATTAAAAAGCAATGGGTCCTGTATCAACCTCGAGGCTAGACTGCTAGTCTCCAGCCGTACTTCACCCCACTGATCACAATCCTTTGAGGCTCATGGTTCAACTAGTTTTAATCAGCCTCACTATGCATTTACCTAGTCTCTACTTTAGTAGTTTGTGAGGATGTTATGAGAGAGAGCATTGAAAGACTTACTGAAGTCAAGATAATATCCACTGCTCTACCCTCACAAAGAGAGTTTTCACATCTTAGAAGGTTATCAGGTTGCTCAGGCATCACCCCCCCTTCATATATCTGACTAATCCAATCACCTCCTTGTTTTTATATGTTTGGAAATCATTACTAGAATTATTTGCTCCATCACCTTTCAGAGACAGAGGTGAGCCTGACTGTGCTGTAGATCCTTGGATCCTCCTTCTTGTCATTTACGAAGACACATGAAGTGAAATTTTCATTCTTCAGCACTCAGAAATCTCACCCAATTGCCATGACTTTTCAAAGTGGCCTCACAATGACATTGGACCACTCTCTCAGCACTCATAGGTGCATTTTCTCAGGTTCCATGGACTTGTGTAAGTCCAGTTTCTTTAAATGTTCCCTAACCTGACCCTCCTTCACCAAGAGCAGTTCCTTGTTCCTCTCCGGATTCAACAAGCTCCTGAAGACAAGTCTTACCAGTAAAGACTGCAGCGAAGAAAACATTGATTACCTCAGTCTTTCTACATTCTTTGTCCTAAGTTCACAGGGACATTCAGCACTGGTCCCATGTTTTCTCTAGTTTTTCTTTTGCTACCGATCTACTTTTAGAACAAGCCTTTCTTGCTGCCCTTTCTGTCCATGGCCAGATTAAACTCCAGGTGGAATTTGACACGCCTTACCTAATCCCTGAATATTTGGACACTGTCTCTGTATTGTTCTCAAGGTCACCTGTCCCTGCTTCTAATTCGGGTATGCTTTCTTTTTATACTTTATACACTCTGAAATACTGTATATTTTCATATCTTAAGGAACAGTGATAAAAATTAAAGGTATTTAGACAACTTCACTGGGTAGTTGCCTTAATCATTTGGAATGGGATTTACTCCATCCAGTTTTGATGATCAGAAAGACACATTTCCAGTCGAAGTTAAACATACCCTGGAATTAATCTCAAACTGATGACCGTCTCTCCCAACTGAGTATAGAATCCTTGGCTACATATATACATACAGTGTACACGTCTTGTTTTCAGGTGACTAAAATGCCATTCCACACATCATGCTAGCCCATTTTGAGCAGCCAGTAAAGAAAATATAATAAGTATGTGCATATTTGTGTTTATGTGTGTGTCTACTAACATGCACACGGGTACAAATGTTGGAGAACTAAACTCCAGAGGTGGAAACTCCTTATTTCTGTGAACTTTGAAAAAGTAAGCCCCCAACCACAGTTTATTGCTTTACCAGAGAGAAAGACATATACAGAGAAGAAAAAGTAATGACATCTTATAAAGCTACAACCATCCACCATTCTGCTTAGTCGTGGAGAAAAATGCAGAATATTGAAGCCGGTGGAAACAACAATGACAGACAGGCCGTCTGTCAATGAATTACATGGATTTAGATGCTTCTAACTTCTTGGCAATTAGGTTTGCATATCTGCAACCTTCAGCTAGATCATCGTATTTGAAATTCTTCCAGTAGAAAAAGTTAAGTGCTGTGCCTTCATTTTTGCTTGCCCTTCATTTGTAATCCAGATTCCTAGGTCAACAAAAGCATTAGCAGAAATACAGCTACACAGGTACACATGGATTTTGCAGATGAGGCTTTTTTTGCATAGAGAACAGGTGTAATGCTCTCCAGCAAATACATTCCTGGAATAAGCAGAACTTGCTGATACATTTGTACCTTTGAGAAGCTGGTTCAAAGTGACTTCAGAAGGTCACATGCTGAGTCAGATGCAGAGCTTTCACTATACTACCGGGGATTCAGCATCAACCCCTCTGCTTCTCCTCTTGTACAGATAAATACATTGGTTGCTTGTATCAGAAGGCCAGAGAACCATCCCTCACAGCACTTCAGAAGCAGTACTTAAATCATTCCAGATTTAGCTATCTTACAGACAGTGGGAGGCTGGTGAGAAGCCCCACATCACTTAACAGTGCACACAGGACAAGGGAAGAGCTCAACATTTTGATTCCAATCTTCAATTGGTGAAAGCGCACTTAACTACTGCCTGAGGGTAAGACATTTTTTATTGTTAAAAGACATGGTTGCATTTCTTCCTTTGATATAACATTTGAATAACAAGTAGTTGAAACAAAAAATCCATCAGTAGTGATTAAGTTATAATGAAAGCACAGTGACTAAACCATGCAAGTTATTCAGAATTCAAATGTGTCTATCTGGATGTGAGGAGTCAGATGCTTTCAAAATCCCAGGGCTTAGCATGAGTACAAGTGATCTGCATAGAAAATTAAATATTTTCATTAGCTTTTGATCTTTGTTCTTTAAGAACCATTAACACTGTGTGTTTGGACAGTATGGGCTGGTACCCACAATTTAAAGAAACTCAAGAGCTTTCTTGAATAATCTTTTTATCCATAATAATAATAATAAAGCTTTCTTGAATAATCGTTTTATCCAATCTGTTCCTCCTTGGTTTGAACCCCAGGGGTAAGAACACCATTAAGGGCTAACACAAAACTTTGAAGCTTGAGATTGTCTCTTCCAGATCTTTCAAATGCATGAGCCTGACAAAGATCTTAATGGAGTCAGGACTTTGCATTTGCCACATTCTCCTGTCTGGAGAGGCAGATAATGCAGAAGTACAGCTTGAGCACTAGGCAGGAGCATAACTGATTTCAGAGAAGATTGTAATTAATGAGGGCTTTAGTTTATTGTTTCCCACAGACTGTTGTACTTAGTTGCTGCCGTTCAGGTCTCAAGGTCTGTGAAAGTACGACACTGCCGTGATGACAGCCCAACATCATGATACTTGTGTTCAACAGCATAACATCACATCTACTGCAGTGATCTATCTCCTGAACTGAACTCTGTGCCCAGACCTTGAGCTGCAGTTAACTGTCACTTTCTGGTTCACAGCTGCCCAGAACTGGGCTGAAGACAGCCTGGCAGCTGCACCGAAACAGACCTGTAAGGTTGGTTCAGTGGATGTAGCCTTGCTGGGAGGCAAGCATCATATCAGGCAGCAGTTAGCAACAAATACCGGGACCCGACTTAGGCTCTTAAGTAAAGTGTACAGCCTCCCTCACCTTCTCTATAACAAGAAGAGAGAGATGCTCCAGGGGATGATTCAGAACAGGAGTCTAAGTAAATGCCCAAAGAGAAGTCTTTCTCCCTTCACTGACATCAGAATGTGCTAAATCAGATTGGACTGTTAACTCAGCTTCTTGGCTTGGTGAGCAAACTTAAGCTAACACCCCTTCCAAGACCTTGAGAAGGTTTGAAGAGCAACCCACTTCCTCAGTCAAGTTTCAGAATTTTTTCAGAAAAATATTGGGAAACCTTTGTTTTCCCATACGCAAGCATGACAACAAATCAGGGTTGAATTTTCAGGGATTGTGTGCAAAACAAGACAGAGGCACTGAAAGCGAGTTTTAGATAAAATGTCAAGTGCATATGTAATCCTGAGAGCTCTTTTACCCCATCTCACTGTACCAATGCCCCAACTCCAAACCTACATTTTATAGAGTCACTGCTTCATCTAATTACTCTTTTAAATAGGAGCACAGGGTGGAAGGTGATACCTTGCCGTGGAGCACTTCAGTACTCCCTGCATTTCTGCACACTATGTATATCCAGCTGGCTTTGTGACTAGTGGTAGTTTTGGAATCAATCTGGTAGTAGTTTTGGATCTGACCTAGGGTATTTGCTGCTCTCAGGGGACATTCTGGGAGGGAGTAGGGTTTAATCTACAGTTCAGAATTCCATGCTCATAGCTTGGCCTCTGAAAATTAAAGACTATGAAACTGAGCTCCTCCCATCTCCTTTTTTAAACTCCTTCTTTTTGAATCCCACCCAGTAAGCTCAGCACTTTCTCAAACTAAGATATATTAAATACCCTGTAGCACACAAAACTTGCTTAAATCATGATTGTTTTTGAAGTATCAGGCTGTCCAGACACTTGGAATTAAATCCAATATATATTATTGATTAAAATACATTAATCCTAACACTAGGCAACACCTTTTAGTGATCCCAAGGCATCTACCCATCACTATGCCTATGCTTACAACAGTTCAGGGAGGCAGCTTAATAGGTCAGACAGATCATGGCTGTTGATATATGTTCCATGGAATAAACCAGTCAGAAAATAGGAAGTCGCAAGTTTACACGCAAAAAGGGAGGGACATCACAGAAGGTAGCTAAAAAAAATAAGATAAAATTGCCACTCATGTACATGCCATTTTACACTGTCCTGCTCATGGCTTTTCAATTCTCCCTCTTCTTCCATTTCACACTGTGAAAATTATGGCTTCTTACAGGATTTCTAATGAATTACTGCTGGGATCCAAATTCTCAGCAATGCTCACTATACAGTGTTGCTAAAATTCACCTCCTTACAGTCCTGGCACTCATTTAATACCAACATTACCCCTAGTGTAGCTTAAATCTGTTCTAAATTAAGCTGGCTGTGTGAGTTTGGGAAAAAAATAATTCCCTACAGTAGACAAAACTAAAACAGTGCTGCTGGCCAAGCCACCCACATACCCTTTTTTCAAATAAAATGTTTTCACTGATGCCTTCTCTGAAGTGACCAAGCATCTGTTTATTTAAATTTCCTAACTGTGTTTCCTTTGGGAGCACCATGGCATCCTCTGTTGTACATAACCAACTTTTGCACTAGGACATAATTCACCCCATACATTCCTTCCGACTCTCTCCTGAGCGTGTCCTAGGCCAGCCACCTCACTGGGACACAGCTTTGGCAGGTGGCAATACACCTCTGAGCACTGCAAGCTGGGGTCACTTCCTTGCACACGGCCACAGCTACATTTCCTGCTGTCCTTCCCTGTACATCTGCAAACACAGAAAAGGAAAGTTTTCCATCCTTGAGTTTTTTATTTCAATATATCTGCCTTAAAGGTTTCTAAAAGAGCAGAGTCCTTTATAAGAATCAAACAAAGTTACAATGCTCCTCCTGTTTTTCTTTTTGGAAATCCAGGGATATCAGTATTCGTCTTCCTTATGTTCCTGCAGCTGCCCTTAGATTGGCAGCTCTTCTATTGCTGCATTAAAGGTCAGTGTTGAAATCATTCTCTCTTAGGTATTTCTTCCTATAGAGGTTAATTAAAAAGAACAAAGGGCTAGATACTTTAATGCCTTCTGTTTTGCATAGCCATTTGCAGACCTGGATCCATGCACAGGGATTCACAGCTTTTCAGTCACCCTCTCAGAGTGGACTACCAGGCTGTATTAATACAGAGCAAGACAGGGGAGACGACTACTGAAGCAGGGCTTAAATATTTCAAGATCACTGTAGTTGCCTGATTGAAGCAAAGGTGTTGGCAGACAGCCTGGCCACTAAAACAGCTCAGAGAAATAGGGCATATGAGCTCAGCAGTGGATTTCAGCTTTGGGGATTCTTAGCTATTGTAAATTCATTTCACTGAGGAAGAGGGCTGTGCCTTTAAGCTGTTCCTCCAGAACGACACAATCTACCTCTTATAAATCTGCTGCTAAATTTACTGAGCAGAGCAAGAAAACACTACCCACTCAGAACCCCTCTCTCATTTTGTATCAGTACTAGCATATCATGCAAGTGTAAATGGCCATACAGTTGAGTGGCAAAGGAGAATCAAAATAAAATCCATTTCACCTCCCAAATTAATTTGGTTTTGCTTGCTTGATTTCTCTGTCATTCTTCCAGTTCTTCAGTCATCCATAGACTTTCAGGTTAAACAAGACATGAATTTTAAATGTAAGAGGCACACAGAAAAAAGACTACAAGAAATTCTTTAGATATATTTTAAAGAAGGAAAACAAAGAGGGCACAGCTCTGGGCTGAACATTTTTCCATGGAAAACCAGATTTTCAACTAAATTAAATACTTCCAGTCAAAAGCCTGAAAAACAAAATACTCTGCTTTGAAAATGCTTCATGATATCTCTAGCATATTGTAGATCAGTTAGTCCATATCCTCATTTTTCTGAGTCAACTGTGATGCACTGTAGTTCTCAGCTTCAGCGATGTAAAAATCACATTGGAAACTGTAGACTGGCAAGGGAATCTGACTTAGAGAAGGCAAAGGAAGAGGAGGTACCCAGGAGTACAGCAGCCAAGGCATTCTGACACTGTTTTGAAATGAAGATGAAAAAAATACATTAAAAACACAAAGGTTAGGACACGTGTGTTCCCTTTCTCCGATGGGCTACTGTTTTCCCCACTGCCTCACAAGCACTATGTCTTTCTCAGCAGTGCTCTTCAGAAAGCACGGAAGGAGGAGCTGCAATCAGTAACACCATATTTTCCCAACTTCATGAGTTAAGCAATGGACAGCAGTGGAAGTGAGGACATGGTTCTATTCTCAGCATTGCTCTCACTGACTCATCACTTTACATCCACTACAAAGCTCAAGGAATTTCTCAAAGAGGTAATGTGAGGCTTGGTTAATTTTATAAACTGCTTTGTTGTCATTACTGCCTAGATGTTACAGAAATTGAGCATAAAAGGATTCAAGGTTGAATGAAAAGTGAAGTAAAAGCATAAAATGAGTGCTTCAAGAGGAGAAGACCTTAATAAGACAATAATAAAAAGGCATCTTATAATCAGCCAGTTTCTGCATCTCTTACTTCTGCTGGATAGAAAATACAGCTACACCGGGAGGCATGACTTTCTGAGAAAGCTGAAGTCCACTGTGAGGGTAGCAAGAGTGAGTCCTCTGAGAAGAGAGGATTACAGACAGATTTCTTTTTTATAATGAGAGCGTACCTTATTTTCTCAGAGCAGGAGGTATTCTAGGATGGAGCAGAGACCTAATCCCAAGTGAATCAAACCAGAGTTCATCAGAATATGATACCATGAGCAGTCTCAAAAACAGGATCATATAACCAATGAAAAATAAAATGGAACCACTAATATCACCTTAACCCCTAGTACTGAAAAACTTTTGGCACCTGCAAGAAAAGAGACAAAACTGGCAATACTACCACACTTACTGTTTCTGGGGAAATACAGACCCACATTTTCTAGATAAAATTACTGTTTGTGGAGTCTGATATATTTTAAAGCTCTTTGTAATAATTCATTGCATAATTCAAATGGCCTCCACACTACAAACATCTAACATATTTATGCTGGCAGGACTGTCAGTGCATTTTTGTTATAAGAAGCTTGGAGGTCTGCTACAAGTAATCTCCAAAGAGCAACTCTAATTAGTGGCTAAAGTTGGCATATTTCCTGCTATCTGAAATTAGATCAGAGAGTTAGGTTGAGATGAAAAAGCCCTATTAACTCCCTAGGCTTCCAGTTCCTGTTTTTTGGTGGAAATTAATGTTTTGAACTTTATCAGCTACTATCTAAAGTCTGGAGTCAGTGGTAACAGAGTAATTTGAGAGAGACTTTCCTGTCAGTTTCTTCTGTTGCAGTACTATGGGCACTCTACATAATCCAGGGGAAAACTTTATTTAATGGTTACATGTACCCAAACAATAGTCAGAAAAGATAGTCAAGTGGCCAGCATGCTAACCAACCTGGCAATTACAAGAAGTGTGAGACATTTCTTGATCCAAGGTACTGTTTAATGTTTTCTGCTTGCCCTAGATAAAGTCACTTTTGGGGAAAAGGTGAAAGTGATTCACCAAAGGGTGGCTACAGTTAAGCAAATCTTTGTTTTAACTATATGTTGTGCAAATGGAGAGGCTGCTTCAGGCATAATAGCCCATTTTTTTGGTGTTCAGTGACTACAGTTTGCCTTTGTGTAGGCTTCCCTTTCTCTTACAGGTTTGTTGCCTGTAAAACAGAAAAAGTGCTGCTGCACCTCATGGGAACATTAGACAGACAAATACTTTCCTCTGCTTCCTAGAGACTGCAACCCACGCTGGACAAGCACATCACCAAGTTCCACCAGAAGCAAACACCGTAGCCCTCTCCCCATATGGCCTTCCACCTTCCCTAGGGCCTTTGGTGGTGAGAATGGGCTTCACAGCTCAGTTTGCTTTCCACACAACTTCAGCAGTTCTGAAGCTTGCCATGGCTGCATGTCCCCTGTTGGTTTGGAAAATATTAACATGTATAAGTTTCTTTTAAACATCAGGACAGGGAAGGGACAAGTAGAAAGGCAGTAGAAATGAAGGCAGAAGAAATCCACTTCTTGGGAAATACATTTAAACTTCAATTATTAGGATTTCTAAACAAGGAAAAGATTTGTGAAGTCCTGTTTTGCTCAAGGCAAACACACGGGAAGTCAGGCAATTTTTACATCCTGGGGCTAGGCACAGAAAAACAAAGTAATTCTAGAGTTAGCATGTAGACAAAGAAGGAAACGTTATTAGATCGGGCTACTCTTGTTTAGACAGAACCATGGAGAATTTAGGCTTTCAATTCTGGTAATCAGCCTGAGTATACAAATCAATGGCTTAATCTCTTGATAGCTATAGAAAAAATAGTAAAGTCAGGCTTGTGTGTCCAAAGAAAGTTGTGGTTTTAAAGCAATGCATTATCCCATCAGGCAATGTGGAAATTTTCTGCAGAACCCATCTACCACAACAGAAAGATTTACAGTTTAATCAAATCTGCAGTGGAAACTGAATCTTCACAAACAGAATGCCAATGTATCTTCACCATCCCCTCCTCACCACAAGGTCTACCACACAGACTGTTGCATTTATGATTTGAGATCACTCTTTGCCACCTTTCATTTCTAGCATGAGCGCTTTTTAACACTGCCGCTCTCTAGTTTTCCTCCTTAAGAGGACAGACAGGATCTGTGTAAAAAAGCTTTAAGGGAAGCAAGAAGATTCTACCTCCTTAGGCCTGTCTTCACAGCAAAGACAATATTACTGAACTGTGGTTTCAGGAATGGATCCCATCCAAACAAACAGCCATTTTCTTAAAGCCTGGCAATGCTTTAAACCCAAGTTGGTGGCAGCAAAGAAATGAGGGGTCAAAATTCAAGTGAGCATAATTCATTCTCTAGCATGAAACACCCTAAAGGAGGAAATGCAGGCTCATCTTGAAGGTTCACACCTGAGAGATTCAAGCAAGTTCTCTTACTACCTTCCAGCAAACTGTAGCTTACCACAGCTGGGGAAGCAGCCTACCATGGCTGGGGAAGCAATGAGTACATCTCTGAAACCTTAGGATTGTATACAGATGTCTGTAGGGTGATCAAGGCAACCAGGCTGAGGTTCTACAGCAGAAGACTGCAGATTGAGGCTTATTTCTGTCACCATAGTATGAGATGACAAAAGCAGAGACACTTTACATACCCAGCAGAGCAATGAATGAATCAAATGAGCCTCCAGCAACTAACTTACTTGCAGACTGTAGTAGTTTGCAGAAATATATGTGTACAGTTACTATGAATTTCACATGTCTCTGTGAATGGCATCTGTATTCTTGGGGAATTAAATCATCTATTTGGTAGGAAGACCTAGACACTGGCAGGGTGTCCAGAAATACAAGACCAAACAATCAAGAATCCCTCACCTGAACCGCTGAAAGAAGCAATGGGTCTCTAGCCAACAGAACGTGTCTGGCTTTGGACACACTCTGGAAAAACACACCAAGGGTGAGGATTTAAATATTCAGGCTGAAATAATAGCAGTTAAAACAGCTGTGTTCTCCACCCAACCAGCCAGCGACAGAAACTGTTTAATGAAGGGGAAATCTTCAGCCAAAAGGAGTCAATTTGTTGCCAGAGGGCAACATGGAGAGACTTGGTTGTTCCTGGGATTTAAACCAAACCCAGGGAAAAGACCAGAGCCAGGCTGAATTAAAAAATCTCATGTGTAGTATAGATCTGTCATGTTTTACATTTTAATTGTGTGGGGGATTTTTTGCTGAGCCTGTTTTCTTAGTGTGCCGTCCTGTTGTCTCCAAAGAGCCTAACCTGCCAGCAAACCGCAGACAGTTTGGGACATCCAAGAAGCAACCTCTGGAGTTGAACAGAAGGCCTGCAGGGTTCAGTGTCATCGAGATATGTAATAAGGACACTTACAACTATTAAAAAAGATGCATCTTTATGTACACCCAGAGAAATTAATGCCCATAGGATAATGTACTTCACAACAGTCTGGAAAGCATTGAAGATAAGGATGAGACCTGTTCTTAATGCAGATATCATATGCTTTTCCTAAAGGACATGTTACTATTCTGAACCAGTTTTCCAAATGCAGTTAATGAGCTCTGGCTTCAGCTCCATTTGGGACAACACAAAGCAGCTATTTATGGTTCTCCCACCCTAGAAATGGCTCTGCTTTGGTCTGCTCCCCACCCTCCCCAAAGCAATCTTCACCTTACTGGACATTTTTTTTATTTGACCTCTAAGATTTGGTAGAGTGGCATGGAGGAGATACAGCATCTTGAAGAAACTAGCACAGTATTTCCAGATACCTGTCAAGCCTGTGCTCTCTGCTCTGTGAAGGCTGCTTCACTCTACTCCAAGACCTTTTCCTCTCCTGGTGTCCTTGGCACAAAAGCAGAGGAAGCACATCTACACCTCTAGCACAGTGAAAGTTCAGAACAGGTTGTGTGCATTGCATGCTCCACATCCTGCCCATATGTGCACAGCCTGTGCAAGCGTCCCTGCAGATGAACTAATACACGCTCAGGCACCTGCTCTCTTGGGTGTGTTCCAGTTGTTCTTGCGCTGAACTGTAACAGTGAAGCTGGTCTGGAGACCTTGGAGCAGCCCTTAAAAACAGCATAGTCACAGCAACTGTGTCAGTAATTCCTAAACTTCCCAGTGGTAAACCTGCTGATTCTCTAACCTAAAATGCGCAGTACCAACCAAGGACAAAGTGATCATTGCCAAAGAGTCCCTTTAGCAAACAGTCACTTCTTCTCTTTCCCCACCACAGTAGCAAGGAAAGGCTTTCCATTAGTATACTAAGCTAAATAAATTGTTAATTCTGTCTTATAAATAGTGAGCTCTTCCACATCTGCTCTATAGAGGAAAGTTGTGTGTAGTGTAGTAACTTTAATGTACATGCTGGTATTTGTTAGAGAAGGCAGCATAAGGAGATATACCTTGTATATGGAACAGATGTGGCTGAGTCTTGTGGTGATTTTGAAAGAACTTTGTTCCCTGCCTCTGGCAGCTGCATCAAGTATTCGTAAACCTGACTCTTCATGGAGCTTACCTAAAAAAGGGTAGCACAGATTAAAATCTACAATTGTCATGGAACATACAGAGCAAAGTTTTACAGTACAGTAAAAGCACAAGTTAAGAAATTTTGCTGAAAATACAACAAAACAGCATGACAGATTTCAAGTCCAGTTAGTACCTCTACAAGTCACATTCTTAAGTCACACTGAATACTATTTCAATTGAGTGTAAATGTTGCTTTAAGTATGCAGGCTGTTATCTACACCTTTCTGATTTTCCTATTGCTGAAAAGGAAGCACAGCGCATGTAGCAACATACTTGGTCATCCTTCACCGATCCCTAAAGTAATTACAGAGCTCTCTTGTGCTATGCTGACACATTATTCTGTACAACATGAAAAAAATGCTAAACCTAAGTTATTATAGACTGTGCAGAGTAAAAAATTGGAATACTTGAGACAAATTGAAATAGTACGTTAGGATTACAGAAGAATTTTGAAATTATTTCCTAGGACACTCAACACTTAAGAAATTGGATGCAAGTGGAAGAAGAGATAGGGGAGCCCAAAATGTGTTTTTATGGAATGTTTTTATGTGATTTTATAGAAGATGTGAATGAGAAATCACACATTTGGTTATGGAAAGCTGTCCATTTTTCTTTGTACAAACATTCAGTGGCTAGGTTCTAGAGAGCACTGAGGAATCACTAGAGTCCAAGATAAATTGTAGAGCTAGAGATATGATAACACCAGCACCAATGTTGGTGCAAATAGCTGCATAGTTGCAGGCTGATGCAACACAACTGGATGACTTTTTTATTTAACTGTTAAAAATGAAAACAGTATTGTCCGTTCATAAAAGCGCTTTAGTGCTATAGTTGAATAGAAGTAAGGTAAATAATCTCCTGCTGGATTTCAGTTTCTTGCAAAAGGCTTTTAAGAAGCATCCTTCTGTCTGTAACACAGGTACACTTAAAATTTCTGAGTTTATTTTTTTAAACCATGTATACGTTGGAAGAAAGGCATTGCCAAAATAGTTTTCCATATCTGTGCAAAAAGTATTTTGACCGTTCTCAAGTTTAAGAGTAAATCCAAGGTCAAGATCAATGCACATGAATTCCACAGAGCAACACAAGCAGAAATTATGAACTGTACTTTGTCGCAACTGCTGGAGGTCAGTTCTGAATGAGGCATTAGCAAGAGGTGTTTTCTCCAGCACTGACTTCAGAAAGATTTGTTACAGCAGAATTTTGCATGTTATTTCATGACAGAATAATTCAGTACTATTTTATATCACCCATTCTTTACTATGGCCTTTATATTCCTGGATGATCCAAAAATGATGTCTCTGGAGCCAATTACAGTAACTGATACATTTTCTGTATAAAACTGGTGCCACATACCAACATCACCCAGCACACAAAGTTTCTGATGCTTTCTCTATGGTTTAATACCACTAAGGCTAGAGGAACAGGTCGATTTATGGCTACACCTTGGTCATTCTTCTACTCCCATACGTATGTCTCTTAAGAAGGCACAACAGTAGACTTTCCAATGTTAATGTAAAGCTTGTGGAATGCAGTTCACTGACCGGTTTGGCTAGATGTTGGAACAACTCCTTCAGCTTCTTGCCCTCACTGCTAAATCAGTTCTGATAAAACTGTGTTTTATCCACCTATGTATAACTGTTGATGCTCAGTAAAAAAACCAAAACAAAACAAAAAACACAACAAACCAAACCCCAAATGTAGGGTAAGACTTACCCAAGACAACCTGAGGTATCATCTCCAACTCACCATCTCCTACTTGAAAGGTAAACCTATACATTAATCTCACCCTGAAACAGCAACATAGGATTCTAAGCTTACTACTGTAAAGGCTGTCAGAGCAAACCAGACCAGGTCATCTCAGAGTCAGTGAGGACTAGAAGTGGCTTGTCACTACATTTGAGAGAAAAAAGTGAACAAAAAGGATGCTAATAAATCTCTGTTGACCCCTAAGAACTCTAACCTCAGTTATAATCAGTTGTCTCAGAGTTCAATAATTCACTGTTGCAGCTGAATATCCTTTCTCTCTGATAAGTGCAACTGTTAGAAGAATAAATATTAAGAGATATTAGTGGCTCTGACCAATTGTATGGATGCTTCTATTGGGAAAAATTCTGCTTTCACTGTATTGCCTACTTTTGTTTCTGCTCTGCATCACAAGTATCATGTAAGACAAATAGAAAAGGGCCAAAGGACGGGACTGTCTTTCAAACTGCCAAAGTACTTGAACATACTGCAACATCTGTACTTTTCCTGGATGGAACCTCACCAATATTACAGAATCTGCTGCTGGAATTGGCTGAAAAGCACAGCTGATGTTGCCAGACCAGAACTCCAGATAACACTCCCAGATCGACACGTTGGCTCAGCATTCTGACAGCAATGCAGAAAAACAGTAATTAGTTTTGTCATTAAAAGAAATGCAGATGGTATATAGCTGGAGTACTGCTATCAAGTTCTAGCCTATAGCCTTTCTAACATGACAACCAGGAACCACCACACCCCCACAGTACTCTTTTAGTATAGTATTCTTTATACTATCCTAAGTCCCATTCTGTCCCTTAAAAACTTTTAAGGGCTCCACAACCAATTCAGCTAGGCAAATGCTAATTTTGTTGTAACTAGTAAATAGAGGGTTCATTTAGCTCTCCTCAATACTGGAAGCAGAACAGGATGTTGCCATCCAAACGTCAGAAAGATGAAGTGATAGGACAAGCATTGGGCTGCCTGGCAATGCAAAAGGGAAGGTAAGGAACAGGCCTGACCAGAGAGTCAGGTTAAGCTTCTTGAAGAGTGACGCTAGCAGCTTCTCATGTAGAGGAAGATTTAATAGTTCTCATTTTAAAAGTTTTCATTTGTGGAGGGTTGACCCTGGACAGAAGGTAAGAGCCCCCACAGCCTCTAATTCACCCCACCCTGCTCATTGGGATGGAGGACAAAATAGGAAGAGCAAAAGCTAGAAAACATCTGGGCTGAAACAAAGACAGTTTAATAGCTGAAGGAAAGAAGAAATAAACAAGCAATGCAAAGGCAATCCCTCACCACCTTTCACATGGAGGCTGATGCCCAGCTAGTCTCTGAGCAACGGCCACCTTGGAAGAAAAAAACCCTCACCTTCTTCCTGTTCTACCCAGCTATTATTGCTTTGGTTAATTTGAGTCAGCTGTCCTGTTGTGTCCCCTCCCGACCCCCACCCTACTCACTGGCAGAGGGATTAGTGGGAAAAGGAAAGCTCTGATACTGTGCAAACACTGTTTAGCAATATACAAAACACTGGTGGGTTTTCAACACCGTTTTAGCCACATATCCTAAACATAGAACCATATGGGCCTCCATTAAGAAAGTTATCTCCCACCCAGCCAGATCCAATGCATCCAATTAGGCAAAACAAATTCCCTAACACTCCTCTTAACTTTTAGCTTCAATAAAAGAAAGGAAGAAAAGCAATGTCTTCCTTGGTAATTTGTGTTCCATGAAAATGCACAATTTTGGAATTATATTACCACATGACCCGCCAGATGATTGGCATACCTTATTAAAGTTCTAGTCCATAATTTCCTGATTGTATTAGGACCTCATTACTTTACTTCAGAAAGGTAGGCTTTATGGTTACCACCATAAAAGTATGAGCAAGGGATCAGGCAAGAGTATGAGGTATATAACCAACAAAAAGTCTGAAACTGTACCCATCAAGAAAAAAATCACTCAGTCTAACCGTGACACAATCAAGTACTGTTGGTGTATTCCTAACCAATGTAATTTTTGTGCATGACTGTATAAGATATAACGTCTAGAATGCAGGAAGTCTGGTTTGGCATCCAGATCTCTGGATTATGCCTCTTTCAGGACAAAGCAGTATCACTTGCCAGTCAGTACAGTCACTTCATAGCTGTTCTTATGATAAATTGCATGGCACTGTACCATGGATATTGGTTTTCAGTGCTTTGTACCAATTCTTGCATATTAACCAGCTGACCTGAAATACCGATATAAAACCTGCTATAATAAAGTAGTTATGATTGTGGGATTGCAGCTTTTCAGATCAGGAATCCAGGACTACTAAAGCAAAAGAGGGGTGCCTCATAAAATAGCGGTGACTGTAGTTAACTAAAGGAGGGGAAAAAAGTCATTACATAAAGGGTTCCTGTTTCATCAGGCAGGATAATTAATAATGCAGACAAGCAACTCCTATTCTGTAGATTGCTCAATGGTGCAAGATCACAGACATAGGTGAAAGGTGAAGAAATATAAAATTTCCATAAAGAGTGTATAATTCTGGTTCAATACACATCTAAAAGTCATCAGAGGATGGTGACACTGAGAACAGACACCATAAAACTGAACTTGACAGACAAACCACTGCTAGATGATAAACCAAGGACTTTTTGATAGGAAGGATCTGACAGTAAAAACAACGTTTCTGTTCTAGCACACCCAGCTCAGGGCAATGCAAAAGCATCTTTATAGCTCCATGGAAGGAAAATATTGAGATGCCTCCTACATTTCCTGCTAAGAACTCAGGTATCCAGCTTTCTAATCTCTGTTCTGTTTTACAGAGTAACCCTGACCAAATCATCTCAGAACAAAATTGAAGTGACAAAGCCTTCCCAAATTGTCATGGGGTATTCTGCCATCTGCAAAACATTTTTAATGCACAAAAGCCTCAAGTACTTTGTGGTATTTTTCTTCAGCATGAGTGACCCTCTTCATGGTGGAATTCTTTCCCCCCTCCCAAGCAGGAGGTGGAAGGAGAATATCAACATGGCTACTCTTGACAAAAGATTTTTTAATGCAGTTCATTGCTCTGCCTGACTCTGAGACATGCCCAGAATCATCGGGAGATTATTCCAATCTTTTCTAGGCGTGACACATAATAGGCATCCTAAGGGAAGAGCTAGTGCCATAAATCCTGGATAGATCCAGCCGAACACAATCTTTTACACCAGAAAAACTACAAGAGCTGTTGTTTTTCTAGAAGTAATGATGACATTGGTAGGAGAAGGAGGAGGATGCTTCAGTGCTCTGCCCACAGGCTTACATGTATGTTCCTTTCATCTCCCCCTGCCCCAGCAACACAGTCTCCAAGCCTGTCTGGAGAAAACAGGGAAGTTTCACTCTCCATGTATATAATATTGTAAATTAAGCAGTAGTTCCCTCCATCTTAAACTTAACAGTTATTATAAAGGTTAAGAAAAACATTTTTAGGTTGAAAGAAAGTATCAAAGCATTCTTCACTGCTCTATTCAAAGACAAAGATGCAGAAAAAACCTTGGAAAAAGAAGTAGGGCATCCCACAAGCCCAACTGAATAAAATATCAAAAGGGGGAAAGCTGTGTGAAATAATTCTCCACCTATACCTCAGTCTGCATTCAAACTCAATTTATGGATGAATGAATGATACAGATCAGCTTAAGGAAAGCAAGCTCCAATCACTGTCATGATTACTATCTATGAAAATACATTCATGGCAGTCAAAATACTCACTAAAAATACCATCTTCAGCCCAATCCTTCTTTTACAGTACTTTTTTGTTTATGCAATTGCAATTTGTGAAAGATGCAAAGAAAATAATATTTTATTTGAAGGACATGTTTGCATTTTAAGATCCAGGAACACCAATGTTGATCCAACAGAGGAAGGAACTGATTTGGTCCTGCAAATGTATTTAAACAATGGGAATCCTGACTACTCTTTATTCTGATATTAGATTAAAAAAGGTTATGCTTAGTCTCTAGCCAAAGCGTAATTATATAAAAGTAATTTTTTAATGATAAATAATCTATACATCATTATTAATCGTGGACCTAAAAAGTTCCTAGAAATATGTATGTGGATGTGTAAACCTGGAGATGTTAAAGCATAACATACTATGCAGGTGAATGATGCAAAACAATGCAAGTGAAGCCCTGATAACAGCAAAGTCTGCTATAACTGGTGGCAATGACATGCCAAAACAGAACAAGTCCTACATTCGAGGCAACATTTCTCAGGCAAACTGAACTTTTGGTCCCTGAGATCAGAATACATGACAAGTCAACCAGTAAAATGGCCGGAATAATCCAGCAGTGTTGTCATTAAGTAGAGGCAAAAACATCTTTGTTTTTATTTTCATGTAATTCTAAAACATGTTCTCAAGAAAAATTTCACACATGGAGTTGGCTATATTGCTACATCAGACCTGACACCTGGCGAGGTAGTCAACAAACATGGTTGCCTTTCCATTATCAATAGTGCAACTGATATAATGAAACAGTGTAATTTGCAAATGCAAAGGTACTGAAACTTTCATTTATGAACACATACTTCTCCTCCAGACTGCACAACGTATTCACTATTTATCATCAGTATTGCTCAGAAAGCATTTATGACTGGTCCAAGTAATTCGTACTGTGTGCTCATCGCAGCCACAAAGCCATCTGCTTCCTGACCGAATAACTCCCAGGCCACAATCAGCCCTCCCTGTGTTCTGAATCAAACTTATAAATATTCACACTAGCATTCACAGATGGATATATGTTGGCAGGAGTGTCTACAACACTTTCCTTCCTGGGAACTAAAGTTTTTTAGGAAATAAATCTGCAGTGGTAAGGAAAAAGGGGTCAGGCATTCTGTAAGGTAAATGCATATGAATGGATATTTGGAAATCTCTCTTTTTAAGTGATACTTGTTCACCTTTAATTACAGCTTTTCCACCTAAAAGAGAAAAAGAAGTACTCGCAGTAAAATCTTCTCCTTATCTTATGCCTCTCAGTCACATCTGTCACTCCCAAGGCTTTTCCATCTACTAATTCTCAAACCATACCAACAAGAACAATCCTCAAACAAATCACAAAACCTAAACAAACATAACAAGTTAATCTAGTGAAATTTTAAATAGGGCTCTGCTGATCTAAGACCATACTGATGTTAAAAGTTGAGGTCACCCAAGGCCCCCAACCCTGTAGCCTGTTTATTTGTAACAGTTGCTAATTGTATTTCACATCACTTTCGTTATTCTGTCATTTGTGTGTCAAAGCCTTTGATAAAAGAGGTAATTACACATTTCCAAAGCTATTTGCAGTTAGTATTATGGTTTTAACGAAAATAAATAATGCAATAACAAAGCTCAACTGCCTGATTACTCCCAACCCCACTTTTTTATGCTGTTTTTTTGTTGGTTTCTTCTGAGTTAAAAGCAGAACTGGGAGAGCATCTAGCTTCAGCTTTGCCCTTGAAAATCAGGTAATGTTGTACAGTGTGTTTCTAATTCATTTTGCACTCACAGCACACATGCACGCAGTTGTCATACCACTTTGATAGTGAAAGCGGGCTAAGATTAAAGCAGAAAATGCCCATGACCTTGAGAATTATCACTACTGATAGAACAAGTAGCTTGTTGGTGTGTAGGCATATACAGGAGGTTAAACCATTAGAGCCTGATCCTCATAGCTATTGTTGCATCTCCTGGAAGACTTGAGAAAGACTATTTTTAGAACTGTATGGCTTCAGGGTCAAAATCTGCTGCTCAAAACTCTTTCCAACTAATGGTTCTATTCTCTTGCAAGTATTTAGTGACTTTGCTGTTTTTCTTTTACATAGAAAGGACTTGGAAATGACAATGATAGCTGCATAAAACCATAACCAGATGTACAATACTGAGCATGGTGTTTCACATACACTCTAAAACAAATTGAAGTCTCAGTTCCCAGGCATGTCTGTACTTGGTAGTAAGTTCTTGAGAAAAGCCACTCTGGTAGCTAGTGTAGTGGAAATTCAAGGAAGCCTTTTTCAAAGTCTCATGCTTACCTTTCAGATCCATTTCTATGTGCTTGGGGCCAAAGAATATTTGAAAAAATTAAATCTTAGCAAGTAAAAGCACTCTTGTATTCCATGAGAAAAACAGTGAAGGGACTGCAAGACACACATCCATATTAAATACAGGGGTATGTTTAGCCAAAGTTCATGATAGGTCTTAGGTTTTTCTAAACCTCAGCTTCTCCTGGATTTTGTTTGTTTGTTAACAACCTCACATTTAGCTGTTAAAAGGGCAGAGAATATCTTTAAAATATGAAATGAACTACATAACTGTAGGTCTTCCGGTTTTCTCACAGCACTGCATATTTAATGTTTCTTTTTAGGCTGCAGATCCTGGGAGGTTAGGGGAACGCTAAGGCAAGATTTTCCATTTCCATTAGAAAGAGTTTCCTTTAATCATCCATGGTTGCAGAGAAAACATGCTCACAAATGTATTTTAAAAGCACTCTTCAGGCTGAGAAACTGGGAAGGAAGGAAG
>VXBJ01002409.1:504304-526671 GCA_013400055.1 Nycticryphes semicollaris
AGGAAGGAAGGAAGGAAGGAAGGAAGGAAGGAAGGAAAGGAAGGGAATCCACTCTTGGGCAGAAAACAGAGCATTGATCACATAGGCAGAATTTACATCAGGCATGGTTTGTACCATTCAAGCTACCTGTACATCATTCACAGTGATTCAGACTATCAAAGGTGGGCTCAGAAAGCTAAAATTTAAAACTGCAAACCTTTTATGCTATACAGCAGGGTTACAGCAAGGTGTAATTCATTCTCTGTGGAGGGGGAACTCAACTTTCATAAGCCTGGGGAACCAATAAGGCAAAAGTGTTTCAAATAGATATTACAGAAAAAAAAGCGAAAAGGATAGCATGAGAGAGAGACAAAGAAGGGAAAGATGGTTGTAAAAGGCAATGCTAGTCTCTATACAGAGGTGTTATTTGCTAGCAATAGCTTTATTCATGGCACTATCAATCTCTCTTTGAACATAATAGAGTATTTTTGCCACAATTTCCCACTCTCTCTGACTGAGCTGTAGCAGGGGGAGCAACAGTGACTGGCATGCTAAATTTGGGTGTCACACTGACATGCTTGGCACAGGATGAAATGTCTGTGCTGGAAGCTGCAAGCGGAGCTGTGTTCACATCACCAGTTCCCAGCTGACGAAGCACACTGGGGCTATGGGCAAGGCATCAAATCAAGCTGAATGAGCTCTGCTGGGCTTGTTCACTTAGTCCCAGTAGCAACACTGGCCAGAGCCAGCAGAAGAATGGGAGAAAAAGTACCAGCAGCATCACAGGGGCCATGGAGCAAGGCATGCAGGAAAGGAAGGACCAGGGGAGATGAGAAGGCAGCAGTAGCCATTGCAAGCAGCAGAAGGGGGGCACTGGCTTGTAGAGGGCAAACACGAACAGAAGTTTGTGGCAGCCACAACTGTGAGTGTCACTCCAGAAGCTTTGGGAACCATCAGTCTATTCATTTATCCCCTTAGTTGCTATCACCAGGAGAGCCAAACCAAGGGTAGCAACAGTGGGGAGTTTGGACAGAAGTTCTCAGCCTGGATACAGCCCATGGTTCTATTATGTCTCTCTATAATGAAGCATTTCACTGATGCCAAGACAGTTCAAAGAGAAGATACTCTAAAAACAGTATTCTCAGCTGTGTTTTTCAGCAAACTGCCTCACGAGCAAGACTCACTCACAATTAGTTATGTTGGCAGCCAGCACCGCATTGCACCTAGTGAGACACATACAGTAACTGAATGTGACATGCCACCATAATGACAGATCAAACTAGGACATTCCAGAAGACAAAGTGCTCCAGTACAAGAGGCTTAAAGAGGCACTAAAGAATTTATGGAGAATGAAATGCAACTTTGGGGAAGGTGATGAAATTATCAGCCTCACCAAGAGCAAACACGGAGCCAAATGGAGGGATCACATAACCCCGTGCTACTAATAGACAGTGTTGTTGGGACTCTCAATACATTCATGTTCTTAATCAAAGCTGATGAAGCTGAGCTGAACTGATTTGATCACATGAGTACCGTCAGACACAGAAACATTCAGAAAGAAAATTTTAAAACTTATGGAAGTGTTTGAACCACGAGATTTTTAAATTAAGAATGCATATTAAATACAATTAATGAGTAGGAACTAGTAGAAGTTCTTTTTTAGAACTTTTTTTTTTCAGCGTAGGCATATTTTTGCAAAGATGTTTGGTTTTCTTTAAATAATTTCAAATTTTCACAGAAAAAAAAGAAAAAAAGAAAGAATTTTAGAGGAGGAGAAAAGCACAAGTGCTTTCTAAACAATCATTCCTTCTCTCTCCAGAAATCCCCACCTGTGTTTTCAACGAAAGTTCAAAAATGCTTTAGGGATTAAATACAGCAACTCTCCACTCCCTTCCACATCACCACACACTGCCTTACTTCAATTGCCCTCTTACTATAAGGACTGATTCAGTGATGGTTGACCTGACTTCAATGAAAGCTGAAAGCACTCAGTTCTCTGTAGAAATGAGTTAATGTCTCAAGTGTCAGTCCTTAAGATGTGGAATGGAGCCATGCATTTATTCCAGCTTGCTACCTGCAGACAGGGGTATGTATCACTAGCAGAGCTGGGTAACCATTCTTCATTTTCTGCATGAGAAGCAGTGGCTTTAAGGGGGCTCTGGCATGAACTGGGCAATGGGGCAGGTTTTGTTATGCAAGACTGCTCCGGTAGGGCTCAGTCACCAGGCAAAGCAAACCCCTGCCAGCCTCCTTGACTGTGCTGGCAAACACAACCCGCACTTTTGGCATATGTAAACGTTCCCTGCAACTCAGCAGAAACAGTTTCAGTTGCTCCCCTACAGAAGACTTCCTTTGAGACCTTGAGAAAGTCATAGAAGCAGAGTTTCAGAAGTATTAAAAATACACAATTTTAATGCTTTTAAACTGTACAGACTGGAGGTATTGATATATTTGAAGGATAAAGCTTACACCAGCAATTCAAGAAAGGGCAAAATGTATGACCAAGACAAATGTGTACAAATTGTGAGGTACCCAAGTAACACACAACATGGGCCATAAGGACCACACACAGGTTCTGATATGTAATTCAAATCATTGCTGTAGGACAACTGGACCATTTTCACCCAAAAAATAATATTTTAAATATGTAAACATCCGTACCTACTTCCTACAGGTTTGCACTTTCTGTTTGGGGTTCCTTCTCCATTACTGCAATAACCTGAGCCTCGTATGTCCCAAACATCATGCTCACTAGTCAAGAAATGCCTTATGCTGTGGCTTATCTGGAGATACATGCATGCATATTGGCAAGGCAGTGCATATGTGCTAATTAATTAGTTAACTTCTGCAATCACCATGTTTTCCTCTCATTTCCCACAATATGGGCAGCATTTGGATAGATTTTCTCTTCCCTGGTGCCAGTTTATAAGTACTTAATTATCTTTAAGATAATTTCAAATTTGCCTGAAATGAAGACAGAAGGCTCTAAATTTGAGTCACACAAAACAACAGCATAAACGTTTTTTTTTAATATAGGTAGACTACAGCACTGTTGGCCTAAATGGTCTAACAAGGAGTAATAGATGGCCCCCCTATTGGTATGTCTGCTATACAAATGCACTGCATTACATTTTGAAAGCTATGCAGGCCAGAAAAGAGGAAAACCACCAGCACACCATAATCCATACAAACAGAAGCCCATGGAGTGTTGGCTTCTGGCTGACAAAATGTCTCAACAAAATCTGCCTCTTCAACATGAATAATGTCACAGCACAGCCAGCATATAAACAAGAATGAAACACTGTATTTGCACAGAAACCCAAGACATTATTGGAGATGCCCTGAGTCTCCATTCACAGGTGCTTCCAAATAACTTAAATATTAATTTAGGGATGAGGTGTATATACAATGGGACTGCAGAGACTCTCCTCTCTCACATGATGTGGAGTGTATGGCAATAACATGGGAGAAGAGAGGAAGGAGAGGACAAAGGAAAACTGCTTGGTCCTTACATGGCCCACTCTCCATCTTCCTTGAAGGTACTCAGAGCCTGAACCCAGCCCTTGCCCTGACAGCAAATAGAAGGCATCAAAGGACATTACGTGCAAAAAGGAAATTACTGAGTGGACATCAGTTGTGTATACTCAAAACAAACATCTTTAAGAACAGAAACCAGAAGAGTACAAGGTCTTATATTCTTCCTCTGTTATGAAAATCACAGGCTTGAAATAAGGCATAAGGAGGACACTATCAATTCTGACCTGGCACGGGATACCTCTCATTTACAAGGAGGACTCTTCAGCTCTCACAGAAGCAGAGAGTTAAGACACTGAATGAATGCCTCCATTCTCTTCTACTTTCTTTGGGGCTGTGTTATCCTCTCTTAGAGGGCAAACCACAGAGTATCTCCCCATGGAGCTTCCTCAGTGCTCACCTGGAGCCTGGGCTTCTATTCACCTCCTGTATAGCAACACCCTCCATTTAATTCAGGGAAGCTGTATCATGTAAGGCTCCTGCTGGGGTCAAGGCTCAGCATGTTGCAGGAGGTGGTGAGGAACTTCCATGGCCCAGCTTCTATTCGAGGCTGACAACAAAAATCCGACAGCTCAGGCACAGCTGCAGCAGCAGGGCCTCTTTTACTGAACTTGCCTCTCATATGCCAAGCCCTGCTGAGCCTGTGGAAATCAGGTTTACAATAGCAGCTGCAGCCATTAGCTCCCTCTTTTGTGATTTCCAGCATTATTATGCTGTTTGCGAACTTTGCTTTAAATCACTAGACTATAGGCTGGGAGAGATGAGACTTTGCATAAAAGCTCATGTACACTCTGACACACAAAGTGTGACAAACCCCAGTGGCAAGGTTGTGCTAATAGCTTGTTATTTAGTGACATAAAATCACTGCTAAGATAATACAGGCAGCCTAAAACCCTAGCAGCCCTTTGACTGAGAAAAGAGACAGACTCAGAAAAAGCCCCTTTCACATCATTCCACACAGCAGTTAAATGCACACAGGACACAAAAATCTCAAAGAAAACAACTACCTTTCTGCCAGAAAAAATACACCCATTTTGCTCACGTATGATGCAAGGGGGTAAAGCACTCTTCTCACAGAGGAAAAAGGCTGAAGTGTGCTTTGGAAAAGTTTTGCTTTAAATTTGGATTCTAAAAGCGCCTCTTGGAAGCAGCTGTTCTTTATCTTCTTCCCTCTCCCCATACAGCACAGCCTAAGCCTTGACCAGGACATCAGGAGCACAGCAGCAAAAATAAAACTAAACACATGTATCTGAAGGCTTGTTCCACACTTGAAAGCTGAACAGACTGTGGTTATATAGTTGCATGTTGGCTGATATGATTGCACTTGTGCAATTATCTAATGTGGACACAGATTTAGTGCTTCAAAGATGCGTAACAAACTTCTGCGCATGTGGGAAGAGCCTGTGCTGAGGATGCAGAACCCCCTGAGGCAGTTTATGTCCAATATGGCTTATTACCTCAGGCACCAAACCGTGTTTATGTGGCCCTAACTGCATGCAGAGCTGGTGCAGGTGTGGAAACACTATGGTTATGTTCACGTGGCAATACACCTGCAGACTCTCTACATCGCTCTGTCTGCAGCCAGCTCAGTTTCAGAGTCACTTCTGAGCTGATTCCACGCAGCTGTTCCTACAACACACTCACCAGCGCTCCTCAGCACACACAAGGCTGCTTACCACATGTGCAGCCCCATCTCCGCGTAACTATCCTGTTCAAGGATGCAAACTGCCTCCAGGCATTTTATGCCCATAAACCTTTCTGGAGGGAAGCACACTGAACAGTACAAAGACACTGAAGGTGGTTTACATAAGCCCCTCTTCATTCAAAAACAAGAATATCAAAGGTTCCATAATCCAGGATATCCTTGTTCCCCATTGCTGCACACAATGACGACCGCGGAGGAGACACGCAGATGCCATTAATCAATGCGTATCCATACTAACGGCACAGCTGAAGCATGTTGCTATCAGAGGAGCTGTGTTAATTTACATCATCCAAGAATCAGTATGGAAGGGAGTACACTAGAGCAGGGGTGGCAAGGATGATTGCAGTCACACCCAATATGTTCCTACTGAGCCAAAAGAGCAATTTCTGATTTGGCAGGACCAGTAAGCAACTGACCCACTTACACCCCTTTGTTTACAAGAGTTTGGCTCTATAACCCAGGGAGGGAGACAGCTCAGCACACACCACACTTCACTCGATGGCTGCTAATTGCCTTGGATGACTCTGTATTTATATAAATAATTTACTTGATGTATCCTGCCAAGAAGACACCTGAGCCCTACATAAGCTGTTAATGCTGACTTTAATGATCCATGTCTAGCACATGGGCACCACCATTCCCATCCTGCTCCCCCAGCTCCCCAATAAATCCCTCACCCATCTGTGCAGAAGGACAGATGAAATGATCAAGGACTAACAATGGCAAGACCCAGGACGGAATGACTTATCAGTTTGAACAGAACTCCTGCGGGATCTGACTGTCTTCCTCAGGGAAAGCACTCTGCAGATGAGGCTTCACTACAGAGGCCTGCTGTCTCTGGCCTCTCTTGCAGGCAGCTGAATTATTTGTAGCAAAAGTGTTGATCCAACCAATTTAGACTCTTCTACTGGTCCTTGACATGTAAAATGTGTAAGATTGCATTTGTGAATGAGTCTATCATTCACCTGGTTTCAGTAGGCAAATCTACTCCAATTTATGAAGCTGTTGAGATGTTTTCCCAAGGCTTTAGAGCTTAGCCATTAAAACTTAACCTCAGTTATGTACTTTATGTAAGGGATAAACCTAAGCCTCAGCAAAAATCTCATCTTCGACGTTTTTAAAAAATTTCAAATTAGGCTGAAATCTAACCTGTAAAAGGTGTGTGTTTAGACCAGATGCTTTTTAATCCACTACAAGTGACAGATGTTTTTGACTGATGTGTTTGTATCTTCTCATAGCACCAGGATAGGTACTGTAAGCTTTGAATACAAATTGAGAGATTTTACTCCCATCAGGAATATGACAGCTGCTTCATACTATTTGCCTGACATATAATTTTAAAGAAAATCTATGACAATTGAAATACTTAAAGTTTGTCAAAACATAATTTGACTCTATCTGAAAAGCACATGTTTGTTACCAGTGTATGACCGAACAACTCAGTAGCACACAGCTCAGAACCCCAAGAATGGTGCTTTCATAACACATTGCTGCCTCTTAGTGAGATGTTTGTGCTGCACTATACTTTATTATCAGACTCCAAATACTACAGCGTTCTCTAAGGGCCCATTTCTTCAGCTATGTCTGTTGGTACCCTTTCCTCACACATTTTGTCCCATTAAGTCTTGTCAGTTTAATTTTACAGATAAAAGTTTGCAAGATGAAGCTAGATTACTACAGTGATGACAACCCGCACATGGAGAGCTCGGAATATTTACAAAATAGTCCAAGCTGAACATAATGACAGTCAAATGTTTATCTCTGCTGGAACAGAAGAGCACACTGCTATTCCTAATTCTCCCTGTTTTACAGCTAAAGAATTTTAGTCTCCAGGACAGGGAATGAATTCACCAGCACAACATGTGTGCACTACGCAACAGAGCTGCAAGGACACCACATGCAAAGATATGAAATGTCAACATTTCAGCCTCAAGCAGGCTCTTGCCTCCAAAACTAAATGTATTGGTAACCTTTCTGCCAGATACATTTTGCAGAAAGTTCTATGTTCAAATATAGGCTTCCTGTATAACCTCAAGAATGGTTACTACAAATATTAACTATCATTAGGAATGTAGGAAAATACAAACAGCTTTCCTAGCTGCTCTAAGCAGATATTGCTTTCCCTTTTGCAAATACTAAGTGTGGATATTCAAGTAAGAGAAACTTTTTAGTATTTAAAAGATAGGAAGGCAGGGGAAAGAAGTACTACCTGATGGCGGAAAACCCAAAAAGATAGCATCTTCATTTTTATGTGTCAATACCAATGAACACCAAAGATTTGCTTTTCAAGTAATCCTGGCAGTATTCCCTTGCTTTGACTTCCTCATGAGTCTTTGGTAACTTCACAAAGGCAAATACCTTTTTCATTTGCTAATGTTCACCCTTTACTCTATCCTGTGTTTGCCAAGCACCTCACAGTTTGTTGGCAAACACTAGTAAGAGAAGACTTGAGTCAGTTCTCTCTGTAGTAGGTAACTAGATGTCTACTCTTTTAAATTCTTTCATCTCATCCTACTTCGCTACTCTCATGAACATTGTTTCCACACAATCCTTCAATAAACTTCTCTATATGTGCTTCTGGATCTCTCATTAATAATCAATTAGGTATTCCTGCTCTGGCAGGGGGATTGGACTACATGATCCTTCGAGATCCCTTCCAAACCCCGATATTCTGTGATTAGCTTTAATAGCAGAAGAGCCAGGTTTTCATGCTCTTGACCAAAACTTTTTGTAGCATAAAGAAGAAATTTGTTCCAGATTCCTATCAGACGTCAGTTCTATCATTGTGAACAAAAAGGTTCATTAGCACTTGCAATCCTGGCATACAGGTAATACCACAGTTAATAATCAGTACTACACGTGGCTCACCCTTGATGCCATAAAACACATAACTAAGATAATGACACACATATCTTCATTCACAATGCTCTCAGTGCAATGACATGACCTCTGCCATCACACAAGAGAATTAATATTAATTACAGTTTATTCACCCATACGTCTGAAATGTAGGGGAGGTGCCACTTCAGCTAACAGACCACACATAACTTTCTTCCCTCTGTTTCACCAACAGGTGGTGGCAGACGGCTCCTACTCCATGGGGCCCAGACCACAGGCTGATGTTTGGGAATAACTGGAAAACCCAGTACCAGTTTAGCAGAGAGAAGTGTGCAATAGCAATACAGCTTTCTCCTTAGAGTGTGTATCAATAAACACTGCTTCAGACTCTCCATGTGGGTATGTGACTTCATCGTGTGTGTGTGTGAGATAAGGCATTAATAATCAATTTACAGCAAGAATCTAGAAGTTTGTCAAACTTGCCAATGGATCAATAAGTCCTGTACTTTACTTTTGTGTGAACTGCTGGTGCTAGCAATACCTGCAGAAGAAAATCTGGAAAATATCTACTTTAAAAATCAGATTGTCATCTTAGAAATGCAGTCACAAAGTGAAGAGTTTAGATTTCAGGGCTTAAGCTGACTGTCCCAAAAATGCTGCACCCAGAGATCCCTGCAGACCTGGAAAAAAACTGGGCCTTTTCAGCTAACCTAAAGACAGCACAACTGTGTGTTCTGGGTACATGTTTCCATGCTGAACCATCCATTCTCTTTAGGATAAGACCTTTCTCAATATAGATCATTAAACCAACTCACTCTATAAACTAAAGAAGTCAGCAGGCCCTGAAAGCCTTGGCCAGCTGAACTAATAATACCTGATATTAAATACTAATATCCCAAGAATATAAAAATGTTAAGATATGTGGTTACCTTTTTGTTTCCAGTTTTCAGCAAAGAGCAACAGGCTGTTTCTCACTTGGCAGTCATGAGTTACAACTCCTTAGTCATAAAGGAAAAGCCAGTCCATAACATTTTCTTGATGATTCAGGCAGACCCTTGTATATTGTTCTTCTCTTAAATATTTTGACTGATGATCAGATTAATTTCAATTTATAACTTCTTCCTCCCTTCCCAACAAAGCTCTAAAACTGGCATTAAGACTAAAATGCATGACAATTCATAAATCCCACTTCTTTCTATTTGTTAAATGGCTCCTACGTGATTGCTTTTGCTTTTCCAGGGAGTCATCATCTTTCATTGCTTTGGCATCCAGCAAGCACCTGTAGTTCCCCCAACCATCCATCTACTGCTGTCCATGCTACAGCCTCTATTAGTTTGTCATCCCTCCCATACATAATATGTGAGGCTCCACTTTTTCCTACAAGTGCCTAGTAACCTAGCATGTGTTTTATTTGTGGCTTTCATAAAAATGTTTCCTTCAGAATAAGGGAGATTCAGAATATGTTGCATATGAGGGAACTAAAGATATAGAGCCAAGATAATGGGAATGCATTTCACCAAGATCTTGAAAAAAGTGAGAAAAAAGTCTGTACTTCAATGGAGCCTCCATTACATTCTACCACAGTGGAACTCTGCTTTTTGGAGACTGCAGAGCAACATAGGACATAAGAAAAAAGAAGGTTGCTATGTCAAGCCCAGCAGACCAGCAACTACCCAGGGTATCAGGAAACAAGATTGTCTCTTTTCAGTCTGCTATTAACTTGTTGTCCAGTCCCAGAGCCAATCAGCTTGTATGCTTTAGCACCCCTTTTTTTGTAAAGCAAGTAGAGCAGCGACTTTGTGAAATGCTTTGGGTAGATAGGTCTTGTAGAGAAATCACACAAGTTATCAGAAGCCCTCCCTTTGTACTTTCCTATCAGATTGTACTCTATGGAGTGGAAAGTCATTGGTCTACATAAAAATGTACATTGAGATAGCAGCCAATGGTGACTTACAGGAAAGTGTGGTTTTGCTCTGGGTACACTGCAAATACAGCAGTGACCAAATCTATACAGGCATTTGAGAAAAACTCTGGGCTCAAACTTCTTCCATGATCTTCCATTGTTTACAGAGGTTCTCACGAGTTTATCACAGAATGTTAGGGTTTGGAAGGGACCTATAGAGATCATCTAGTCCAACTTCCCTGCCAAAGCAGATTCACCAAGAGCAGATTGGACAGGAATGCATCCAGGCAGGTTTTGAATATCTCAACAGAATGACATATCTTGATCTCTTACATGAAATGTTAAATCAATCACAAGAATCTCAGTGTCATGCTCTTTGGTGAATTTACAGAGCAAATGTACTTTTATTTCAAGAATAGAGGATTCAGTCATCTGTCCCATTAATTATTCCTTCCTGAATTTACGTCATATCAACATTTTTCCACTCCACAAATTGACTTTCTTCATTTTTAGCCATTCTTCCCTCAAGCACAACCCTTCTTAGGAGTGATATACAGGATTCCTGGTTAGCATGGGAGATGCAATCTCATTTTTCCTCATGCTGGTACTAATGAAGCTCACCAGGGTGATTAATTTATCTTCCTCTTGAAATATTTGCTCATGTCAACTCTAGGAAAGATTCTGTCAGTCAGGTTAACATTAACACTACAGTATCAAGTCTTCAAAGCTTTAACTAGATCAGATATGATTTAGACATGTCATGGGGATGGTTTTCATCTCTATGACTCAAAGAAAGTGAAAATCAGGTGTAGGAGGCTTACTCTCTTCGCCTGTATTTTTCTCTCCGCTCAGTCTCTCTCACTTTCAGACAACTAGGGTTTGTGCCGTGACAACTGGGAATGCATGTGTTTCTCAGAACCTCTTTAAATTGGCAATGTGATTTTTATATTCTTTTTCTGTCCCAGCAGATCCCTTGATCTCAGAATGAAATAACAGTAGAATGGTTAAAGTATGAAGAGTGACATAAATGATTTACAGTCCTTTGCAGGCATACCCAATGGAAGAGTTGCTGTTCTCTTCAAAAGTGAATACACTTCTCACTTTAAAGTCACAGGAGTTGTATGAGTAAGAGAAAATGTATATATTAAAAAAAGATATATCCCTATTTTCCCCAGGCATAAACATCCTTCTATCTCATTATCTATGTTTCAAACATCTGGCTTTAGATCATTAGACTCCCAAGCAGATACAATTGGGGTGAGGTATAGAGGAGAGAAGAACAGCAGAAACAAAATTCTCATAAACACCTTCTGAGGCTGATTTAGAGAAGGCAGCAATCATGTGGGGACCATTAGCTAGAAAAAGTTGCTTCTTCAGTTAGCTACAGATATAAGACTCAGTAAGATGAAGAGACAGGATACATGCTTCAAGACAGAACATGGAAAATAGCATACTTATATGGGTGCAGGACAGGGATCATGCAAAAAAACCCTCACAAATAAACATAAATATGTTGCCTTTTTACACGTCCTGTCCCCATTCTCAGCACCTCTGATCTCCCTTCTCCCACAGATCAGGGGGCCTGTGGATCACCCTTCAGGTAGCAGCACTGATTGAAAAACCTATATCCTCTTTCCTGATATTTCCTATTTGTTAATAACCTATGCTGGAAATCACTCCCCCAAAGTTATTAAGTGTGTGTCACACAAACACACACTGTTCTCCGGGGAGAGCTGCTTCACAGGAGCTCTCCCTTATCCACCCCAGAAAAAAAAAACCAGCAGCTTAGCTTAAAATGTTAATTGGGTTGTTTGAGCAAACTTGGCTAACATTCTCTAATGTGCGGTTTAGGGAGTGCTCACAATAATCATTGGGTAGAGGCGGTAATTCCTCGTCTTGTGGGTAACAATGAGAAGCCTGAGGCAAAAATCGTCTCCAGCTAGCTGGGCTGGAACTGAAAGGATATATATTTCCACTTTTGTCTTAAAGCAGAGATAAAGTTTAACATCTTTAAAATACGTTTAACAGACCACAGTCAGCTACCTAACACATTCTAATACGAAAACTTCAAACCACATCTGAGACAAACACAAAACTCTGTTTAAAAAGTCATTGATTAAAATGTATAAGCTAGCACCACTTTCTTTATCTTGACAAAGGTCAAGACTGTCTTTTCCACCAAAACCCAGGGTCTCGCACGCCCTCCCCAGCGTTGCACTAACATCTTCCATCATTCCTCCCACTACTTTGGCTAAGTGTGCAACACTTTAATCACATTAAATCTACCACTTAACTCAATTATGGTGCTTCTACCCTCACAAGGCTTGTTCTTTTCTGAGAGATACCAGTAGAAACAACATTTTGGAATGGATTTGTTGACATGAATCTCTACCAAAAATAGTTACATTACAAAACAAGAAAAGAAGACTAGAAAGTCTTGTCTTGGATCACCTAGATGCTGTTCTTACCACTACAAGCAGTGAAAAATACACATGTATTTGCAACTGCTGAAAAAATTAACAAAAATGAATTTACTAATGTTAGAATTTTAACCACAATAACACATTTTGAAACTGTCTCCCCCCTCACCTTAACTGACACAAATTGTTGAAACTTTGTTATGTGTCTCCACAGAAGTCACCAGCACATCATCATCTCCTAGGTCACCAAGGCCATGCCCAGCAGTATGCAAAATCACCATCCCTTCTATATTAAGAGAAGAACTAGAGCTGGTTTAGTGGTTGGTGAAGGTTGCTGAGGCAAGACTCCTGATTATGCTGCCCTGGAGAATGCAGGAGGTTTTGCAGGAAGAAGAGGCTGATTCTATTTCAGTTTTGTACAGAACAGGACACCACAGCTGTACTGTCATTATGTAGGGCAGGGTCCCAGCTTTAAATGAGACTTTGTGTTCAGACATGATTTTTTTAATTTTTCTTTTAAAAATTCATCTTCTCTTGTATAGGCAATTTCAAGGAAAGTAAAACCTGTTTTAAAACTGATTTTTTCATTTTGGAAATTGTGAAGTCAAAGGATTTCTTCAAACATGCAAAAGAGGGATGAAGTCTTCTCCACTCAGAAACTGTGGCCACTGAAACACTCAGTATCAAAATCAAAATGTTTACAGCCCTGAAAACTAGAACACAATTTTCAGGTTTGAGCTTCAGCAAAGCTCTCAACTGAAAACCAAAATTATGTAGAAAGAGTGGTTCTTGATAAAATAGAAAGCTAAAATTAGAACAATTGTTGTCTAACCACTATTTTTATTTCAAAAGGGAAAACATTTTTTTCTATGTGTTGCTTCAAAATGCTATCAACATAATAAATACATGATCAAAATCTACTCTGAGTCCAGGACTTTGGGCAAGATTGAGATTGTGAGGATTTGCTTGTCTAACTGAAATTGTAGCTCAAGCCTCTTTCTCAGAGTTAACTATTTCCAGATAACTGATTTCAGATCTGAGATCTCCCAAATGTCATGCCAGAGCTGTCAATTCCGATTATAGGATTATTTATAAAGGATCGTATGGCAAAAATAGAAGGTGGAATCAGCATGGGTTACCATTTCTAATGACTCAGGCGACACTTGGCTTTGAGACTAATTCCCTATCTGTGTCACATGAACTCTTAATTTATCATATTCTAAGCATAAGATAAGTCTCTGCTTTCCTCCTGGCATTTAGAAAAATTGCTTTTATGATTGCAGTGTGGCAAACGCATCCATGAGACAGCTTAGCTCACACCAACAGCTGACAAGTAGGTAGAGCTGTAGATCTATCACTTCTTCTTTGGTGGCTCCCAATACCTCTGCTACTTACCTTGCTTAAAGCAGAAATTGCAGTGTAGACATACTTTTCACATGTCTCAGCATAAACAACCTTGAGCTACGCCCTGAGATGTGTACAGATGGATACCGATAGACTGAGGAGGTAAAAACAGTTGTAAGTCTTTGCAGTACAGAAATCTGACAGGAGGCTGGGCTACTGTGGTTACTGAAAACCAGCCCACATTAACTCTTCCCAATATAGGCAAAACTCCTAAGGTTGCACAAGGAGAATTAATGCTGTTACAGAAGAGATGCCCTTAGCTTACTACTGTCAAAAACTGAGGGCTGTCCAAACCTATTCTTACATCTTAAAAGTTTTTTTTCTTGACTCTGTGTGAAGCTAGGCAAACTTCCAAATAAAAAATTACAAAAGGACAAATGGTGAGACCCAAGTAAACCAGGGATCAGTTTCAAGGAATGTTATTATCCATGGATTCTTTCAGTGAGAAATTCACCATTAATCATTATGCCTGGCCTGAATATGGGTAGGCAAAGCTTGGCTATTTTAATTAGTTTATTGGTGATTTCTCTAACGCATAATTCTGAAATCTCAAAATGAAACACAATGAACTGGGAGGAAAAAAGCAAAGTTTGTTTTTTGCAACCATAGCTGTATAATAAGTTACCTCCCTGAGTACCTCAGCTTTAATGAGCACAGCTACGTGCACATCTGTGTTTCTATCCACATACGTTTTGGTTAATCTGTGCTCTTCTATAAACACATATTGTATGAAAATACTAATTACAATGAAGAATTGATATTGTGGAGTTATGAAGCTTCTAAAATAACATACGTGCAGACTTGATACATAGCTCAAGTAAAGCAGGCTCTCACCCAGCAAAGCCCTCCAGCACATGCTTTATGTTAAGTCTGTGAACATTGCCACTGAAAGCAAATGAGACCACTTGTGCACTGAAAGTGTTTTGCTGGATTAAAGCCTAAAGAAAGGGGGGAACCGCACAAAAGACTTTTTATGACAAGTAGGAGAGAGAATTCCCATCAGTACTATAAGAAACAAAACATGAGTGGACACCTCCACTGGTTACTAGGACGTCTAACTCCCATTTATCCGTGCCACATAAACCTTACATTCCCAGGAGGTTAAAATGAAAAAGAAAAAAAGAAACAAAGAAAACCATACAAAAACTTAAGTCTTAAAAACCTTAAAAACCTGAACAGTTCAGGGAAAAGGGAAGAAGCTATTTTGCTTTAAATCATGGTGAGTACTCTGTGACTTCAAGAAGAAAACTTATTTTTGCAATATATCACTACCCTTTTAGGTGCCTGGAAAATTATGATCATATAAGAAAACCCTTCACCAGTTATAGGAAGTATTAGGTTAGTGAAGGGCTCACACAAAATAAAATAAAGGATAAAGTTCTTGTCTCTTTCTAAAGCAAATTATCTCATATATTACCTTGCTAGTATATAGGCATCTTGGGGAAAATAAAAATTAGTCCAAAAGTCACACAAAAGTAAGTACAAGCAAAAGTCATGAGTCAGGGTAAGGTACCACTTAGAGGTGTATCACAACACTGGGCAGCCATGCCAGGGAGAGTAGGTCATAGGGATGCAGCAAATTATATATTATTTTATTGGACCCCAGACCAGAGAAATGGTTCTGGTCTCCTGAAACGCAATCCCCCACCTCTTCTCTCCAGAGGTGTGCAGATCTGCCACTGTCCCTCCCACTCTGAGACGTAGGTAGATGCCAGCAGCCGAGCAAAACAATGTATCAACATGGATAATTCGAAAACGAAGAGCAAAGAGTGGAAAAAAGATCAATCTTCATATACCTTAGCTTCACTGTTACTCTACCACTTCAGTAGCCATGTGTGGTTACAGAGTGTGAGCATGACTGCATCATTGCTTATACCTAAGGAGATTATTCTGCAAAAGAGTGGTCTTTCTTATGTCAATAGTTTTTAGATTTTCTGTGCTGAACCACAAAACCTTAGTGTGAGAACACGGCGAGGGAAGCAGCAGAGCTATCTTGACTGCTTTGATCTAGTCTTGGTGAAAAGTTGCACATCTGAAATAGAATCTTGCAAAAACCACTCTCTTCTTGTCCTGTCAAAAAGTGCTGAACCATTGGACTGCTAAAAGCTTGCAGATTTTGTGTAATTTTGCATAGATGCATTCAATATTTTATTTCTCTGCTCTGGTTCCCTGAAACAAAGTTGTGACTTACCACTTCAGTCCTGCCTAAAAGCCCCAGGTTGCTGTCAGAGTACCTCAGAGACATAAGCCTTTGACACGGAGGGAAGCAGCAGGTGGTGTAATGTCAGCTCACCTTAATGGAGCATTTTCTGGGAACAGAATTCAACTTTATCAAGAATAAAGAAAATATATATCTGAATTTGGAAAAATGAAAACTATGTTCTCTTAACCAAAACTCTTTGGGGAGGTTTTTCCTCTTTGTCTCATTTCCACAGCCTACCTAAGATTACTTTCACTGAGAAGTTTCATTCAATTCTGTATCAGAGTGTATTAATTTTTCCAGTCAATTGTATTTAAATTATTAAGGAAACGTGGCAATGAGTGATTTCCAGTACTTCAAGACATACCCATACACCTCTGGCGTACGTTTCACCCAGCTGAGGGCAGTATCTTGCAGACAATACCCACCCCTCCTGAGAAACCCAGCCACAGGCACATCTTGTCTCATACTCTTGAGACTCTCTAAGCCTCAGATACCAGTCTCAGAATAATCATACTGAAAATGACAACTTTCTCAGTGTCAAAGATTACTTCCCTTGAGGCTTCTCGGTTCCTTCTTCTCAGACCATTTTCCTTCCTTCATACTCACATCTTCTACCTCTCTCCTTCCTCTTTTTTCAACTCAGTTGTCTCTTTTGTTCTCTCCAGTCATTCTGTCCTTCTTCTCTCCCCACATACTTAACCCTTTAGTAAAGAGAAGAGAACCCATCTCCATTATTTGTGTGTATGTCCCCAAACAAACACGTGCTTACTTGTTTGGGACTTGACTCATGGATGTCTCTCTTAAAATTCATGCTGACACATAAAAGGAGCAATGGCTATAGGAGCAAAGTGGCTATAAACTTGCAAGGAAAGAGCAAATATTCTCTGAAGGTCTTTCTTGAAGAATCACTGTATGCTCACATTTTTCCAGTGAGTTAGTGCACCAATGAATTGAAAACACCTTAATCCCTGTGATTATGGAAAACAAAAACAAAATCAAAAACCTTAATGCAATTATTCCTGAGAGTAAACAGTGATCAGTTTGAGTGAGGGTTGAGAAACAAGATTGTTTGGGGGTTGGAGTGGGGGTGGGTGTTGTACATATATAAAGTTGGTTTGCTTATCTCCGGACTGTTCTCTTACTGTTAATCTTCTCCATGTGTTGTGTGAACTATTCTTTATTTGGGAACTTACTCACATCAGTTTTGCACAAAGAAAGAAATCAGACATACTTTACTACTTAGCTATCCTGTTGAGTCCAAACAAATACTCCCATTAGGTGACATCACCCTTACTAACCTTTAAATAATTCCACCTACACAATGCTCCTTCAGCAGCACTGACACACAATGAAATGGAACATAAAAAAAAAAGAAATCAGAAAATGTTTCCAGTTGGATTGAGTCATCTGTACTCATGGCATCTGATGAACTATTCTGCGGCTCTAAGCTGATATGAGACACATTAACCTGCACAAATGTAAAACTATGCACAAGCAGTTGAATCTCTTCATATAGATCCATCCTTGCCCTCACAAAACCATCCTGCATGACTGCAGTAATATTTTGACTACTGCATATGTAAACTGAAAAGTAATGAAATGGCTGTGACCTCCTCATACAGACAAATACAGAGAAGGCAGATTATTTCACATTTTTTTGCAAAGTGAATTACCTAGGTACTGCTCTACATACGCAATATTCAAAATGAAGATAAATATTCCACACTGTTTTCTCACATGATAGCTGTTGGATGTTGGCATCTCCATCTTTGCTGCCTAGGAGCTATCTGCTGGTTATTGTCAAACTATTTATGTGCACAAGAAGAAGTGCATATGCTCACCAAAACTGAGGTAGAAAGTGTTTCCTTCTTTTGTCACTGCCTTAGTGGAAGGTATCTGTAGAAGACTTAAGAACACTCTTCCAGTGTTGCAGTTAGTGCCTTTTTGTCAATCCCTATTTTTACAGCACTTAATGAAGATACTGTTAGTTAAATGAAGTCTAAAGAAGACTCCAGTATTCTTTCACCTTTAAAATACAGTACAAATATGAGTGGATATGTTCCAGCATAAAAATACAAACGTTCCTGTTACTGCTTTTATGTTGGCTTCTTAAACAAGAATTAAATACGAGGCAAAATCCCCAACTGCAGTAACTTTCTTCATTTTAAAGAAATTAAAATGCAGGAACATTTCTTGAATTCCCTAGTGGTCTGGGTTTTTTGAGACAAGATGATGTATGCTAGTTGTAGTGCCCTAGAACACTACTAGAGAAAAATAACACATAGATAAGAAATCAGTAGTTTCTTCATTCGAGAAATGTTAAAGTTGAAAAAGCAACTTTCAAAACAAGAAAAAAAGTATTTTCAGGAGATTTGCTTTCACCTTTTGTCTATTTTGTATTTTGTTTTTTATCCCAGAAGATTTTAATAGTTTCGTAAAGCTTTCATAATACAGTATTCTCTCTCATTGATAACCTGCCAGGACATCATAGTGATGCTCTCACTTACATCACTGGCTTGTTAAGGAGACCACAGCAATGACAAATACTCATGGGTACAATTCCAGTACTGGGCTGCGTCAAGTTTTTCCCAGTTCTCCAATCTTCACTTATCTAGCTAGCTGCCAGTTTATAGGACATTTATACATCTCTCGTTCCTGGAACATCTGAGGACCCAGATTTACAGAATCGGATAAGTTCCTGTAGATGGAGATGGGGTGTTGGGGTTTGGAGTTTTTTTGCAGTGCCCTAATTATCTAAATGAATTTGCACCTTTAGACACTTAGCCAGTTCCTATTCAGCCCCAAATATTTTATGGAATAACAACTTGAATACATAGCCACTGCTCTTAAATCATTCTTAATCAGTCAAACCTCAACTGAAACACATCCCTCGCATACCACACTCTTCCTGTCACTGACTTCTAAAGTATTCAGCTGTAATTTGTTAATGTTCACATCTAAGGTTGGTACATGTTTCCACAGTTTCTCAAGACATTCTAAGGACAGGTTGCTGTTTCTTCATATGCCTCTAAAGGTATGCTCACACTGCAAGTCAAGCCCAAGTTTGAAGTTGTTCTCCAGGTCAAACCTGCTCACTGTCTTTGTTGCTTATATACAAATATACACTCAGGTACAGGCGGAGGGACAAGCAGTCTCAGGAACTCCCTGAGGTGGAGCCTGAACACTGATAGCAAGGTAATACATGTTGACCTTTCTGTTCCTGGTGATGTGGATAAATCTCACATATCCAGGACTAAGCAGGCTTATTTTATTCTATCCCAAGCTCCTCCTTAGCGCAGCCTGGACATTTTGAGTCCAAACAATAGCCAGTCTATATAGTTGGATTAAGAGCCAGCAATGTTGAATCAAACAGGCCACAGAAGTCAGTGTATTAAGCTCCTCTAAGTATGCTCATTATCTCCTAAGGCGTTCAAAACCAAACAACATAAAGAGAACAGTAATTCAGGGCAAAGGTCTTTCAGCATTCTTACTAGAATGTTATATAGGACACAGCTCAGACAAAAGTGATCATGCTTAGACAGACTTCCACACAGAAAATTATCTTGCTAAAACTGAATCCATGGTGTGTCCTCCCTTTAGGTAAACTGGCTTAAGTCCCTACACACATCTATTGAAAAGAGAGCAGAAGTTGCTCGTTCCTCTGTTTTAAAGCAGGCCCTGTAAACTCCAACTTGTAAATAACCCTTGCATCAGTCCTTCCTGTTAGCTGTTGGGAACAAAGATAAAATACAAGAAAAGAGCAGTCAGCGTTCTCCAGGATATACCTGTTTCCACTTAACCTGCCAGACATGTGAATGAGCACCAGCAGTGCTGGACACTCAAGTTACTGCCAGCTGTGCAAGATGTACCAAGCAGCTTCAGGGTCAGGGAAGAGAACATACAGAGAAACACCAAGCACAAGTTTATTAACCCTCCTCCCCTCACTCATCCTAGCATGAAATTCAATAAACAGAGCTTGAGGCACAGTGCTGTTTGAAATCTTTAAAGGCAAAGGGGAAAAAGTCCAAGAACATTTATTGAGAATACGCAAAGTCAAGCATGTGCCCACTCTGTGGGGGTAGCCAGATGCCTAACAGTGATTACTACACACTCTTTCATCTAAATAGACTGCAGGAAAGGAAAAGATTAAAACAAGCTTTCTTCACCTCCATTATTTCAAAAACATATGTGCAAGTAGCAAGGGTTGAGGTGCAAAATACTACTAATAAAGACCCTGTTTGGATTGCTTGTGTTCATAGGATGCTAAAAAAAATGACAACAAAACAAACAAACAAAAAAGCCCAGACTTTTCACCTGCCTGTTTGATGAATGTCTTTGGCACCATTCTTCAGGCAAGGATCAATACCTATTTCCTAAGACATTTATTTAGGGATTTAAGACTTCCAATTCAGCCCCGCCTAGGGAGCTGTCCCCCCACCTCTACTGTTTTTACTTTCAGAAAAATAAAAGGGAAGGGAAAGGAAGGGAAGGGAAGGCAAGGCAGAAGAGAAAAGGAAAAAGAAACCAACTGCCTTATTCTGATTTGAGCCCCCACCCACTCTCTCATCTATCACATTTTTTAAAATCTCATAGGTTTCCTCATACTTATTACAGTGCTTCAGTTATGAGCTGTCTACCACAGCTGGGTTTTGAACACAATCATCCCAGCAAGGTTCAGCACATTTTAAGAAGACACTCATTTTAGACAAGATGGGTTAATTATGAGGCTGTCTGTTTACATTTCTATTCATTTATTTCGAAAACATGCAGTATATACAATTTCTCCTGGAGGGAGAAAGTCTGCAAATGAGTACCCAGATAATGCAGTACTTTTTGGCTGTTTAGAAAGGCTTAAGGCCAAGTACGCTCCATTACTCCCATACAGCTACCGTTTTCAATAGGAGCAATCACACAAACTAGCAACAGAATTTAACCCTTTGCTCTTCTGCAGGCAGATTCTCTCCAGACTTGTGTGACTGATACTAGCCAGATGGAGTCTTAGAGGTAATGTTCCTGCTGCTAAATTTATTTGTTTAACTTGTCAGTGACTGCGTTAACAGAATCCACATAATTCCAGGAAAAAAAACAAGTGCCTTCTGAAACTCGTAAAAAACTTGTTCATCTGTTAGTCAGCATGAATCATTACTACGGCTGGGTTTCCCAAAAAGCATCGTAGGAGTGGTAGAAAAAGAAAGTATACCTCTCCTAATCTCATTGGGGTTTAAGTAGGAAAATGAGGTAAGTAGTAGCAGATTTTGTATGTGTACAAAACACAGAAACATGTTGAGGTCCCTGTTTCTTGGACACATAATCACATTATCACAACTTGACAAGCACAATAAGAATTTTGTATTAGGCTTCTATATAGCTGCTCGGGTGTTTGTAAATTACCCATACCTTTGCACAAGGCTAAACTTCAGAAAGGCTGAAAAGAATAAGTATGGATATTACATGACTGGCAATATCCCTAGGTACTAGACGAAAGGTTAAAGTTACTAGAAGATATGGAAATTGTCAATAGGACATATTTTTACACACAGTAACACAGTACTGTATGATCTGCATACACGGAGAACAGCCGTTGGCCTAGGCTAAACAGAGTGTGGGTACCCATGGCATTCTTTGGAATAATATTATTCTTTACTCTTTTCCTATAACTTAAATACAATGATGATTTGATTACCTCGGAAAGATTTATTGACTACACATACCCAAAAGAAATTAAAAAATCAGAAAGAAAAGTTAGAAAAGTTGCAAACTCTGTCATAGGACCTTCTCAAAAGAGAGAAATCCATATGGCACAAACTGAGCCCTGGAATTTGAGAATGGTGCACTCAGTGACCCATGGATTAAGAGGGATAAAAGCTGCCAACATTTCTGCCTGATCACTAGAACTAGATGGGAAGTAAATACAACTGGAAATCATTCTGGGGCCGGTCTTGTTCAATATCTTTATCGATGATCTGGACAGGGGGATTGAATGCACCCTCAGTAAGTTTGCAGATGACACCAAACTAGGTGGGAGCGTTGATCTGCTTGAGGGTCGGAAGGCTTTACAGAGGGATCTGGACAGGTTGGATCAATGGGCCAAGGCCAATGGGATGAGGTTTAATAAGGCCAAGTGCCGGGTCCTGCATTTTGGTCACAACAACCCCGGGCAGTGCTACAGGCTTGGGGCAGAGTGGCTGGAAAGCTGCCTGGCAGAAAAGGACCTGGGAGTGTTAGTGGACAGCCGGCTAAACATGAGCCAGCAGTGTGCCCAGGTGGCCAAGAAGGCCAACAGCATCCTGGCTTGTATCAGGAACAGTGTGGCCAGCAGGAGTAGGGAAGTCATCGTGCCTCTGTACTCGGCACTGGTGAGGCCTCACCTCGAGTACTGTG
>VXBJ01002409.1:526712-617959 GCA_013400055.1 Nycticryphes semicollaris
TTTTTCATGTGGTTGGACTCGATGATCTCAAAGGACCCTTACAACCACTAAGATTCTGTGATTCTGTGATTATGCCTTGTGATTTTATTTTTAGCTTCTCTTTGTTTGCTGAGTGAATTTGGCATAAATCTGACAGTTTAGAGATGGAACAACTCTTAACAGGCCCTCTAAAACATCCTTCTACAGTTTCCTAATTGACCCCTGTGGAGCATTCACTGGTACACTGGCCTGTCTGTGTTTATGTTTCATGAAGTTTCGACCATTTTATTTGAAAACCATGCTACATCTAATATGTACATTATTCCACCTGGAAAAGGCTGGGGTGCTGCCCTTCTTATTTGGTCTGTTTTCTTTTTCCAGCCTGTTCCTTCCTGGAGAAGGAGACTAAGATGCTGGGAATTTTCAGTATGAGAAAGCATGGGACTTGCTGATCACCTAGGACTTTATGACACTGGCTGCTATTCAGCCTAAGATCTTCCCACGTCTGGGTTTGTCCCATTTCACATGCCCACAATGATTCCTTCCATTTGTCTTCATCCAGCACTTCTGAAACACTAGTACTTGAACCATCTAGAGGATGATCCTGTACAACATCAACTGTTGCTTAGCCAAGTTAGGCACACTACACATGGAGGAGACCTGCTCCTCCATCTGGACTGTCACAAGTCCATGGGACCAGATATGCTCCACTCTAGGGCGCTGAGGGTCCTGACAGAGGTGATTGCCAAGCCACTTTCCACCATCTATCAGTGTTTCTGGTTATCTGGAGAGGTCCCAGAGGATTGGAGAATTGCTGATGTGACTCCCATCTATAAGAAGAGCTGTAAGGAGGACCCAGGAAACTACAGGCCTGTCAGCCTGACCCTCAGTGCCAGGGAAAGTTAAGGAGCAAATTATCTTGGGTGAGACCACAGAGCATGTGCATGGCATTTAGGGGATCAGGCCCAGCCAGCATGGGTTCCTGAAAGGCAGGTTGTGCTTATCCAACTTAGTCTCCTTCTATGACCACGTGACCAGGCTGGTAGAAGAGGGAAAGGCTGTTGATATAGTCTCCCTAGACTTCAGCAAAACCTTTGACACGGTCTCCCACAGTATTCTCCTGAGGAAACCAGCTGCTCGTGGCCTGGACGGGTATACTCTTCTCTGGGTAAAGAAAATGCCCAGCGGGTAGTGGTTAATGGAGTTAGGTCCATCTGGCTTCCCATTACAAGTGGTGTCCCCCAGGGGTTGGTACTGGGGCCTATCTTGTTTAATAACTTTATTGATGACCTAAATGAGGGGATTGAGTGTACTCTCAGTAAGTTTGCAGACGACACCAAGTTGGGAGGTAGTGTCAATCTGCCTGAGAGTAGGGAGGCCCTTCAGACAGATTTGGATAGGCTGGATTGCTGGGCTGAGGCGAATGGGATGAGATTCAATAAGGCCAAATGCTGGGTCCTGCACCTTGGCCACAATTACCCCATGGAACGCTATAGGCTTGGGGCAGAGTGGCTAGAAGACTGTGAAGAAGAAAAGGACCTGGGATTGTTGGTCGACGCTCGGCTAAACATGAGCTGACAGTGTGCCCAGGTGGCCAAGGTGACCAATGGCATCCTGGCCTACATCAGGAATAGTGTAACCAGCAGGAGCAGGGAGGTGATCAGCCCCCTGTACTCAGCTCTGGTGAGGCCACACCTCAAGTACTGTGTTCAGTTTTGGGCCTCTCACTACAAGAAAGACATTGAAGCTCTGGAACATGTCCACAGAAGGGCAACAAAACTGGTGAGGGGTCTGGAGCACAAGCCTTACGAGAAATGGCTGAGGGAGCTGGGATTGTTTTGTCTGGAGAAGAGGAGGCTCAGGGGAGATTGTGAAGAGGAGGGGATTGGCCTCTTCTCCCAGATAACTCACGATAGGACTCAAGTGAATGGCCACAGGTTGAGCCAGGGGAGATTTGGATTGGACGTCAGGAAAATTTTTTTCTCTCAAGGAGTGGTCAGGCACTGGAATGGCCTGCCCAGGGAGGTGGTGGAGTCACCGTCCCTGGCAGTGTTGAAGAAGCATCTGGACAATGTGCTATAAGACATGATTTAGTAGCTTGAGAATGGTTGGACTACATGATCTTGCAGGTCCTTTCCAACCTTGTGTTTCTACGATTCTATGATTCTAAGGTCATAAAATTAGGTATGCTTGGTCAGCCCCATCTCTGGGCATGCAGAAAGCCGAACCCATGTAGAGGCTGCTGGGGGCTACTTACTGGTCTGAAGCAAGAGTGTTATCAGTGATGAGCAGACGGAGGTTGACAGATATTGGAAGCTGGGTATGGATGAAGTTATTTTCTCTTCCTTCCTCTGCAAATCAGGGAGACACCTCAGTGCAGTAAATTTTAGTGGCCTCAGTGGCAGTGGAACTTATCTTTAGGTCATCATGACCCTACTTATTTAGGAATAAGTTCTCTACTATGAGGGTGGTGAAACACTGGAACAGGTTGCCCAGGGAGGTGGTTGAGGCCCCTTCCCAAGATGAGGCTCGACGAGGCCCTGGGCAGCCTGGCCTAGTTGGGGGTGTCCCTGCTGACTGTGGTGAGATCGGACTAGATGATCCTAGAGGTACCTTCCGTCCTGGACCATTCTATGATTCTATGATTCGAAGATCCTCTGTCTTTAATCAGAGGTCCATGTAAGCAGCTTTCTTCTGAGCCTTTCCCTTCAGCACAGCTAACAGTCTTCTCAATTCAGCATTGCTCTGAAACCTCTGTACCCTTCAAAAAAGGCTAAATATTTTTGCTTGCCAAAGGCTCTGTGACTCATAGAGAACATGACTCCTGTGGTATAAACAAAGTTCAAGACTGAGGTTACATAGTCTATAAGAGGAAAGCTCTCAGGCAGTGGAAACAATAGTACATCCAGATGCCAGACCTCCCTCAGCAGATGCTGTCCCAAAGCCCCGAACAGAAAAAAGGTCACATTTCAGTCTCTTGACCTGAAGACCACATGCTTCAATTCATAGGCAATATTTTTGGCTATACAGCTCTTCCATCAGAAGTAAACGAATGAGTTTACATTTTATTAGCTAAGAAGTTAATAATGAGAGTAATTTTTGCATTACTTCATATTTCTATGGCTGTAACTTGTTCAAGGCATATGATGGCTGCTGCATGTGTTGTCCTTGGAAGGCAGTGGAAGTCAATGGGAATATCAATGTGAATATCAAGGGAGGTACTGTCTTTTTGTTACATAAAGTCATGTGATAAGATCACACCGGATGTTTACAGTCAAGATCACTTACAGCATTGGGCCATTACTGAGGTGGTTATGAGATATAGTTGTTCCTAAGAGAGAATTAAAGACAAAAAAATGCAGTAGTATATTTTGCCACCAGAAACAACAAAATAACATTTTCCTTCCTATTTTCACAGTTGGGTTTCCTCCACATCAACAGAAAAACATGAGCTCAAGTATTGGGCATGGCACTGGCTTAGTCATGATGCCTTGAACATATTTTAGAGAAGACAGTTTTCTATGCTATGGGTGTATTTTAATCTTGCTATCAACCGATTATGCTTACTTAGGCACATACCGAAATTAAACAATCGAAATTAAATGAACTGTAAAACTTTTTTCCAGTAAGCTTTAAACTGTTTTCTTCAATGATGTAATTTTAACATCTCTTTTGGGACAGGTGCCAGTGAGAGAACTGCAGAGAAAGCTTTAAAGGCAAATGAGCATAATGTCACTGCTGAATATTCTACTTTTAAAAGTGTATACTTCAGGAAAGGGTATGGAAGGAAAAAAAAAAAAAAAGAAAAGATCAATGAGAATTCTTCAGAACGTTACGAGCCCACTCTCTCCTTCTAATCCTCCTAATGCAAAAGAGCTCCAAGGAGCTCCCATCTCTATTATAAAATACAACCTCTCACACCAGCAATGTGAATCAAGGCTAAACGGCTTTATTCTTAATACACCCTTCTATGTTGTATGGACACAACTAGAGCAGCAACACAGCAAATTACAACTACATAGAGCCCACTCTTTAAACTGTAGATGCTATGATAATTTTGGTCCCTGGGCCTGTCTGTGGGCCTGCCAGAGCAGATGGGACCTGAAAGGCACCCATCAAATCTTTCTGTATATTAACATCTGAGTTCTTTGTAGCATCTCTTGTGGACACAGTAGTTCTGTTTCCCTCTGGCCAGTTTGCTATGGGACAGAGCTATGCCATTCACTTTTGCTCTGTTTTGACTATGGAGCAGGATTGGCAGTTTGGTAGATTGTTTGGGGTTTTGTTGTTGGTGATGGTGTTCTTTCCTCCTTTCCTAAGCAGAAAGACAGACAAGATAAAACTTTTCTCAAAGTTGGAGCCTTGGGTTAATCACTCTACAAGCTCCATTCTTTCCGTCTCCAACATGCCTCTCCAGTCCTCTCCCCTCCCCTCTCCCACCAATATATTTGTGCCTAGTTTAACTATTTATTAAATAGCATTAATTAGATTAAGATAGTATCTCTCATGGCAATTTTATGTTGAAAACTTGCTGTTATGGCCCTTTGGTGTAACAGTTCCTTTTTTCCCCCTGTTGCCATGCCAAGCAATAAGCCACTGCCACAGTCATTTACAAGAATCACAGTAAAAGCACTGAAATTGAACTTAAAGACAACTAATCAATCCTAAATGCAGCTTAACTTCACTTCCTTTTTTCCTGATGCTCGCCAGACCTATTCTTAAAAACCTCCAATGACAGAGACTCCATAACCTTTGCAGATGATCTATTCTAGAGATTCAGTTGTTGTAAGAAGTTTTTTCTCAACAGCTATCCTTAATTTCTCATAGTGCACTTGAAGTCCACTACTTCCTACTCTACCTGGAGTGGGCTACGTAAGAAAAACATTCCTTTTCACTTCACAGCATCATATATGAAAAGTTACTTCACCCCCATCCTTCTTGTCACAGTACTTTTTCCTGTAGACTAAGTTATTCCATTCTTTCAAACTCTCCACATTTCTCCAAGAGGAAAAGATGTTGGAAAATATTGATTGTTGGGACATCTGACAGTTGGAAATGCTGTAGCTAAACACCTGTCTAGATAGCAAGCATAATTGTTTTCAACAAAACTAGCAAATGACTGGACTACCAGCAGGACTCTTCCACATGGGAATATAAAGCCTCCACTGGCAAGGACATGGTTGAATTAGTTACTCTACATCTTGTGTTGGTAAAGAGAGTTTCGGAATGCACTGTTATCCACAGATTTCTTGCATTTATCAGTAATTCAGTTTCCAAAATAAAAGCAAAATAATGACACATTTTTAAGACTCGCTCAGTCTGTTAGATTTGGCATCTTTCTATCCCAGAGACAAAGCATAGCTATAGCTTAACTTTGATTCTTTATCAGATAGCAGTAAGCCTACAATATGAAAAAACCAAGAGTTTTTAGAACTTCACAGCATGAACATACCAATACTAGATAAATCTCCAGCTTTGAAGGAGTCCTGGATTCTTCAGAAAATAATGTTTGATTTTGGCAGTATCCACGAATAATACTTTCCATAATCTCCAGCTGGCTGGAGATTCAATCCCATCCTGGAAAAAATGCTTTGTCTCTTCTTATCTAAACTCCAGCAGTGATCTGGCATGAAGCCACAGCCCTTGAGAAACTCTAGCCAAGAGGAGAACGCCGCATGCCTCTCCAGCAACACAGTTGCCAGGAACGCACCAAACCTCCAAAGCTCTGTGCTGAGGAGCTGCACCTAGTTCAAAGTTTCCGTCACTGTCTTCAAAATGGTTCACGGCCTGGACTGTGTACTTAACAATATTAAATGAAAGACAGAAAAACAAAAGGTACAGGACAACTGGGCATGCTTGTATGTTTGTGCATATATGTACACAGTGCCTTCAATCGGCTGCAGTGACCCTGAGGAGATAAAACACCCACAAAACCTCTCCACTTTATATGTAGGGAATATTTAAAAATTTAAAAGTAAAGGTGTCTTAGTATCCTACCTATAAATATCACTTTAAGCCCCTTACAATTTCATTCTAAGGTAGGACAGTAGAATCTCTTCATCCTGATATACCACAGTTGCATTTTTTGAAGCTGAAATAAAAGGAAGTCTGCTTCTGAAGAGTTCCCATGAGGCTTAAAATAAACTATTTCAAAACAAATAGCATCTGAAAATATCTGGACAATATGGTACAGGAATATTAAGAAAGTCACAAAAAATTATTTACCTTTGGCCTTAAATCATGTTTACCTGCTATGGCTGATAAACAAAGGGGTAGTTCTGATGCCGTCAGGAGTGAGCACACAAAGTGAAATTCTTCTCCTGGGGAACTTCTGCCACTGACTTTACTAGAGCCACAACTTCACCCATCTCACTTACTTTCTGACCACAGTCATTTTCCCGAGTTATGTCTGAGTAACAACTTGTTCTTCTGAAGTATGTCCTGCACTTTATTGACTGGAGAACAACACAAGTACCTTGGTTATCCTAACAGTGGCTCATCAACTAAATAAAACAGATTTCTGCTCTTCCCCACTTAGATTAGTCAGTGGTTTTTGGAGTCTTAAAATAGTATGTCTTTTAATAAGATGCAATTACTGGTTGTTTAACTTTTAAGTGACGTCTTAAACTTGTACCTCTGAATCACTCCTTCTGTTATGGAAAAAAGACAGGGCAAAGTGGGAGAAAACGTGTATTTCACCTATTTTCTTCCTGCAGGAAGCTCCTATTTTGCTGCTGGAATCCTTGAGGAGCAAGTACTTCTCAGAAAACAACCTGCCTAATGAGGCAATCTGGGTGAAGAATACTGGAAACTAATTTAAAAGAAAAAAATGTTCTGGCTTATCTTATTTTTTAGACCAAGGCTCAAAAAACTGCGATCTCATGATGAAGCACATTCCAAAGGGTTCTGCTAAACTTGGGCATGGCTCAAAGGGATTCTGATGCTTCTTGGAAAATATTCTGGTTTAGAACAATTACAGTTCTACTATATTTTTCCTGGGTTTCTCTTCTTTTTCTTCTCTGCCACAAAAAATCCCAAGGTTTTACTTGAATGAAACCATGTGCTCCTGTGGCTTAAAGAATACCTGAAGTTATAATGCTTGGATATGAAAAAGCTATCAACCCTATAGCTCGTAGTTCCACTTCAAAAATACTGTTTTGGCCCAAAAGTAGATGTTCAGGGCCCATGAAGTGGCCTTCAGCCAGCTATAAGAACTTATACTTCCCAGGCACCACATGGAATTTGCAGTTGGAAGCATTTGCTTGACAAGCAAAAGCCCAGCAAAAAAGAACAGCTAATACACCTAACATAGAATCATAGAATGGTTAAAGTTGGAAGGGACCTTAAATCATTGAGTTCCAACCCCCCTGCTATGGCCAGGGATACCTCCCACTAGACCAGGTCACTCAAAGCCCCATCCAGCCTGGTCTTGAACACTTCCAGGGATGGAGCATCCACAACTTCTCTGGGCAACCTGTTCCAGTGTCTCACCACCCTCACGGTAAAGAATTTCTTGTTAGTATCTAATCTAAATCTCCCCTCTTTCAGTTTAAAACCATCACACCTCCTATAGGTGCATTGGGAATGGGAAAGGAAATGTTCCTAGTACCTCCTCTTCTTCCTTGGCGAGTCTTTTGTGGATCACAATGCTACAAGTAAAGTTTGCTAAAGTGACTTCACATTACACTCTTTGGGTCCGTTATTCCAATGTGAAGTCAACCAGCTTCTGGCTCTATGTTCTCTCTAGAGGCCCACGTAGAGATGAGTTTATCATTGCCTGTTATAGAAGGCTACAGCAGAAAGAAGGTTTTATTTATGTATCTGTTTATTAAAAGGTTGCTTTTGCAGCTTGTCTTTTTCATGGAGAGAAATAAAATTAGAGTATGACAATCAATTATCACTGTCCATCAGCATACAAAGCACTTCAACATAGACCAAGACTCCCATTCCTAGGACTACCAGTGTGCCTGCCGTAATGGAAAAACGTAGTTGCAGAGAGAGAAGATTCATACAAGCAAACATCTACTGCATAGGAACATTTTTAATTATATATTTTGTTAAATCATTGCTATTAATCAGGTCCAGTGAAATGCATATAAATTACACTTTATGTGATTAAAAATGTTCCCTCGTGAGCTTGAGAGATTAGTAAGGGGTAAAACAGGGCACAACAGATGATCATGATTCTGCCTTCACAGGAGCACGTTGTCTTGGAACTGTAAGACCTCAAATGTCCCACTTTCTTGTATCCTAAATGAAAGTAGTTTGTAATGAATCTTCTGTCTCCACGTCAAAGCTGTTAGAGTTTCCAACCAGATGGACAAAAGCTTGCTTAATAAATTCTTTATTGCATATCCTCTGGCCAAGCTTTTCTCAAGGTGAGCCTGCACTTCAGTGGCTGCAGTAACAAGATCTTGCTAACTTTACGGTAATTAACTCAGGATCATATCACTGTAGCCATGGCAGAGTGAGACACAGGTCTAAAATCCAAGTTTAATTAACCTACACGGTGTTCCATGCTGCTGCATCAAACATGCATAGCATGGTAAAGGAAAGCTATTTTGAGTATGTCTGCACTACTCTGGAACTTACTAGTATAGCTTAATCCGCACTAGCCTAAATTGTTCTGAAGCACACAGTCCTTAAAGAAGACTGGAGAGCAGACAATTTATCATTTGATTATATATCCAGGGAGGCTGTGCAGAACCCCTGCACTCCTTTTACATGCTGCAAAGGGAAATATCAGTTAATAATCTGATGGTGGATTTTTTTCAAGCTTTTACACATATATAAAGACCTTTCTTGATCCAGTGTAGGAGAATGGAACTAAAATATGTGACCTGTACTCTCTCTCCACATGTCTGCTAACAGCTTTCAAGTGCTGGCGAGGAGATAGAGGGTCATCTCGCCCCCTCAGACAACGTTATGTTGTCACAGCAGGAAGCAGATGGGAGATCTAGTGAATTTTTCAGGGGTCATTGCATGGAAATGCTACTCCTGAGCAAACTCTCTGGCGTATGTGGCATTCATGCCCCAGTCTGCTCTTAGGAAGGTTGGAATATAACTGGAGAGTCAAGGTAGGCTTTGATTGTTTCTGTAGGTTCTTAAAATTACATGCTTCAGCAGCTAACACCCAACTCAACCTGGGAAAACTCACATGGAAAGGATCTCCCATTTGTTTGCTCTCGTGCTCTCTGGGCAAGCTCTTACAAAATTGTGGTTCTAAATGAAAGCGATTTGAAAGGCTGTGGGACTCTGCAGGCCCATTTGAAACAATTCACAATGAAAAAACAGTTCAGACAAATGTTAATTGAAATGTTCAGAAACAAGATTAAGGCAGGGGGGACAAATTGGCTGAATCCCGAGTTCTTGCAGCTACTAGTAAATAGTCGAATTCAAAAGACCTTGGAAAAAGACGCTTTAAGCTAAGCCAAAGGACCATGCCAACCATCAAGCAAGCTCTCAAAACACAGCCATTGTCTGGTTAGATCACCATTCTTTTTATTGAAAAGAGAAATGTATGATATTAAAATAATCAAAAGAAAAACATACTACGTTTTAGAAAGAGGGAGGAGGGCAGAAGTCTTTATTTCCATTAAACTTTATTTACACGTCACTGATTTCAATGCACTGCATAGAAGTTGAGGCACCTACTCAGAGTACTACAGATGATAACCAATCCTGAAGGGCAGACCCTAACCCACATTCTTTCTCCTCTGTGCAATTTCTGTGTTCTAGCACAAAGGTGGGGTTTTCCTGCCACAGAGGGATCCTCAAGCAGTATAAAAGTAACAACGTTCCTACCTAAGAACAGGGGCACTTCTCACAGGCTGTGATAGCAGATGGAGAATAGTTACAACATTAAATACTTGAGAGCAGCGCACAGGGCAACATTCCAACTGATGCGATGTATAACTTGCCCTTTGGATGCCCTGAATATGCAAAGAACTGATGCAAGCTCCATCAGCCTCAGGAAGAGAAAAACAGAAACATAACCCCTCTCTGTACTACACTGGCTCTTGTCCCACAGCTCATAAGCCATGGCATTTGGCTTCAGGTCTATATGGGAAATTCCGTTTCTGTCCTGATGTATCTGCTTCTGACTCTGCTGAAATTGCGAAACTATCACTTAAGGTGGACTAGGGATTTGCAGCCATAGAGATCCCAAAATGCTTTCAAGGTATGTAGCCTCAAGCAATACTTCCTGTGGTGATGCTTTCTCCAATAAGGGACAAAGTTTCAAAAGCTCAATTGATCCTTAAAATAGAAATTAGAGAATTGCTCTCATAAAATGAAGAGCCTTTTCCCATAACTGAGCCAATTCAAATGAAATGACATATCTTGAAGTATTTCTTCTAGACTTTCAACTTTTTGTATTATACAGCCTAAAAAATATCCTCTTTGTGAGGAAATGAGACTTGTGCTTTTGTCCATGATGCCTTTGATGGTGGCATTCAAAGACACGTTCTAAAGATCAATAGCAAGTATGATTAAGGAGATCACAGTCTGTGTTTGATTTTTTTTGTGAGGAAAGGGAAACCTTCTAGATTCAAATGGGTATTTCTGCCACTATTTAACAAAGGAACTTTGCAAACATTAGCTTCTGTGTACCCCAATCACAGACAGCAATCCTACCTTACAGCTGAGGACAGAGTACAATCCCTCAGAAGTAACTGCTCCAGAAACATTATGCACCCCCCAGGATTTTCTTCTCCCAGTGAAGTCACAGGCTGGTGTTGCAACTTCTTGAGAGCACAGTATTTTTTAAAAACCACTGACATTGTCTTGTTTTCAGGTTTAACTTGACTGAAGGCTTTTGGCCATGGAGAGCAGTGATAGTTCCTAGTACAGGGACAACCACAAAATAGCATCCTTTCCTTCCATGCACACACACATGCAAGAGACACAAACACAAAATCTGTGGGGAAAAGGGAACCTTTGGGAAATTCTGCTGTGGAACCTGCTTGCCCAAAGGGTGGAAGACCAGTAAGTCTTCCTTAAAGCTTGTCAGTCTCTCCACAGAGGGAACAAAAGAATTTCTGGGAAAGACAATTGCTGAGAATGGAGATTTCACCCAAATTTCAGTAAGGAGCTTGGGTAAGTAGAGGTGCTGTTTACTCTGGATTTCCTTCTAGAATACTGCCATGGGAAAAAGCAAAACATCACCAAATCATGGAATTGTCAGAGTTGGAAGGGACCTCTAGAGATCATCTAGTCCAACTCCACTGNCTGTCTCTCTTAAACTGGGGAGCCCAGGACTGGATGCAGTATTCCAGTTGTGGCTTCACCAGTGTGGAATTGTGGGGAAGAATGACCTCCCTCAGCCTACTGGCCACACTCTTCCCTATGCAGCCTAGGATTCCATTGGCCCTCTCGGCGACAAGGGCACATTGCTGGCTCATGGACCTGTCCACATTACTGTCTACCAGGACTCCCAAGTCCTTCTCCTCAGCAGTGTCCTCAGCAGGTCTGCCCCTAACCTATATTGGTGCCTGGAATTCTTCTCCCCAGCTTGTTAAACCTCATTAGATTCTTCTCTATCAACACACTCATAAGTTGCTGCACAGCATGACACTTCTAGAAGGGCTGAATTTTATATTAGTTGAACATACTTGCAATCAGAAAACGGAGGCATTGCCAGGAACTGATGATGCAAATGTATGCCTTTGAAAGAAAGGCATCTATATGCAATAATGACAGTTTAAGTAGCTCCGTTGTGCTCTTGTGAAGGGGAGAACAAGTAGACAAAGGACAGCAAAATATAAATTCCCAGACTGCTAAAACCTTAGCTGCTTCTATTCTACCAGTATGCAGACACCAGTAATTCTTAAAACTGTACAGACACACACTCACCCACACAAACAGTTAACATGTGAAAACCACCCAAACATTTGATTAAAAGACCATCTATCAGACAGGTTTCCCAATGCGCTTCTGTTGGATTTCGGGGGTGTTTTTTTGTTTATTTGTTTCATCTACTTTCTCCCAGTGAGCTGATCTTACTGGGGCTGTTGTCCCACAGAACTAAGTACCTTCCTTTGAAGGGTTGTAACAAAGCTCACCAAGAGCCACACTTCCCATTTAAGATCCCTCTTACGGTGCTCATGTAGCCATCAGGGAATCTACAGAGCCTGCCACTGCCTGAGACAAAGCTGTACATGGGTCACACAAGAGGGCAGAAAGTGAAAGAGCAAAACACCAAAGGAACAGAGAACAAAGCAGCAGAAAGCCATGGAGTGTTACATGATTTACATGAGGAAGTCAGAACGAAACAGCTCCTGTCCCCATTTCTCAACCCTCACCATTACTTCTACCACTGCTCCCTGCAGCAACAGCAGCAGCAGAGCCTGATCCAAGCCACGACTGTCTCTGGTCCTCAGGAAGATAGCCAGCACATGCTCAGGAAACATGGCCCTGAGAAAATCCTACTGAGAATGAAAAAACCACACTTCTGATAAGAGCTGGCTAGAAAAGAGACATGAACAAAGTCACCATGAATATTCTTTTTAAGTAAGCTGGAATACATGCAAGGAAATGCCTTACTGCTAACATACATTTTTCTTCTTACCCCAGATTGCCGTGGATTTTGACAAACTGCCTAGCTCAATATGGGTTAGAACATTTCTCTTTTATTACAGGAATTCTCTATGCTTCTTGAACTGTATATCCACCGAGATCTACATTTTGACAAGTTCAAACTTCCCTCTTCAACTAATTTATATGCAACTTCTGCCTCACCAATACGCCACCCTGCACTCTTGCCTCACTTCGCAGCACAATCTTGGTGATAGTGATCATTTTGCAAGAGCAGAAGCAGCTATTTATGGCACGTGGGCTCTTATGCAGACCCATCCGTACCATTCTATGTCCCTACCGGCTGGTGACAAAAGGTAAACATTAGAAAGAAATGAGCTAGCTGGCAAAGCAATAAGCAATAGTGTGAGAAAGATCTTTTTCATTTGCATGCATCTGACCTCACCAGTATTCACAACTGATTAACATCAAATGCCATGGTCAACACTTAATTCACACAGAAAGCTGCTGCTAGTTTCACTTCATTAATATTGACGTCTGAACTCTGTAGCTACAGTGGATTACTATTAATAATTATTTTTAGGTAGTGATTTGCACAGAGCGGGCCTGTCTAATGCTGGGAGTCAGGTCATGAAGCTTCGATAACAATTCACAAGCTGTCCTCCTCTGCAGCTACATAATAAGCCACTTCAACCTCATACCTCTCTTGTACTACCACTGCTCACACTTGCTATACCACAGGTGCAATGTGTTTTTACAAGTAAAACTGGGGCTTCCTTCACACTTTTGGGTAAGGTAGGAAGTTGAAACAGAGTAATATTTCCTTTTCAGTGAAAAACACCAGGGGAGGTGAGAAAAGTGAGATGGTAGCAGCAAAGGTCAAGACTGTAAAATATGCAGGTTCAGAAAGACACCTAGAAGTCCACCTCCTCTCAGATGTCTACTTTGCTTCTGTATTTACAGGTACAGCTGATGAAGTTTTATGTAGTATGCAAAGCCCTTTACCTCCTCCTCCAGCAGTGAACAGGATTGTAAATTTAACTCCATACACATGCTGACGTGTTAGGCTGGATTAAGGCCAAAGCACACAGTACCTTTCAGGGTCAACTCAACATGCACTATGAAGCACCTCCAATGTACCACTGCACAAAGCTGCTGTGAGCAGCCCAGATCTGGGTGACTAATAAAGAAATGAAGTGACAGTGCAGGCAAGAGCAGATTTTGCACCAAACCACAGTTTTCAGCTATCGTTACTCAGTTCAGGCCAGACCAGCGGTGTCCCACACAGGCCTCCACAGCTCACAAGTGGAAAAATTAAACCAGCTCTCCCTGTACACATGCCACAAACCACCTTTCCTGGGCCAGTAACTGCTGTTCTGCTGCACCTCCAGGCACCCATCAAACTGCCAGGGGGCAGCTTTGATGGACTATTTCTCATGCAGCTGACTTGATAATTTATAAATAACTGTGGCTTAGTGGGCAGAGTTACTGCCTAGTCTCAGCATCTTTTTGTTTTATTTTAGCTTGCTTTCTCCCCTAAAACCAGGCAACCCAAAAACACTGACAAGAATAGCCCAGTGAAACAGAGAGAAAACTGGAGCCCCTGGCACCAATAAGGTGCCTCGGAGAACGAAACCCCAAGGAAAGCTTACAGATCTAGAGGTTACTACTTTTCTCTAGCCCTCTTCACACCATTCCCCAGATTCAGAAAACTCTCGGTCACAGACTCAAAACATACTAAACTCCCATTTGGTTTTAATATACTTTTTCACATTAATTTTAAGACCACTCCTCCCTAACAGCATTTTCCTCCTTCAATGAGAAATATATTGAACTGAGTTTAACCATTTTCCATCAAAAAAGCATCTTCCCTTTGTTGTAGACACATTCAGAATCTGTATTTGAGCTTCCAAGAGACTTTCAAAGTGCTTTACTTTTTAGATGATTACTAATTTCCCCATCAGTCTGCAGTGTCACTATCACCACTTTGTGATGTGTCTACAAGCCCAAGACAATGAGAACTTGAGCCTCTTCAAGACTTTGCAGTTTTTAAATCTCTCTTAGCATGGATTTAGTCACTGTTGCTTCTGCTATCAAAATACAGCAGATTTTAGAATTTTTAAAAAAGAAAAAAAAAAAAAATTAAAATTGCCATGTCGACGTTTTTGCTCTCTTACTCTTGTGTATAGAGTTCCTCATTGTTACAAGCCTGTAAAGAAAATCTAAGGGAAGAAAAGAAGAATCGATTTTTAAAGAAACATTCTTTGAATTTCATTGAGAAACAAAATCCTGATTAGACTGAGACTTTTACCAAGCCCTATATTTCAACCAGAAGGTAATAAAGAAATAAAAAAAAAATTGACCAGTTGTACTGTACTTCAACTTCGGTCTGTATTCGCAGAATCTAGCAATGACACACCAATATGCTTCCCTCACCACCCCCCAACATACGCTTTTTAAATATGGAAACAGTCTTTTCAACTCATGTGAAGTGATGTGAGAAGACATACATACATACATGCAGATGAAAATAATCAAGTTATCATTCTTTAGTCTAGAAATTTTGATAGATCTCCCTCATTAAAATTAATTTCCCAATCCTTCCAGTAATGGTGGTAGATTTGGAAGAAACAGACCAACCCACGATATCAATACCTAGCTCCAGGACTGGTGCCTGGCCCAAAACTTTGGAGTTTCAAACCATGGAAGAGCTGTTGAGAGACAAGGCATGCTGGAGCCTGACAGGATCCTTCTGTCCTGATGGTGGAAAAGGAAAAGGATGGTGGAAAAGGCCTAAGGTGGCTGGGCTAAAAGTGCTTTCAACTAGAATCAACGAGGGTAGGAGATATGAACAGGATTGCAGTAGGTAAGTGAAGGGTTGGGATGGCATCGCGTAAAGGTGGCAATGCTAGTGGGAACATTTAGACCGCTCCTGGGAGCACGGAGGGGTCAGAAACATATCTGAAAAGCTTGCACACCACCGCATTCAGTATGAAAAACAAACAGGAAGAACTGGAAACATTGGTCAGTGCCAAATATCATTGGTATTAGAAAGACTTGGTGGAATAATGAGACCACAACTGGAGTGCTGGGATGGAGGGCTACAGGCTGTTCAGGAGGGGTTGGGACGGCAAGTGAGGTGGAGGTAAGTAAGGGAGAGGTTTGATTGCACAGCCCTTACAGTTAGTGATGATGTGGTTGAGAGTGATGATGAGGTTGAGTTTCTATCCCCCCTAATCCTGACTAAGGATTAGGGGGCTAGAAAACAAAGGAGATGTTGTAGTTGGTGTCTACTATGCATTACCCAATCAAGATGTAAGCTCTATTGAGTAATCTCACAGGTAATTAGGAGATATTACAGGATGGATAGTCCTTGTTCTTATGGGAGATTTCAACTTCTGAGACATCAGCTAGGAGTATCAGACTGCTGTGATGAAGCAAACTTGGAAATTCTTAAAGTGTGTAGGAGATAACTTCTTGGCACAGGTACTCAGTGAGCCAAATAGGAAAGATGCCCTCTTAGACTTGCTGTTTTCAAACAGAGGAGGATTCAAGGGGTTTGTGATTGTAGCTGACTATCTTGGCCACAGTGATCATGAAATGGTTGAGTTAAAATTTTTCCATGTAATGAGAAAGAAAATACAGCAGAGTTGCTACCCTGGACTTTGGGAGAGCAAACTATTCAGGGAGCTATTTAGCAGAGTACCCTGGGAATTTGCTTTTGAGAGATTAGGAGTCCATAAGTGCTCGTCAGTCTTTAAGAAGGAGCAGGTAATTCCACTCTGTTGTAAGTCAAGCAAGTGAGGTACAAGACCAGCTTGGCTGAAAAGGGAACTCTGCGGAACTCAAGAGGAAAAAGAAAATGTATGGTCTCTGGAAATGAGGCCAGGCTTTACAGGAAGATTACAGAGCAGTGGTTCGTATATGCGGGGAGAAGGCCAATGGTCAGAGTTGAAACTGGCCAGCATTGTTTCAGATGACACAAAGGGCTTTTTAAAGTGTGTTAATTGAAAGAGGAGGTCTAAAGAAAACATTGGACTGATACATATTGAAGATGGTCACATGACTAACAGGGATGAAGAAAAAGCATAGCTATTCAATTAAGTTCTTGCCTCAGTGTTTAATAATACTGATAGACGTTGTGCTGCCCAGTCCCCTGAGTCGAAGGACTACAGGTGTGGGAACAGTGACTTTCCATTTGTGGACACTGAAATTGTAAGGGACTAGCTGTACCAGTTGAATGCTCACAAGTCCGGGAAAATGTCTTTTCAGTGATTTTTTCCAGAGTCTCAATTCCTTTCATGATACCCATCTTGGATGACAAGGAAAGTAATTTACTGCAAGCTTGAAAAAGTGGAGGCTGAATTCTGTCTTCTTGCCTCTCTCGTCTCTGCTTGTTCACAGGAGAGTGACTGCTTCAGAATCACTGAACTTTTACAAGAAGCAAGAATTAACTCTTCCTCCACCATATCACAAGCAATGGAATATAGTTTCCTACCACCCTTATTCTTGTTGTTGGATTCTCTTGTGTCTAAGGAGGTGAAAATTGACTGAAAAGTTTCCTGCTCTATCCTGTCTATACATGTAAACTCTTTGGCGTACCATAGAAAAAGGGAAACACTGCAGCCTTTCCCTCGGTGGAAACAGTCATTTGAGTCTCTTTCCTGTGCTTAGTCTTCTAGTTCCTTAAAATGTTTAGGAAATTTGAATCTTTTGGACCTCTAGTTTTCTGTCATACTTGGCTTGAAAGTGCTCTGACATCATTAGGCAGGTACACAGATACAGATGCATTGGGTGGTCACAAAAGCATCATCTCCTAAGGACAAAGGATGAAAAGAAAATTGCAATAGCTGCCTATATGTGTGATTGTTGGAAAGATCCTTGCACTCTTTTTCAGCCACATTCAGACAAGGAACTGTCTATGTTACGAGATAATTAGCAATCTGATGAGCAATTCACATATGAAAAGTGTTACATAAATCTCAACATCATTATACCTAGGAACAGGGTGATAATTACAGCTAAGATTGCCTGAATACTTTCATTCCTAGTTTGGGGGTTTATTATTTTTTCCCCAAACACTCATAACTCTACTTCTTAGTGCAATCCTACTCTCTTTGCTCCAGTGAAGTCAACTTCAGCGAGATCACTGATGCAATGTATTTCCCCCCTGCTGTCTGCCTGGAGCTGGTCTTCTGGAAGACTCAATTAAAGGAATTCAGCTGCTGTTAAGAGCAGTTTGCTGGAGTGGGTGCAGCAGAGAGCTATACATTTGGATTTAAGAAGAACTTTCACTGATAATAAAAAAAATCAGAACAGAGGAAGCATAGTAATTGCAAAATCTTACCTATTCCCTACCTTTTCAAAAGAATAGCTTCCAGCCTTTAATCAGAGGACAGGGTATACCTCAATATATAAAGATTGCTTGCATTACAACCGTATGAGGAAATGAAATAACCTTAAAATACAAATCAGGAATATATGCAGTATGCAAATCAACCTGTTTACGAGCTGCAATAATGAGGAACAAGCAAATTAGCACTATTCCAAACTACCATTTAATTCTTTCTGCATCCTCTTAGCATCAACAGATAAACAGGGCTAAAGATCTTGCTAATTGCCACATACAACTCTGCAGTCAGTATATGCGTATTATTTAAACACAGTGCATAGTTACTACATCCACGCTGTTGCCCTCACAAAGGCTGCCTGATTCTGATTTCACTCTTGTGTAAATTAAGAATTGATCTAACCATGTAGACATAATCAGCCTCACAGCAATGTAAAGGTAGCAGAAACAACATCCTCACCAAACTCACACCACTGGTTAATACTGTGCACACTTTATAAGTGAAGAGATCAAAACTGAGTAATTTGGTAAAACCAAACCTATTGGTCATGAGCCATCTTTTACGTGTTTCATCGAGTATTCGAGCCTTTTGCATTGCCACTTACAAAATTCAGGCTATAAATTTATTAGATCTCTGCCATGTGCATGAGGTACTAGGCACTAGCAGTTGGTTAGTAACTGACCACGTGGAGCCTTTCAGTCCCCTAACTTCTGCCCAGGGAGGGCCAGACTGTCCCGGTTGTCTTTCACTTGCTGATGGTTTCTGAGAATTGAGGCATGCACACAGACTGTTTCTGTGGAGCAGATAATGCATGACAAGGTCCTACATTGGTCATGCGTCACACTACTTAATTAATGCCAATTCCAGCCCTTTGTATGAAAGGTATTCCTGCCAGGAAAACTTCAGAAAAGCTGGTATTCCACTGTTCACCTCTATTATGTGAAACTTCACATGGAAACAGTAGGTCTTGGAGATTAAGTCGTGCAAGCTGCTGGAGAGTTCGATTACTCTCTAAATTCACAGTTCAGAGTCAGTTCTTGAACCAGACTTGTGAACAATTCGGAGCTCACGCTTCTGAGAAAGTCCATGAGTTTTTCGTGACCATTCCTTTTCCAGGATCACTTCCTCAGTATATAAAAAAAAAAAAAACCCAAAAAAAAACTTTACTATCACTCAGACTCTCCTTACTGATTCTGTCCATCGTGGGGAAGCCAACTCCAAGTTCTGGCACTGCCTAGAAAAAAGGCAGGCCTGAAGACGAAGTGGTACAGAAGAGACAATTACAGTTCAGTGTAATGGGTCTTGTAAGAAGGGTACTGGCCTCTCCTCGGGCAGACAGTCTGTCAGATCTATCACGAGTCTTTGTGAAGTTCTTGGCTGGCTGCTGAGATTCATCTGCAAAATCATGCTGGGACATTAAGCCTGGCCAACAGATGAGCTTTTAATCAGCATAGAAAGAAAAATGATAGTTTGTAAGGTCCCATCTACAAAGCTCAGTGCAAGTTTAGAGGCCATTGAAATATAATGCATATATATATGCAATATACATATATATTTGGAGGCCATATAGTGCATTTACTTTGACAAGCAGACTAAATAGCACACAAAGTGTTGAGGAAGGGGAGTGGTTTGAAAGTCAACTCTAAAGCTAGTTTTAAAGACCTCAAGGAAACCAAGTATTTGATTAACTCATTTTTACAATCTTAACAGAGGAAGTTGGATAAGGACTAACAACTACATTTCAGTCCTTTTTTTTTTTTAATGAAAAGACAAAGCATGCACAAGAGCTGATATCCCAAGCTTTCACCTACTGTAATAATAATGATACACACACAAAAAAACCCCCACAACCCAAAAAAGCTTACTAAGCCCTGATTCTGCAAACATCTGTCTAGAGGCAGAGTATGTCAGCTATCTTCCCCAAAGCAAAACATACTACATGTGTAAGTACTGAAAAAAAATGCAAGGATTCTTGTGTGCTTTGCAAACTTGTAAAACACCAACAGAAAGACTTGCCCAAGTCAACTACTTTGAAATACAAGGTATAGAAAATATTTCAGTACCCTCATGCAGAATGTGATGTCTGCATGTAAATATTTCAAACCTGAATACTCCTGACTTGAATACTTGGCCAGAGGCCCAAGAGGACAAGTTCATTTTCTCCCTGCCTAAAAACTCATATTTCCTCTATCACAGGAGAAACAGAGGAGGATATTATTTTCAGAGAATGGTAAAAATTTCATGATGATTTTCCAAGGTTATATTTATTATTATTCTACTTCTCAGTTTTAATTATTTTGAGTAAACATACTGATTTCTATCTTTTTCATATCAGAACTTTTCAATCTTTATATTATAAAATAATGTGTCAGCCTGAAGCTTAACGTCCAACACCAAGGTCAGATAAACTAACAGTGGCACTGTTCATTTCTACTGTCTTAAGTGGTTTACAAGGTTTAATATAGAGACAACTGAGAAAATAGTAGGGCTAAACACCCAAGGGACACTGGGGAGAACAAAGTATTGTGACCTTTTGGATGTCTGACTTTGCAGACACAATTGTTTCAGTGGTTTTCATTCTCTTTCACACCTTTGGTTTTTGATTGGTGGTTGGGGGTGTTTTTTTGGTTTTTTGGTTTTGGGGTTTTTTTTGGTTTTTGTCTGCTTCTGTCTAAAATTCTAATTACGACAAGCTTCCCAAATGTGACTGCTCAGAGCTCACAGGACCGCCTCCCCAGAACTCCTCAGATATCTCATAGCAATAGCTTTTATGTGTAGCATGAAAGCAGGCTTCTGCAACATCCTGCAGCTAACTGCAGCTATTCAAACTCCTTTATAGATATGATGACCATCAGTAACCTTGTATTCTATCACTTGGTATCAATGCTCTTCTCAGAGCTGACAGGAAGTATTGCTGAACAAGCCTGGGCAAGGCAGTTTTACTTCTCTGTTTTAATGTTTTATTATGAGTTTTGTCTATGTTTCTCAGTTTAGCCACTGAGCCTTGTTATCTAACTCCTCCATGAGCAGATTTTTACTGCCTCCTTCCACAGTTCTCTTCTTAAAAAGTTTAAAAAGTTCTCATGATTTTACCTCCTTAACTAGAAAACACATCCGAAAGCAGCACAGTTAGCCTAGAAGACCTAAAGAAAACAAAGCAGTGAAAGTAAGGATTAAATATTCAGATCAATTGCCTTCTTGCCCTGTTTCCCTGGATGCCTTTAAATTATTTTTACTAACCAGAGAGTGTTCTTTCTGAGCAGTGCCTGCACTGAAAACACCCCAGCCACCTGTGAAGTGCAGCTGCCTGCAACGCTCACTGAGCAAGTTAAATCCCCTGGGGTTGCCCTCTCTGCCTCACAGTCACCACATGAACCAGGGACTCTGTCCTACATGTTCTTCTGCTTAGGCCAAGTGCCTGGAAGTCAGGTTTGCAGATATGACCCGACTACCTCCAGAGATGACACCGCCAATGGGTCGAGGCTGAATTTTTAACTTAAAAACAAGAACTAAACTCCTAGTCAGTTTGGGGGATATAAATACACACACACAGAGCATTTGGAGTAAATCTCCATCACTATCACTTCAGAAATTTGAGCTTTTGCTAGCTGGCAGAGGAAATTAAAATGCCAATGAGGATATGAGACAACACAGCATAGAAGCCACCAGAACCACTCTCAATAGATTTATTTCTTGCTGACAATTTTGATGGGGATGATCTAATTGCTTTTTGGTGCATTTTATTGAAAAGTGGATTCCACAGAATGCTAAAAAACCTTGGCTTTACATATTATGCCTCACAATTTACTTGTAGATAAGCTTCACTGAAATCGACTAAAGCTTGAGTACAATTTTAATTGCCTTACTACCCAGGTCAAGAATGCTTAGCACTCCATTCTTTTAAACATGCAAATTTATACTTATATGCTATTTATGGGCCACCTCCCTCAGCTTGACAGTGAACAACAAGAAGCGATAAAGTGAGGAAATGTAACTTGCCATTCATTCAGCATAAATACTTTGCAAAGCTACAGCTCCACAATTTCCTTTCTGTGGGTAAATAATTTGTAATACTGTAAGCAATGATAGTGAATGAATGGAAACAGAACCCCTCAAAGAACAGGACGACTGAAAGACACCACAAGCAATGACATATTTCCTTTTAAAACTCCTTCATCTATTTTCAGACATTTCTGTTTAGACATTTCAGACATTTCTGGCTTAGCAGCAGCTTACTAAAAAGCAACAAGATACATACAACATCTGTGCAAGTAATACAACAGGCTAAAATGCTGGTGATGTTGTATACTTACATTTAAACCAAGAAATAGTAATGTGCACACTAGCCTAACCCAAGTTTTTATGCAGATGTGCCTCTGACTGTGGACATTTGAGAGGTTTTAATTTATATCGCACATGGTCACACTTAAAACCTGAAGAACAAGAGAGTGAAAATTTCTAGCACAGTGGGTTACAATGCAACAGCAGATGCCTTTCTCAAAGTATGGCTCCCCATAGAAGTATGCAGATTCATCACGCAAGATTGTATCTTAACAGTTTCTGATATAGCTAAGGTTTTACCCCAAAATGCTGGATATTGAGAAAGGTCAGGCCATACTGGAAGAGCCTTGATTTCTGTGCTATTTTGCATTTTGTAGAGTGCTGTATCTCTTTTGCAGAACTCCTGCAGGTGGTAGTGTTGGTATAATACGTTACACAAAATTACTGAGGTCTCCTGGGACACTGCCCAACTCTCCAGAAGACTTTATTCTTTAAGGCTTGTTGGCTTACTGCCGGGTTGTACGTCCTCTAAGGATGGTACTCCTTATTCTTAGGATCATTGAATTACATTAATATCCGTATTTTGACATATTTTGTCAAAAAACAGTAACAATTGTGTCAGAACACAAAAGGATAGGAATACAGAGTCCATAATCAAGACAGCCCCCATTGATCCTGTCATATTCTTGAAGTTTAGCTTACCTTTCTTAAAATGATGAACAAATAATATTGATTCTTTTTCTACCTCTGTCCTCTACCTTTGGCTAAAAAAACCTAAAAAACCCACACAAAGTTGTGTCATCTAGATTTGCTACAAGTTGGGAAAAGGGAAAAGAATCGGAGATTTTTAACTTAAGAAAAATGCTTTTTGTTGAAAAACAGAAAAAAAGAAGTTACTCAAAAGCAGAAACAATTGGTTTTGATGGAAAAGGTAATTGTCAAACTGATAGTTTTGTTCTTTGCTCAGTTAAGTCCAGTTACTGGATGTGGAGTCAAACACACAGAAAATGCCTTTCTGTAAAATTGCAAATTCTCCATTTCCACTTAAAAATGCCATAATAGTGTTTTGTAACAATTGTAAATATGCCAAACAGAACTAAGCTCAAAGTCCAGGTCATGAAAATAATAAGTGTTCTTCCAGAGGGCAGGCAGCAAGAGGTGATACAATGGCTACCATACAGATAGGAAAGGGCTTTAAGAATTCCTTATCTCCCTGGCAACAGGAGCCCCCAAAAGAGAACTTCTCTGATAATAAGCCAACTTCAAAAAGCCCTCACAAAACTTTAACAGGGCTGGTCAGAGACGTTTGCAATGTGAACAAAAAAAGAGAAAAACATGGTTGAGGAAGTGTTTGGAAAGCAGCAACCCAGGAAAGCGTACACCGGCACCTCTGGCTGAGAGGAAGCTTCACTGCAACCATCTGAGTTTGGCTCGGCACAGTTCTCTTGGTTGCACTTGTCACACCTGATCACTCTCCAAGGCAGCAGCATTAAAGTGAATGCTATTTCAGGCCGCCTCTAGATTTGTCTGTCATCAGTGAATCCAGTAAGGGCAACAGGTTGCTCCACCTCCCTTTCTTTACCATGATATCCATGGTCTCTGCTGCTTCCTCTCTTTAGCATTGCAAGTAGCAGTAGCTGCTGCACCTTGGCAATGACTTGTTCCAGCTAAAGTGTTTTAACTTAGCAGGAAAATCCATTTTAGTCACCCTTTTTTTTTCTTTTATTCTTTTTTTCCTCTTTTGGGCAAATTCAACTGAACTGTTAAATGTCAAACATCATAAAGATGAGGCAGTTTCACTCAGCAACAGAATGAATCAAATGTCTTAGTTGCACAAAGAGTATGCTGGCAAGTCTCTCTTAAAAAGCCTACACAGTAAATTTAGAGCTGCTCTTTTCCCCTACTAATCAAATCAGCTATTTGACAGCATAATATCTGTGCCTGAATAGTCCAAGAAGAAAGAAGTGCCCTCTTACATTTACATGAGATCTGGAGGTTCACAGGACAAATATGAAGACACAGCTGAATAACTACAGGAAGCAGCAAATCATTATATTAGGGAGTATTAAGCAACTGCTAAATTTCTAAAACTCTGCTTCATGCAGGAAAGGACTGCAGAATCTATCCCTTGTAGCTCACCTGTGGTTTTGAAAAATCTAGTCCTTGTGCCTTACCTGACAGAGTAAAGCACAAAGACTGCAAATCTGGAAGGAAAGTGAGCTTTAGAATTAGAATTATGTTAGAATTAGGTACATATCTCTGCCTGCCTGCCCCTCCAAATAAAGTTCAGTATTCAGGGGTTTTAGCAACCTTTGCATGCATATCAGGAGCAAGCTGGCTCTCCCTTTGCTTAGAAGTGCCACATTCCTCATTTAAATATGAAGTTGTGGCATAAAAAACCTTACCCTCTTTAAGCAGTAGTTCAGCCCTGATTGGTGGTAATTCAAAATACTCTCTTTCTGACAGGGTTTTCAGAGTGAGTGTAAAATAATTCAGTCTAGCCCTCAGAGACGTGACACAAACATCACAAATGATACTCGTTAGCTGAGCCACAGAGTCTTAGCTACCCTTCCGCATTACTGGCAGAGCTTCCCCACCAGAACCAGAAAAGAGCAGTAGGAGAAATGTTATTCTGCGCTTACCCTGAAGGTTATTGATATAGCAAGTTTCATGAGCCCTAAGTTCAAATTTAAAAAATGGAGTCTCCTGAGGTGAATTGCCATTAAGGAAATACTACAGAATCTCTGCTGGAAAAGCAAGACTTAGATTGCTGTTCCTTGAGATCCACTGTAATAAATTCCTTTCACTCTAGACTGACTTACTGCTTAGGAAAGATTATAAAGCACGTGGCTGTCACTATTAGTACTGAACTGCTGGATCTTCAAGACTTTCTGGGAAGCTTTAGACTATCCATTACAAGTAAAGCATTCATCAACTCCTCTTTTGTAACCTTAGTCTTCTAAAGAAACAAATTAAATGATAGTTCAAATACAAGCCAAACAAATAACTTGAAATTGAACTAAAGAAGGTCATGCTTTTATCACAAAAGCTATTAGGCATTTACTGTTGTTCTTCTGTCTCATTAAGTTTGTTCTGTCTTAAAAAGCGTAAGACTATGTGAAATTCTAAGAATAGCAGAACAACAGGAAAATAATATCCACAGATATACTCATGCATTCCCAGTTGTAATTTGTTCCGGCCTCCTTTATTCCCCTCTGGCTATTTTTCCAGGAACTTGAAGATGAGTGGTTAATACTCATGGAAACACTGAGCTTCTGTTATTTGTAGAAATACCCACAGACTGTGCAGAAAGAAGTTGTGCCTAAGGAAGGCAGTATGCTAATAATTTAAAAAAACATTAAACATACATCCAGGTAAGGAAGAGGCTTGGTCCAGTATTTGTTAGCCAACTAAACTACAGAGTGGATGGCCACAAGATTTATTGAACAAACAATCCACCCTTATCGATTCACAAGTGTAAAAAACAAACTGCTTCTTACAAATTGAGTGGATAACTTACATAATATCTAAAAGAAAAACTGAGAATTAAATTCAGGGCAGGGGTAGGTGGAGAAAGGAAAAACCAAATAAACACAACATAAGCAGAGCTGCCTAGGTGGAAAATGTTTCCAGCAGGCTCAGTTGCTAAACACGTGGTGGACCCTTCATACATATTCATTTAGCCACAAACACATTGCATGACAAATATAATCAAGTCTAGGAAAAAGAGAATGCAAGAGTTGAAAGAATTAAGGGAACTAGTAAAGGAAAACAAATCACTTCATCTGTGGTCTACTGGTTTGAATCCAATCCATATTAGTAGACATGAAGTTGTAACTTGACAGTGAACTGGACCATGTGAAATGAGTTGGCAAAACTTCTCTTGTCCTACTAAATGCAAGACTCAGCAACCTCTTCCTCTCCTCCTCTTTTGCATACTTTTGCACACCCTTCTCAAAAATGGAGATAGTATTGGCAATCATAACAAAGATAGACCAAAGCTTGTGAGTGCTTGTACATAACTGAATTCTGAGCTCTTAGACATCATGAATGCAAGAAAAAGAACCAGCACAACAATATATAAGCATCCACAACCATTGTATATTTTCTTCAAAGATGCAATCGGTTTCTTACTACAGAATATCCTTGCCTGGTCTGACCACAATTTTCCTGTCACTGCAAAATTACTGTCATGCTTCGAATGCTAATGCCTGTCCGGTTTCTGATTAAGGATCTAAAATAATAACAATAATAATAATAATATCTCAATTTCATAAACATTAAGGCTAAAAAGCTGAACTAGAGAAAGATGTCATGCTCTCCCATGCATAAACATGAAAAAAGTTACAATGTCTTACAAGAGAAAGATTTAGAACTTGTCCACCAAAATGAATGTTATAAATTTTGCACTAAAAGGTTGGAATGAGCATTTGTTATTTTTTCCCTCAAGCAAGTAAAGTGTTAACTGGCTACAGTTTTCATAAGCTTTGTGAACATATTTGTGGGTCTTGGATCCAGTTTTGAAATAGCTATAAATTACTGTAATTTGGCACCAATATTTCGTAAAGACGTGTACAAATTTCATTTGTGGCAATAATCAGTCAAGATTATTTTATTTAAATGACACCTATAATCTAAAACCTGCAGGTTCAACATTAAAGACACCTGCAAAGTAGAGTCTGAATTTGCTTTCACGTGCTGTGAGCCAGGAAAGCTCTACATGCACACAAGTTATGACCCAGTTTTGATGACCTTCAAGCACTTAGTGCTACCAGCTCTCATCATTTCAACCTTGACTAATACTTTGTCAGAATAGGTAAACTACACTTTCAATATAACTCAGTATTTCATGACACTTTGGAATGAATTCCCAAGATCTGCTTTCAGAGAGAAATGACAGGGATCTAGAATTAGTAACAACCACTTGCAAAACCAAGTTTCCCAGTTTCATGATACAATAAAACAACAAGAATGATAAATTGCACTTACATTCTGCCTAGTCCCACTTGTTTGCAAAGCGAGCATTCTTGGCATGCCAGGAGGACAAACCGAAACGAACCTCACTCTTCCAGTACGAGTTGAACTGAATCCACTGAGCTGAACGGAAAGACATTTTTTCTTGCTTTATCTTCTTTTAGCACCCTCCTTTCTGTGGAGGAAAAGACCCAAACAAATCAGTGGTGTAGCTACAGAATATATACGTGTGAGCAAATGCCAAAGAGCTGCCATACAAATTTTCCATAATCTGTAAAGCAACTCAGCCCCAAAGCATGTGGATTACATTCCACTAGATGTTGTTCAACAGTGAGATTCACCTGGTTGAAGAGTAACTGTTCCTGTAGCAGAGTACTTCAGGGTGTTTTGGGTTTGTGCGGTTTTATTTTGTTTTCAGTGTTTTTTCCAGGGAAATTGTTAGAGACCATTTTGAGGTTTACTCTGCCCCTTCAGATGCATAAGCGTCTGTCAAGGATCAGGGCTTGCAGAAAGGTGATAGCTCAAAGTCTGTTTCACCTCCAAGTCCAAGTCCTGCTGCTCAAGCTGAGCCCAGGCCCCAGAACCAAGAGCTTCCTCCACTCCCACCTTTTTGCTTAGAGAGGAAATGCAGGCACAGGCTGCAAACTAAAGAGCTGATTGCAGAATGATTAAGTCTACTACAGCGATATTTGACCAGCTCGTGCAAACCAAGTCAGCAAAGGCCTCTTCTGTGGAGCCCTCGCAATCAGTTTTGAAAATGTCATACAATTGATGGTGGCTGAAACTAAGATGCCAGCAGAACTTATATTGATTAAAGGCAGTCTTACAAGTGCTCTCACACACCAATAGTCTCTAAACTAATTTAGCCACGTCAGTAGCACTTTCACATTGGTAGTGGCTGGCCTTGTTTACGGAGAGTTATCACTTCTAAGGCAACAGCTGAATTCAACAGCTTGTAGGCCTCCCTCCCACGGACATCTCATCGTGTAGGTGTGGAGGACTCGGAGGTGCAGAAGCAGGAAGGAGCTGCTGATGCCAGTGTATGATGGCTGTTGGAAGAACTAAAATTTTACACACAGACTACACACGACAGTCTCTCACTGATTCCTTACTCGTATCAGCACGTTTTTCCTCACAGAGGGCTGCAAGAGCAGCATACAACATCAAGATATAAATATGTTAAAATGATTGCTCCATCACCCAACATCACAGGAAACATTCAGCCTAATTGTATAGATTCAAGTGCTTTGAAATGAGCCACCAGGGACTGTGAGGCTAAAAAGACTGCATGTAGCAAGGTCCTTGAGTTTGTACTTGTGTTTTTCCCCCCCTCCTTTTATCTCCTTTAACATACATACATTTAGCTGTTTGAGTCTGTGCCTTGCAGAAAGTGGCTGAAGCCTCACCAGCTCAGTGAGACTGAAAGCCTGTGTGCAGAAGGTGGAGATGAGCTGCGAAGGTGTCAAATTTGCGCCTAGAGCTGGAACATGTTAGACTGAAGATGGCAGGCTTGGTGAGGAACATCAAAAAGCCTGACTGTTGCATTGCCATGGCAGAGAGCAAGGAAGTATTTTTCTATTAACTGAGGTACAGGAGATCTCAAAAATAGCCTCAGCATTTGAAATATATGGAACAATGCTGATATACCCTGGGTTTAATACTGGATTTAAAATTATTTCAGCTTATCTTCCAAAAAAAATGCAGTGAGTGCAGTTAGAGAATGGGAAGGCTGCTGCCAGTACAGCTCTGCTGGAAGAGCTGAGGAACTTCCTGAGTACTTTTGCCTAAAACAAACACGAGGCTTTCCAGGAAGTTCTGAGTAATCATCCGACCTTGTGCATAGCTCAACAGCTATAGAGGGAAGAAACTATCCTGAAATGGAGAGACAAAGCTTTAAATAAACAAGAAAATGCACCAGCCTGCTTGAGAAAATTAAGAAAGAACAGACTGAAACGGGGCCCAGGAACTTTAGCAAAGAGCAACTAATCCAGGCAGACTTGTGAGACTTCTCCAAAAATTGAATAAAATTCAGGAGTTTGTAAAGACAGCATACTGACTCCCCATAGGGGATTTCCTCTGGTGTATAACATTAGATGAGCCTTCCCTCCCCTCCAGGGTTTAAAGTTCTCCCTGTCTTTGTGTGGGCCTCTTACTGCTTTCTTTAATTAAACCAGCTTCTGTCTTTGGAGACAATGGAGGTATCTATATTCTCTGCAAGAGACCACTGTCTCTCTAAGCATCAGAACAGATGAATTAAGGGACCCTGCAACCTACATGGTTTGGACAGCAATCCTAGCCCCACCTACAGACATCAAATCAATTTCTGATAGCAATACTGCTCTGTGGACAGTTTTTCCACACAAAACAAATTAACCCAAGATAACAATGCCATAACCTTTGCAGTCAGGCAATCCAGCTTTTTATGGGTTGGATTCTCCTACCCTAGGAGGCTTCAAAGGAACTAAAACAGAAAGAGAGAAGAAAAAAAAAAAAAAGAAAAAAAGAAAAAAGAAGAAAAAGGAAAGAAGAAAAAAGAAAAAGAAAAAATAAAAAGGAAAAAAAGAAGGGAAGATCCAGGGAAAATTGGCTTTTTCATGCTTTCAAATAGACACTGTGGGAATCTTAACAGTGAATATCTCTCTAATTTAATTACAAGTATGATGTTTATTTTAGGTATATGCATGTTTATACATGCATGCAAACAAGTGTCTATTCATGTGCTACAGCTGCCTCCTCAGCTCTTCATGTGGTCTGTCTTTATGGCTGTGCAAATACCTCTACACACCAGAGGAAATGGAATTAAATCCCTGGAAATGCAAAGGCAGCTACGGACACACACACATACACACATACCCCCATTACAGGTCCCTGCAGTTGCTTTATCATTCCATAAATCATAATAGCGATGTTGTAGGTCAGCAATAGTTTTAGGGTTACAGATATCACAGCATCTAGTCGTCCTGCCGTCTCTACCATTTCCCCTCAGCTGTCAATATTTTCATGTAGACCCCACAGTAGAAGCCTTAACTGATGCCATATATGGACCACAGTTCATTGGGTTGCCCTGCAGAAGATTTGTCATGATTTAAGCTAACTTTGCCTTGTGTGCAAGAAAAACTGAGTGCACACCCTGTCTCTGAGATAACCTTCTTTAACCTTTCATATCAGCACAGAAGTATTTCAGTAGCTTCTCACATCCAACTCAATCCTCTGAAGGATCAGAACAAGAGATGAAAGAAAAAATGAATTACAAAGAGGAATTTAAATAGTAGTGTTCTGGGCTTATTAGAAATGAGTATTTGTGCTCGTGCAGATGTCTCTATATATATGCATTTATTTTAAAGTGGTAAACCACAGCATTGATTTCTTTTCAGTCTATACATTTTTTAAGTGTACATTGTCCTTTGTTCAAGAGTGCCAGCAAACACGGTTTTATGGTGGACTGTGGGGCTTGTTTATTTTTAGACTTTTAAAGCTAGGATTGCAAACAGATACGTGGATGGCTACCCCACCCCCTCCTTTCCTGCAAAAAAAAAAAAAATAAACAACCAAGGTTGATGATTTCTTTAGAGCAAACACCAAAACACTCTAGACAATAGAAGTTTTATTTCAGACTGCTAACCAGGGCCAAGCTTACAGTCTGCAAAATGTTCGGTCTTGATGTGCTCAGGAGGAGGAAAGGACAGCTGTGTGTCAGCATCAATCTCCTCTGTGAAAACACAAACCTAATTCTGTGCCCTTTGATCTGATGGTGATAAACAGTAGAACGACTCAAGACACCACTGTTTTTCCGCTACAGCTTCAAAAATGAAGTAGAAAATAGTTACAACCTGCATGAATACTAACACCTTAGCAGACGCAAGCATTTGCTAAATGTAACACTCGTCTTCTGGGCCCTTCTGTTTCTGCAGTTGTATTTGGGTTTATGTTCATACAAACACCCTCCTTTTACGCATTCCAGTCAAAGGAGTTCTCCTGAAGAAAATAAACCTCAGACTCAAAAGTAAACATGATTTTGATCTTAAAAAGGCTGGTATAAGTGTAAGACAGTAATCAAACCCAGTGATGTTGCTGCAGGGCAAAACCAGAGTCTCACTGGACATTTCTCTTGATGCTTCTGTCTTTTGTCTTATGCAACTAATGTGACAAACTGTCAGCTAGCCAGGTACTCAACACATGCTTAAGGTTAAAAGTAAAGGAACAGGATATATTTTTTTAGGGAATCTAAACAAGTATAATACATTTTTACTATTAATACATTTCTGTGTAATACATTCACGGCTGATACTGCAAATTGGAGAAATGCCATTGAAACAGACCAAAAAACCAATGCCAAGATAATTACTTTCCTCCTCTCTAACTGTAGAATTGGGATACCAACACCTGTGACACCACAATCAGAACACATTATGATCCACCAGTTGCAAATACCTTCCACAACGTATGCAGGGAACAGGAGCTCATGACTTTGGCCTAGCATTAGACCTTCAAGCTACACTCAATGTCAGGGCAGAGCAAGGAAATACTGTTCACAGTATAACTGTGAATCCCTCACTTCCAGAACATCACCACATGACAATGAGGATGAGCCAGGGAAAATATCCTGGTCTAAGCACCACCAACACGTACACCTTCCTGGAAAAAAGCAGTTGTATGATTATTCTTGGGAATGGAGACTGGAGCAGCCTCTGAAGGACCAATTCATCAAAACTTGTTTGGTAGTGTGAACCACACCTTGCATTTTATCTAGAAAATTAATCATTCAAGGATAATGGAGCATTTCGGTAAACTAATCACGCATTGCAATACCTGTGTAAACTTTAAGGCATGACTATGTCCATTGTACAGGATCAAAAACAGATCCAAAGATAAAGGCAACATTCTCAAAAAAATTTTGGAAATCAGGGGGATTCTAACTGCAATTCCAGGTTCCTTTGGTACCTTTGTTCCAATAGCAGTTTTAAAAGTTCACAGTACTTCCAAACCAAAAACATCAAGATTTTTCAAATGTTAAGACCTTCAACACGAATGGACATTCTTTGAAGTGCTAACCATATGACTGCACCAAGAGTGCATGCTGACTCAGTAACAGAGTTGGAAATTAAGTTTCTGGGTCCTCACTGCTTAGGAAACAAAATAGTTGCTCTTTCCCCTCTCGCCCCTATCCTTTGGTGGGCATATGGATTTCACCTGTCATCTAAGCTGACCAGCTCTGTAACCCAGCAGCTGACTGCCAGCCAGCCAGCAAACTTTGAGGCCACATTAGAAATTGGGTCCGTAGTTTTGTCATTCTGATTTAGAGTGTTTGTACTGAATGTGGATAATACACAACATTGTTTTTCCTCTTCTCAAATGTATTTTGTGCCTCTTACAGATATTTTTAAAAAGTCCATACACAGGTAAGTGCATATCTGCAACATATGCCATTTCCAATATCTGGCTTGGCCTTTTCACTTCTATTGCTTTAGACGTCCATCTCCATCAGAAGTATGAACAAGGCTATGAATAGGGCAGAACTGCACAGGTTTGTAGAGAATCCCCCATAGCCCAAGGAAAAATCTGCTGTTAAGTAAAATGCTGCTACAAACTGCACAAGATAAAGTTTAATCTTAGGTCTTTAAAAATAAGATTGTAGGTCTTACATTTAATGGATACTTTTACCAAGTCATGAGTGGCAAACACAACCTGCAGCCAAAATGCATATGCCCACAGTACATTAGGAAAGACTGGCCAAGGATTTATTTTTTTTCCAGCTTATGTTCAGATCCTTTTTAACTATGCACACTAAGTTAGGGCCAAATTTATTAGGAGCTTGTCAGAATTTTGTATGAGTAACTATTTCACAGATCTTCAGATAAATTAGTCCAAACCTGATGAAAATGAACCCTGACAACTGTGCTGTATGCTCTGAAAAAAGGGTCTGGGACAAAGGTAGGTTAAAAAGAATAGGACGCGTAATAACACAAGTGCATGCAATGACTTTACCCTGGCAAAATCTGAGTACGTACTGGAAGAGCAGAAGCATGCAAACTAATACTACTTAAGTGACCTCTCCATCATATACTGGCCATTTACACAGTGCCAACTCCTGAAAAAATGTTTTCTGATTGATATTTACCCTGAAAATCACAAGAGCACACAAAGCTGCACACAAAATTTATCAATGGCATACAGTAAAGGGCCTCCCTGTCTGCCCTAATTATTTGAACAGCGGAAAACACTGCATCCGTCCATGCTCCCTTGCCTCTCCTTCATTTCCACTTGAGCCTCAGGCTTCAATGCTTCAAAGGCATAGAGCAGTTTCTCAAAGGGCAGTCAGTGCCATTCTGTTATGCTGAAGCTTTTAGCTGTTGGTAAGGGAGATTTACCTAATGGGAAATACCATGTGCAGAACTCCTTTCATTACCTGTGCTTCTGCTGGAGGGGAATATTTAACAGGGAAGTGTCTGAACCCTGGGCATGAGCAGCAGGTGGAGAATTCCTTTATAGGGGGTGGGAGGAAAGCCAACACTAAAGTTGGGTGAAAGCTGTCCCTGTAGCAGCAGACAGCCCTATCTCTACTGTAACAGCCCTGGGGAAGGTGGAAGGCACACAGTGTGGGTAAGAATTTGGCTCCCTGCAGGATTCTCTGCAGACCATTGGGAATACCAGTGGTGGAACTGAGAGAGTCCCGGCTGTTCTCCTCAGTCATGCAAGGGCTGGCCTCCACCGTCAGAGCACTGAAAGTCACACACAGCTCATCTGCCATGCCATATCCTGTGACTTGGGCTAAATACCATTTTGGCACTAATGACACCGAGCTGAGTCAGTCCTGAAAGCAAAGAATATTTCCTACCTAGGGGCTCATTACCATCTCCACTGTGAGTTTCCCCACGTGACCCACTATCCAAAACACATGAAGTTAAATTCAGTTTAACAGGTAACAAAAATCACAGCCTGTAGCAGTGAGGCTGCAATGGCACCAAGTAACCAAATAGCAGCGTAACATGATACGATCACGTCCTCACATTTCTTGTTTCCTGTGCTGTAAATGTGTTGCAAAACTAAAACCTCACGCTGCACTTCAAACATGAACTGTTGCTCCCCCATTTCCCTGCATGTTGCCTTGTTATTTGCATGAAGCTGGGGAAAAGTCTCCCTAAAAGATCAGAATTTGCTAATTAGTTGCAATCTGGTGGTATTTTGTGTCATCTTTGGGCAAACATCAACAGCTACACAAGACTGCAGATAATTAAGGTCCTCCTACCATATTTATTTGGATTCTGAGCTCTTTGAGACAGAGTTGGCACAGCATTTGTGCAAAGTGCAGCACCGAGCACAATAGAGCTCAGATCCAGAGGCAGAACTCCTGGAAGTGTAAATGAGACTTTATGCGGAATTCAACAGAAGTTGTAAAGAAGAAAAGGAAAGGAACTACAGGAGTATTTAATCTTCAAAACACACTGCAAGCAATATCCTAACATAATACATGTCCAGCAGTATAACTGAATACACCCTGATCCTCTAAGCCAGGCACTTAAAAAGCCATTGACTTTCAAAAATTTTTCAAAGCCATTATCTGATTTAAGACAACTGGGCTTCCATAGTCCTGAGCTTCATTTTATACATCTCTCCTATATGATCTTCCCTATTTTGCTGCTGGCTTCCAGAATCCACCAGCTGCTTCTAAAGTGGTAAATGCAATTTGAGAAGTGAAACAAACAAAGAGGTGCTAGAATTTCGGGTCTGTACAAGTACCGTATCGCTGACCAAGCTTTTTTTCCCCTTCCTACAGCACTATCCACTTTTATGACATGTCATATGACTAAAAGCATAAGGACAACACTGTCAATTTAACCAAAACATACTTGGAAGCAGTGGGTGAGGGGTAAGAAAGATTTCGTCGTCCTTGGTCCAGTCATTTTGAATCTCACGCTGTGCTGAAGAAGAAGCTGAGATGCATCTTGTATGTACTTTCCACTCTCAGTAGCATGAATAAACTCATTGTAATTCATTATATGCAACACTGCAAAATCGAATTTTGTTGTTTAAAGTATGCAGTTAAAAATAAGTGTTCAATCAGTTCTAAGAGCAGGGGATTTAAATATTCTATCCATTTTGAATGGAGTTTCTTACTTTGCATCAGATTAGGGGGACCATTTTTACTAAGCGTGTTTTGACTCCCTTTCCCCAGACTGGATGCGTGGTGTAAATCTGACAGACCATCTCAGAAAGTCAGCAACATTTAGAGTTATCATCTACATTTAAATAACAGATCATATCCAGAAAATTAAACAGCAGTTTTAGAGATGTGTGTAGCAATCTTCATTTCACATTACAGGAAATAGAGATGCAATGACGTTAACTCTCTCAGTGAAGGTCACCCAGCGCATGGGCTGGATCCTCTCCTACTCATCCTTTTGATCACACTGAAGCACAGCTAAACAGCAGTCCAGGTCATGGTGCCTGACCTATTTGAAAATTTGCCTACTACAACACACTCTTCAACTGTGGCATTTGGGATCTGGGCCCTTGGTAGCAAGCAGTCTCTCGTGACAGGAAGGACAGGGGAGGGGGAGTGAAGCAATCTAGGCTGTAGTCCAGACTTCTCAGCCTGTTGCTCGTTGACTCACTTAACATCCTGTCACCACCACTGTCCTTGAGAACCCACCGGTACATTCAGTGGGCCAGGCCGGTACCCTTTTGCTGCCGCATACATGCACTGGTACTTTTCTACCATCGTAACCTAACACTTTAAAACAGGAGCACAGAGTGCAATCTACTGTTACCTTGGCACAGACAAATGCAATTATTTTAGGTAGGTAGAGAAGAAAATCATCCATACTGATGTGGATGGCATAAGTGGATGATACATGTCCCACCTAAAACCCTCAGCAATAGCTAAGTTAGTTTTCTTCCACAGGTGTGTTATTCACTGTGAATTTCTGTTGACAATAATATGATAAGTTCCCAGGCAGGCAGATTATTAGAGTAGTAACTTGCTGAAATAGTTTATTTCTACACGATTACCTAGTTATAGTAATATCACCTTCATTCCTTCCTCAGTGATACTTAGATTGATATCCTTCTGAGGCAACAACAATCTTTTTTTGTAGGTACGTGGTTCTGCACCCAAACTGGCCCATAGTTGACTGTTATCTAGGCAAGTATGACTGGAAATTGGCAAACAACATATCAGTTGGCCAAAGGGGCAAAACAGAAGTAGAAGAGAGTGCAAGTCAGTAATTTATACCAATATACACATGGCTGCATCCAACTAGCTTTGATTTTCTTTTCTGACTTATAAAAAATTACAAGGGTCAGATGCTCTGCCAAGGATACAATTATTTTCACCATCTAAGGATCTGACTCAGGAGAATAAATTTAATAAAGCGGGCTTTAAGCCAATACATCACAGGCACCGTTACTCCACAGAAACATGGCCATCCAGTGACCCTGCTACTGTCTGTATGCTAAGAACTATTATCATGAAAGTCTGCCAGAGGAACATAATAGTAATAATTTACCTACCTGCTGGGTTTTGTCAATGCTAAAACTATTTTCTGGCTGCTTTCTTGCACTCCTCACATGCAAAAACTTTGAATTATGAATGTTGTGGCTCTTGAATTTTGTGTGTGCACTTGTTGAAACTGAAAAAATAAATTCTGAGGGCATTATGGCTTTAGATCCTTGTAAAGCCAATGATCGAGTGTCAGAGTGGTGCTGAGAAAATACAGATGCTAACATTAAACACTTATTGCTCAAAGTCTGCTATATGTCCTTCCTGTCATAACTGCCCAATTGAGTGAGTTTTGCTACAGATGAGGGAGGCAAAACCTCTAAAATACAACTCAAAGAGGCTACTTCAAGATACTTTCTAATGGCCTTTAATGCAATTGGCATCATGCACAAGCCACTTTCCTCATATTCTCCTTTCCAAGGAAAGCCATCAGGAAGTCCTTGCATTCATTAGGAATCTCCTAGCTGACCACCGTATTTGTTTGTTAACCCCTCAGTATGTTCCAGGAACAGAGTATCAGTATTTATGGTCTGGTTATGATCTTTCATAATCAGCAAAAGAATAAAAAATGAGAAAGGCTAGCTGGCCTCCTGCTATCTTTTTTTTTTTTCTTTTGGTCAAAAGCTAGAAAAAAAGATGAACCAGAAAAAGAAGGAAGGTGAAAAATGTTTCTAATAAATTCAATGACTGGACGTGCAATTAAGGTAGTTCAGCTTGACATCTATCCTCAATTCTTCATGCAAATTCACTTCTGCTGCAAACTTAGATATAAGTTCTCTGTTGGTTCCAACTCATCCAAACTCTTCTCGCTGCACTACTGGATTTTGATTAATGAAGTCTTCTTATTCGGTCACTGAGGCTTCGCTCATCTGACAGCATCTTCATCAGGACCAGCTGTGTTTGCCTCCCTACTCTAGGTTAATAAACTTTTTCAAATTCATAATTCCTAATATATTTTCTTCTCCTTAAACACCCACAAGACATTTTTAGGGGTGTTTTCTTTTGTTTTGACAGGAGTGAGTTTTTTGGGTTTGTTTTGATTTTTTTTAAAGCCTAAGGCTGAAATAACCGAGGGGAGATCTCTCCAGGGCAGTACCTGCCAGCAACACTTGGTGCTCTGGGATCACAGAGTATCCCATAAGGGAGAATCTTAAGTCTTGTTCTGGGCAGTAGTGCATTCTGGGTTCCAACAGGCAGAGCACTACTCCACACATTCACCCTTGTTGGTTTTGTCATTCATACCCCCTGCTTAAAGACAACACCTGTGCCTACTGGCTGAGTGGCTGAGGTCCCTAGGGTTCAGGAAAATTGCCAGTGCTCCTGTCAATAAGGAAAGTTTTAGTGCCTGACATTTCAGGAGATAGCTTTGAAGAGAAAACCGCTACAAACTATTTCGAGATAATCCTCAATTCTCCTGTTTCCCTGTAATCCATCACTCATCACAGGAACCCAAGAGATTCACTGCCTTTTGAGGGGTCTGACTCTTTCTTATCGATGATCATAACATCGCAATGTGTCTGCTGCAACTTTGTGTGTGGAAATTGCACAGGCATGACATAAATCACCTCAGATTTCCTAGCAATAACGTGACCCCAAGGCAACATATTCAGTAAATTAAAAATAAATTACGTGATGGCCTGATGCGACTTCAGCAGACCCCATGTCAGACCTAGCCTGAGGGAGGATTGTGCCTTCTAGCTTTTCCATAACAACTGTCTTTTTACGGTGAGTTAATTATCTACAGATACTGTGTGCTTTAGGAGGCATAAAGCAAAACCAGCTGATTTCAAAACAACTTTAAAAAAGACTTGAAAATGCATTTCTAGGGCTTCGCTTATCTCAGTGCACAGTATATGTCTAGGTGACGTCACTGCTTACAGCAGCCATGAGAGGACACAAAGGATGGTACTGTAAAATGTCTCAGGAGTTTGGTGATGGTCATATTACCTAGGTGAGAGCTTACACATGAAAAGAGAGACCCAAAACCACTCCTAATCACAATCTCAAGATGTGTACACCTCATTTGCCTTCATTGCCAACAGCATGGTAAGGCTTCCTGAGACTCTGTGCTCCACCAGACAGAGCTCCTACCTTCCAAACAGTGTGCAGGATTTTATGTTTGCATCCTTATGCTAAGAGATGGATGGTGAACCTAATCAACTGGTCATTAAAGAGGAGCTTCCGAAAAGCCTGCTGCTACTCAATTATCCCATTAGAATGGAGATTATGAATCTGAAAAGAGGATTTGTAAACCATAGTCAGTGTCTGTGTTTCTACAACAGTCAAAATCAGACTCTCAAAACTTCAGCTAATTTAGGTCAGAATGCTGATTTGATCCTGAACATGACCAATTAAGTTCTGCTTTTTATAAATGCATACCCAACAACCCTTCAAAGACCATGAACTTATTGTGGAGTAAAATCAAGGGCAAAGAATGTTTGTAGTTCTGAGCTTTTGAATGGGGGTGTTTGGGTCATTTCCATATCTGGTTTCTCAAACTGGGTCAGAGCTTCCTAAAAAGTAGAAGTCAGCTGTATTGCGGGCACACGGACTGAGTTGTGGAACTGAGATTTGCATGCAAAGTCTACATTAGCACTGTTCCTCTTCTCATGCTTGCAGCTGGGCAGACAAAAATCCACAAATCTACATCACACACCTACTCATCTTTAGTATGCACATAAAAATGTACAGCTGTATTCTGATTTGACAGAAAACAAAGGATCATAAATTCATATGTTTACATTTTTCTTTTTTTTTTTTTCTAAGATAGCTGATAGAGCCCTAAGAGAATACATCTGTATCTTCTAATGGGTTTTGTGTGGTTTGGTAGTTTATATAAAGGTGAAAATGCTAGGGGAAAAATAAGGTTCAGCTTCCTCTGAACAAAGACAGATGTCAGCTCCAATTTTTGTTTATTTACCAAACTTCTCTTAAAATTGTTATGAATGACTTTTTCAAATGTGCTTCTCTCCATTTCTAAGCTTTTATAGCAGTATCCAAGTATAAAGGGATCAGATCCAAAGTACATGTTTTATTTTCTAGAAGTGTCTAACTGATGCACCTAAGAAAGGGCGTTTTCATTATTTTCATTCCAGGTATTACATACCTACACATATTTGGCAAACCAAACACTCTTACCTTAATAATATGGCTCTTCTATCCTCCAAAAATGCTCTGTTAATTCTTCCCATTGTCTCTGTACCCAAGTTGCCAACGTAGGTGTCAATTAGTAAAATATATTGTCTTCTTTTTTTTTTTTTTAATGTCAATCTTTTTTCCTCATTAAACTTTAGGAAGCAGTGGGGATTATATTGTTCCTGGGCCATACTCTTGAAACATATCCTTTCAGCTGACCTCATTTTAGTCCAAGCTCTATGTCACCTGAAATTTCTTTTCAGAAAATGGAGACTAAAAACGTATGTACAAAATTCAATACCATGAAAAGTAGCAAAAATAACCTCTTTGCCCTGGAAGAAATTGCTTTATATCTGTATCTTATAATACAATCAGACATCTTTTGCAATATCATTGAGCTGAGAATTCGTTCAGTTTAAATAGTGGTTGTCCCCTTTGTTTTCTTTCAGGCTAGTCCCCAGAGAGGTCTCTGATCTGCTTGTATTTTGGGTTTATACCCTTCATCACAGTGTCTAATTTAATTCTGTCACGTGTTCCCTAGGCACCTGCTCCTCAAGCCTCTATGGTGCTTCTGCAGGGCTCTTTTTGCAGGCACACATCTCACACTAACCCCACTGGCCCAAATGTATCAAATATTATGAGTTTACCCTATGTCTTATGGTTGCATTCTCAAGGCAGCAGTGAAATTCAGCCCTTCTTCTGGTAAGCAGTATGTATTTTATCACTCAAAGAAACATAACACAAGAGAGGAATTTATGAGAAATACCACCTTGAAATGAGAAGGAAGTCTATACAGTCAGTAAGGTATATGTACTAGATAAGTCATTGGGTTTGACCAACACCTCATGATGTAAAAACTGTTGCAAATGCTTAGGACCCAAGAATTAATTCCATCTGAAAACAACTGAGAAAACTGGCAGTTTCAGCTCAGATTTGGAAAACCCTTCTTGCTTCTGCCCAGTCTTTTAAGTGTAATGGTAGGAAGACTACCTAAAAATCAGCCTTACACAAGTCATGCACAGGAAGACCATGAGAGATTCCTATCAGAGGACACAGGAAATCCCTATCCATAGGACAGACACACAAAACTTACATTATCAATCAAGTATATGAGTCAATTCAATTCAAGTGCTTCTGAGTGGAGGGACTCTTCAAGCCCACAAGCATAGAGCTTTGAAGTAAAACCGACAACAGCAAAATAGGAACTGCTCTGCTGTCCCTCCAAAAAGGATGCGATGTGGGGTTTTTGTTTTGTGGTTGGGGTTTTGTTTGTTTGTTTGTTTTGGGGGGTTTTTTTTATTTGTTTGGGGGGGGGGTTGTTTGTTTTAAAAACAGTGCTGTTATGAGTCTTTGCCATGAGAAAAAAGCAATTTTCAACCGCTGGGACAAAGCAGGAGAAAAACCAAAATGGATACATTTTACTTTCTGCACTAGTGGGCTCAGATAAATTCTTATCTCCCCAAGCAACAGGTTTTATAGCTGTTTGAAGGAGGGGGGAGTGTGGGAGTGGTGGAAATGGAAGCCATGAAGCCAGTAAGAAACATTAAATGGTTACCAGAACTTGCAGGCTGTAAGCAGAACTTGCTTAATAGTTTATTTTCAGGTTCATAAATGTATCTTCCAGTTAATAAATTACAAAACAAACAAAGAAACAAACAAAAGGTCTCCCTTGCAGAAGGAAAAAGAGGTGGGGGTTTGCTGCTTGAGCTCTTTGCAAGTGAATTAGACCACCAAGCAGGCATCAAACCGATCACAGCAATACACAGCCCTGGTCTATCTTTAGTGAATGAGCCAGAGAATCACTAACACTCCATGATGACTTTGGCTTTCTTCTAAGTGCAACACTTCCTGACACTAGATTTTAGCAGAAAGCAGTCCTGCAATGAACATTCAAGGAAATCTGATTTTGACTGATTAAAAAAAAAAATGAAAAATCCCTTCCTCACAAGCCATAACACTGTCTTTTCTGCATGGCTACACATCTTATCATCTACCTGTCTCTCATTCTCTCCTCCCATTGCCACCCCACTCCCCCCAAAAAAAGGAAGAATTTTTTTTCTTTTGAATTTCCACTACAGCACCACTTTGATAGCAGAATTAGAATCCCTTGCTTTAAGTGCCGGACAAACAAGCATTTCTCCATAGTCTCTCAGTAGAGCCAGTCCACAAAAGTTATTATTGCAGCAAAATTACTCCCAGCGCTGGACTTCAGGCTTTAACTATGTCTGACTCAATGCTTTATGAGCATTATAGCAAACTAAGCAAAAGGATTTAAGTGTCCTATTTGAAATGCTCTGTCCCTGAAACACCTGGAAAATATGGATTGCAGTCAGGCAGAATAAAATGTAGAAGAGCAATGGAAGAAAAGAATGAAATGCCTAGAGAAGTGGAAAGTTCTCAGCCACACCAAAGTCACTGAAATCTGGGCATGTGGAGAAGACATAAGGACTCAGTTAGATTGCTTGCTCTTTCTGCAATTCAGTGAACTTAAAGGGCAGGGCTAATTTAGATCACTAGAGCATAAGTCCTTGTGGGGTCTGATGCCAACAGGAAGCTGCCTGCATTGAGTGCTGTCCCACATGAAGAAACCAGTAGGAAAACTTAAAAGTGAGCTAAAAACTCCATTGCTTGATGCACTGGATGATTTTGAGCCCTCCCTCAGTCACACACCAACAGGAATGTTTCCATTTATAACAGGACCAATTCTCTGCCTCAAGCCTTTCTGTCCAAGAGGGCAGAAGGAAGAGGAGGAATAGAATGAAAAGGAAGTGGGGGAGGAAGGGAGGAGAAAAGGGAGCCCAGGACAGCAGCAATTACTATTCTTCTTCTTGTGGTTCTGCACTGGCAGAGAAGCTGCACCCTACCACAGCCAAACAAGAGACTCGCCTACAGCTGGCTTTGATGCTGATGGATTAACCTCTGCCAGCACTGGCTAGAACAGTGCCTCCCTTGTGTCAATTAAGATCACTGCAGTACTAATTTGTGCAAAGATGAGCCCGTCTTCTCTGTACTTATAGCTCTGTACTAACACCTGTTGGGTCTTGCCATCTTTATCAAGAGGACTCTGTAGGGCAGAGATTAACTTAACAGTGTCTAGCACAGTGCAGCCCTTATCCCTGGCCATCATCACCACTAAATATCAAAAAAGTAATTACACTTGCTTTTCCACACAGATTATCTTTTACCTGAGGCAAAAGGGAGGCTAGCCTCCCTGCTCAACCACAACAGGGGACCTCAGTGATTTTCAGTTTAACAGCCTACAACCTAAAGAAAGCTCTTGCAGGGAACCTTGATACCACTGAACCCAGAGAGGGTTTTCAGAGGACTATAATCTCATTCAAAGGACAGAGTGAAGTAAGTTGTATGTCGCAATATTAATGAGTATATTCCTTCTGTGCCCCTCAAGCAAACTACTGCCTGTTTTCAGAGCAGCCAGCCTCTGGATATGGCTTATTTTCTAAAAACTGGCATAGTCCTGGGCTGATCTGAGAGCAGGTATTTTCTCCATGAAAAATAAAAAATAATACATGGCAACAGCTTTTCTATGCAAACTGCGCAAGACTGACAGCTCTTTCCACTCCCTGAGATTTTTCTCAAGAATCTTGCAGACAATTGAGACTAAAATCAGCTTGACTGTTCATAGTGCAAGTCGAACAGGACACACTGTGCAGCTGAATGCAAGTCCACTGTTCATTTCACCAGACCCCTTCCAAACGGGGCACAGTCCATCCTTGTAGCACACAGGATGTATGGGTTCTCTTTAATACAACCTTCAACAAGAAGTCCTCTTACAGAACGCAGGAAGGGGAATTCCCTGTATTCAAATGCAATCTGTATTCAAATGCTTCATTTGTCTTGTTGTGAAGCTGTTTCAGTATTAGCAAAACCCAAACACTCAAGTCAGGCTGCTGGTGTTCTTATTTTCCTTTTAGCTTTTGAACGCTGGGGAATGAACTTTTGTCTCTGATTCCACTGTGGGCTGGACTGGCAGTTTCTGAAAGAAGATAAAAGAGATTCCCAGATTATAATAACAGTTTGGAGACCTGAGGCTTCCTGCAAACCACCACAAAAATCTTAAGACCTGACAATATTGCTGCTTCACATGGCTACATGGTGCTTACCAATGCCTACATTAGCCTTCATTAGCAACCTACATTAGCAGAAGCACTGGTAACTTCCACAAGGACACGTTCACGAAGAGTGCAAAGGCCTTACTCTTCTCTGTCCAAGTCAGGCTTTTTTGGGTGGCTGTTTTTTTTTGTTTTTCAGTTCATTTCAGAAACAGGAGAGAAATAAATGGAAAACTGCCAATGTCTCAAGTTTTGCTGCTGTAAGAACTGAGGTCAGTGTGTCCTTTTTAGATATTTTCTTCTCTATTACACCGTTACTAAGTTGTCTTATTTCTAAAAACAATTCCAAACACCTTCTTTATTGACACATGGAAATGTGAAGATATTGAGAGAATTTTGTCAGAATTTGGAAAAAAAAACCCAAGGAGCGTTGTGTACAGGATTCACAGGTTCACTGGCATATGGGAATTCCAGGAAACCATGCTATGGCAAAAGAAGGGACACAGAACCTCTCACAAGATGAAAATGATGGGACAAACAGTCTTCTAAATAAAGAGGGATAAGCAAGGGGCACTAGTGAGTGTTTGAGAGACACATACCCTCTCTGAGGGTTAAAATACCAGCCCTCTTCTGTGCTACCACCTCAACAGTTGACAGTGTCAAGTAATTGATAGAGTTGATTGTCCCTAAAACTGCTGAGGGTGGTATATGGAGATCTTGTTGGTAAAATGGAGAGCCAAGACAAACCTCTAGTATATAAGGGACACTTGGTCTGGAAAGCAGTGATGGGGAACATATCTACTTTTAGTGTTATTTTGGACCCATAGGTCCAAATTCTGGAATAGCAGCTTAAGTTTAAAGAAAAGTTGTAGGATATGTGAGTGACAGACAATTTCACCCTCTGGCTGAGAGGACAACAGAACTTGGTGGTTTTCCAAATTCCCTCCCTCCTCTCTAACAGCTTCTATTTCATCTATTAAATAAAGACTTTTTTCATATATATCCTCTCAGCATATTAATGACATACACTTTAGTCTTAGCTGGGCTTGGGAAGCATAGAATTATAGAATCATTTTGGTTGGAAGAGACCTTTAATATCATCAAATCCAAACGTCTGGTTGCTTGGTTTTCCTGGACCTGCTGCATGATGGTACTCAAGATGATCTGGCTCCATAACCTTCTCCAGCACTGAGGTCAGACTGACAAATCCTCCTTTCAGCCCTTCTGGTAGATGAGCATCCCATTTGCTAAATTCCAGTCAACTAGGACCTCCCCAGTTTGCCAGGACCCTAAGGGATTCTTTCAACCAGTCTCCAGCACTGGACAGCAGAAGTTGGTAAGTACTTTGATACAACTGGAAAGTCTTCCATTCCAACCCAGTTTCTCCTATAGCAGCCTATTGGCTGTTCTAGCAAACACATGTTGCTCATGCTGCTTTTTCAGCCATAATTTGCCCACAGGCTGCTGTACAGCACTGGTTAGCCTCTCTTTTCAGAATTGATCTCCTCAGAGATTTACTAGGCTCAAGACCACATTACACAATCAATATAAGGTGGAGAAGACAGCACAAATCTATGAATCTGAGTTTGACTACATAAAGTATAGGACCTACAGTAAAACTTGTAGCTGTTGATAACTTGCATTTTTTGATGAGATCATGAAATTTTGAATACATAAATACTTATTACAGAGGTAATCAGAGATATATAAATAATTTGAAGTGTTTGAAAATAGGTTGCCTGGGTCTCTAATTCCAGTATTAATCTAGACATTAAATAGAGGAAATCCAGTTCACCTTGGGGAAGATCCAGAGACTTTCTGTAGCTGTTCTTTGTTCTCAGTTTCAACTCACAGTTCCTGATATCACTTCTACAGAGTCCTTGGCATGGCTTGTAAATCCTACTGCAAACACAAGTGTACTGCAGTTCCGATTCTTTTAAAGACTTCACAAATTTCCAAATCGTAAAACAAGTTACGTCCATTACCTGTCTCTCTTCCCGTAATTTCAACTATCTTTAAATTCTTCATGGCAAGAATTCTCTCTCATCTAGGTCATTTATAGAAAGGCAACCACTAGGGAAGCAACTGCTTTTCAGCCTGGAGAAAAGGAGGATGAGGGGAGATCTTCTCGCTCTTTCCAATTCCCTGAAAGGTAGAGAGGTGGGGATTGGTGTCTTCTCCCAAGCCACAGGCGATGGAATAAGAGGAAACGGCCTCAAGTTGCACCAAGGGAGGGTCAGATTGGATATTAGGAAAAATTTTGACATGGTAAGGGTTGTGAAGCCTTGTAACAGGCTGCCCAGGGAAGGGGTTGAGGCATCATCCCTGGAGGGATTCAAAAGACAGGTGGACATGGTGCTCGGGGACATGGTTTAGTGATGTTTTTTTGTCAGAGTCAGGTTGATGGTTGGACTCGATGATCTTAAAGGTCCCTTCCAACCTGGAGAATTCTATGATTCTATGATTCTAACTATATATTCTGTTGGCAATGGCACAGATGATTGGAATATTGTCACCAGAGACAATGTGGTGCAGTATAAAGCAAGTACCAGATGGGAAAACAGGACACCTAGGCTTGGTTCTCAGCTCTGCTATTGATGCACTAAGATCCTGGGCCATGCAATTCCTCACCTATGCATTCCTGCTTTCCTCCAGCTCTAAGGCTTCTCTATTTATTCACATTCACCTTTCTACAGTTCTTTTAGAGCTGCAGAGGTACAAAGTACTATTATATACTATATATACAACTATATACTATTATTCTAGAAACCACGTGGGGGCAAGAATCATGCCACTGTCATTTTACTGGAAGTCAAAGTCAAAGCTCCTTTGAATCTCAAGAAAAAAGATTATCCTTTTGACTCAAATTTGCTTCTGCAGTCTTCATGACAATAAAGCTAAGTGTGCCTTAGCTTTTCGGCAGACAGGGCCTTTGTTTATAAAGACTGGCCAGTAAAAATGTATAGATAAATGTATGCATAAAATTAGGCTACTCATTTTCTGTGCTTGAAGGATATCTTGACCTGGAGAGGTGTATTTTTCCCTGAACAGTTATTTCACTTATTTTCCTAAATTACAGCATAGCCTATTTATCTTTCTGCTGAACTTCATGTTTGTTATGAAAGTGCCTGCAGTGTGTAAGAAAGCCTCAGCTCACAGCCTGGGCAACTGAAATAGGAAGGGAAGAAAGCTGAAGGAAAGCAATAACTTGCTTTCAGAAATTATTAACTCCCCGTTGGTCCTCTCCTTAGGCATGATCAGAGAGAAACTTCATGCTTCATTCAAGCTATTAAAATACAGGATCTACAATTACTTGACTGAACTCAATATGGATACAAGAAGACTTTGTTTCCCACAGGAAATGCATCTTTTCCATTTTATTTACTTTAAACAGGAAAAAACTTAGAAAAGGACATTATGATTAATCATGTAGACTGTTTACAAATCCTTTGAGTTGTTGTACTGTGTATTTACTAAGTAAGTCTTGGGATCCAGTCCAGTAATTTTGTGGCTGAATTACTTAGTAATTTCTTCTCAGTCACTGCTTTACTGCTATACTGTGGAGAATATCAAGTGAGAGCGGAAGGCACACAGCAGCATCAGCATGCTTTCTCCTCGAAGGGAGCACGGGCATATTGCACAGCCATATTCATTCAGACCTGCAGCACAAAGGGAACAGCTGACAAAGATGATCTCTGTACATTACTAGCAATTTTGATACGTACCTACAGTCCCACTTCAAACGTATCACAGCTGATGTAGGTCGAAACTGATAAAAGTCAGTGAGAATGTATCACTGTCCACAAAGTTGAATTACATTGAGAAGATAACAGTTTCTTTTGGAAGGCTAATAAAAAATACCATACATGGACAAAGAAAAAGGCTCTGATTCTTAGTTATTGCCCAACATTCCTAGTGACAGAGGCATTTGTTTAATTTATATGCAAAATCGGCCCTAGAATTGATGGAGTAGGCTGCAGCTCAGGTTCATAAACTGTTTTGGGCTGAGATACAGTCATGTTTCCATGGCCTTTACTTGTATAAAACACCACACTACTGACTGCTGTCTCAGCAAGAACAGTCTGTGCATGAGGCAATAGAAAGGCTGTAGTGAACAGCTTTTCTTCATCCACCATCACTTGGTCTCTTCACCCATACTACTGCCAAGGCAAAGCAGCAAGCCTTCCTCTCTGTTCCAGCTCTTCTGCTTCTTGCTTGCCATTCCCTTCTAATGCAAGAGGACCTTTATATTTGTGTCAGTAAAATTAAATGTTGTCTATATGGCTAAAAGCTTTAAACCACCTGTTAACACCTTTGAGAATTATAGAAAATTGTGGTGTTCTGCTTTGAATGTTGTTAAAAGAAAAACATGCCACAGAGGTGGAACAAGGTCACTTAGCAACTTCATGAGCCAGGGAAAAATTCTAACGCTTTGGAGACCAAAAAATGCAACATTATGAGAGGAATCAAGCAAATGAAGAATATGCTGACAGGTTCTCTTTCACATCAAAAAGAGTACAAGCCTGCAAATGTTTTTTTGCTGCAGTACAGTACAGACTATATTGCCATTTTGTTTCTACAGTGAAAAGACCATGAGAAAGCTAAGGATTTGATTTCCTGAAACTTGCCAAAGAATTTCTGGAGAATAAGATGAAGAACATTCAACCCATCCAGAGATCATTGAAGAGGAGTGATATTCCTTAAAGAAGAAACATATTCCTTAAAGTAGTGAGCTGAGACTTTCTACTTTCTGAGCCAAAAGAGGGAGTGGTAACCCTAATTCAGTCACAGATTCATCAATGCAAAGGCTAAAGTTTGCAAAAATATGAAATATTTTTCAGCAACTATAAGGTGAGCTGGTCAGTTAATAGTCATCAAGATACCATCAATATGCAGACACACCACAGGTCTGTATTATCTTTCAGTCTATGCAATTACATCGGTAAGATGATCTAGTAATTATATAAATATAAATACAACCCCAACATGTCAGAGGAGGACTTAAAACACAATGTGCTTTTACTTTGTGCCACCTTTGACCTGATACCTTACTTTTCTTCTCACTATCTGGACACAACAAAGAAAACTGAGCAAAAGTCTAAGCATTAATGACAGAAGAAAAGTTGGTGATGGCGGATGATATTTAGCAGATTTGTCCAAGTCAATTAAAAAGGTTCTCTTGCTCTTTACATGCTATTAAAATGCTATAGTTTGCCACCAGGGCTGATTCAAAGCAGTAAACTACTTCACCAGCACTTAGTGTATGCATCATTCATTAGAAATGTAGCAGAAAACCTGCTACTATTTCATAGAAAATAATAGTGCCTTGAGAAACCCCCTTAAAAAGCAACAAGACATTCCACTAACATCTGACAACCATCACACTTTAGGCAGCTCAATATATACACTTATGCAGGACCAAGTGTCATGAACACAAGCCACCCTTTTTCCCAAAAAGCAAACATGGATATCTATGACTGAAACAAAGCAGTGCACCCAAGAGTCTTCTGCTGTTACCTTTCAAAACTATTGAGACTCTGTTGTAATTAAACCTCTGTATGCAAATAGAATAGTATGCTTATTTCTCATTTGCTCTGTATAAGATAGTTCTCTCTAATTTTGGTCTCATTCCAAATATAAAGCCTCTCTTGAAACAGAACCTCCACCCTTCACACATTTCTAATAGTGAGCACTATAGAAACAACACTTCCACACTGCAGTTTCAGTTTTCCTCTGGCTTCCATCTTTATGCTACTTAAGTGTCTGTAGTCCTTTTCTTCTCTACTGCGGGTTTTAAACCACGTGTTTAAATGATAGCTGAACTAAGGTCAGGGAGAATAAGTAATTACGATTCTCTTCCCTCCCATTTTGACACTGTAATATTAACATGTAATTAGGAGTCTAATTTTTAGTTAGGTGTTTAAAAAACCCTGAAGCAGCGAGTTTTAAATTATTAATGAGCCATTTTTTAAAAGGCAAACTGAAATAAGTGTATCCTCTTCTTCACATATTTAATGATCATAATGGTTTAACACATTATTCTTCAATTACTAAGGACAGGTTTGCAGAGAAAGGCAGTATTTTCTCTAATTAGAGGTGCTAAATTTCCCACATAGCCATGATGGTCTGCAGCTATGAAAACTCCTTTCTTTAAGTGTCGAACTTAAACTGCACCAGGGAGGAAGTTTTTCAAATGTAGGAAGGCATCAGTATGCTTGTACAGGTGCTTTTTCATTGTTGGTGCCAGAAATGCTTCTTGTTAGCAACATCTTGTTATCAAATACTTATTTGTTAAGGCACTCATTAATCAAAATGTGATTAGAGACACAGGTCTACCACAAAAGACATTCGTACAACCATAAGAGGTTGCTGCTTACTTGATATCCTGTAAACAGTTTGGCAGCTAACTCCTCTTTAGACCCTAGTAGCAACAGGGAATTTCATCAACAAGAGAGAGCCTACAACATCAACTGACGCCCACTCAGCAGAACTGAGTCCACTGAGGACAGTTATACATGACGAGCAAAATATTTCAGCCTGTGAGCACAACACAGGGTTGTGGGGCTGTGGAAATTCAGTGTTCAGAAGATTCATTATTTCTTAAATCATGTGATCCTTCTTTTCTCTCAATCCCCCCAAACCTATGCAAGTCTTCTTGTAAAGACCCACCAGCTTGGGTGAGGTTAATGGAACCTCACTCCTTCATAAGGACACCACTTGCAGATACACAGCAGACACCAGTGTTCATTAAAAGGAGTTACAAGTCATTTAACAAAATGCAAATAGCCCTCTTTTAATTTATTTCCTGTATATTTTGAGGCTGAGATTAGTACCTAGATGAATCCACACATAGAGCTTGTTCTGCACCCTGACACCATACTGAGAAGATAACAGAGATAAGTCTCCATTTTTCCAACATCTCTTCCGATTTGTGTTTAGAAAACATTTATGGTACCAAACTTTTAATTATACCAAAATATCAGCTTTCAGTTAAAAAGTGAGATGTTAACAGCAAGAAAAGGAAAACAGCCTTTGGCTGAACGGATGCAATAGTGTCAGCATGTAGGGGGTATAGGCAGGTGTACGCTGCTGATTACAGACAAACCAGAGCAGCATTAACCCTGGAAATGGAAGAATGAATAAAGCACAGGGTATGCATCCAGGTGGACTGGGTGGACATAACCAGCCTGGGTCCAGAGACTGGCAATCACGTTGCACCAATTGCAGTGTAACAGGCGAAATTTGCAACGCTGCTTTCAGACCCTAACTGGTACCTCTATATAGCTAAGTACTGGGTGGATTTTCTAGGTCAGATATCCTCTACCTTGGAGGATATGCTCCTTGTACAGTATCTGCATGACTTCTGGCAGTGCTCATACAATATCTTGGCCTCTTGCATGAGTTCTGCAAGGTGATTATTTCCATATTCACTTCTCTAAGGCCCCTGACAATACATTCCTGAGCATTTCTCTGACCACAGCAGTAAGAAAATGGAAAATAGCATCTATTCATATCCGTAACAATTACTGAAACTTACTGAAGAATAACTATTAACATAAAGACCCCTGCTAAGATAAGAGGAGGATCCCTCTGTATAACAGCTATTTCAAGTTCAGAACAGACCTATACCATTGAAGCAGGTTATGAACATTTTTATCATGAGCAGCCTATAGGACTGGATGAGCATAAATTAGCCTAGTCTTTTCACCACTTGGGATGCAGCATGTATAAATGCAGATATTAGGGGGTTTTCTGATTTTATTGTCATTCTTGCAGACAGCAGCATGCTTCTTCATGTGTTCCCTTCACTTACACTGCCCTATAAACCAAAAGTTCCTTGCTAACAATCTTACAGCTCTTTGCCTTCTTAGAAGAAATAAAGCAAACTTTTCCACTTATGCAATCTTAAGAACTAATTGTTAAGGTAATACGTTATGCCAAAATTTATGAGAAAACCGCACATTAGAGTTCCCAAAGCAATATAAAAAGTAATTTCAAAAGCTTTATTAGCCAATATGTATACTTCATTATGGGAACTGATTTTGAAACTATCTTTGGAATACACACCACAAGGTTCCACAGGGGCCTATCCTAAGTACAGGACTATCTGATGCTTTCCTGACTGATGAAAAAGGCAATAAGATTATTAATTTTGCAGGTACATTAAGCTGGGAGTGATTGCCAGTATGCTGGAGGACACAAATAGAATTCAAAACATTCTGGAAAATGCAAAAGAGATGTCTGAAAAAAGAAGGATGCAATTCAAGTAGTAAACTGCAGGTTAGCATGCTGAGACAAAGAAAATGAACTAGACAAATGCAGAGTGGGAATAAATGGGTAGAAAGGGCACTGACAAGTTTGAATAAAAGAATCTCAAGCTCCAAATGGCTCAGAACTCTTAACACTCCCTCCCATAATGCCATAAACTGGCAGAAACAAACTAAACCTCAAAGTAGGCAATGCAGGGTAGATAGCAGTCATCTTTACCTGCTCAATTACACTTTAAAGCATTAGGTTGCCAACATGATCAGGTATGTGAAATCCCTTAAGTTAAAGCCCTTGGTTGTGAAACATTCAGAGATTAAAATATGGTTCTTCTTTGTTTCTTCAGGAATACACTGCAAAGCCTGCTTCTGTCAAAAACCTTCTCCTAGTGATCAAGGCTTCAAAGAGCAATTCATCTCTAATCCCCACAGATATGCCATAAGGAAACAGAAAACTCTAGGCTATGTAGCAGTAATAAGGAAATGATGGCCAGCATTGGTGAACTCTCTTTTAGATCTGGACCTACTAAAATAGCTAACCATGTGATAAAAAGATTGCATACTACTTATGGACAGTGTTTTTTCATTTGTGGGGGTTTTTTTCCTTTTCAAACAGTGTTTAAAATAAATTAAAAATACTAGCATTTTTGCTTCTCCCCTTTCTGTATTGAAGAAATGTACCATAAGTAAAGAAACCTGACTTGCATACTGATTTATTCTGTACGGTGACACAATTCCAGCAAAGAACTGGATTCCTAGTAAACAGGAATTAAGGAGGGAGCGATGATCTATTCATCTCATTGTGTGGGTGTTTGAGATCAGCACCAGATGTCATCTCTCTTCTTTGCTCCCATACCTCAGCACCACACAACATACTAAGGACTAGCTTAACCCCTCCCTCTCTCCTTCCTTGCTCACAGAAAAGCAGCTCATTGCACAAGCATGTCCTAAGTCTTGTTCTTGGAAAGATGAGCTGGTGAAATATTAAGCATTAATCAGTAGACATTTTAATTCTCTCTCTTGCTCTCTTACTTACAGCTACCATGGATTTATAAGGAGAATCTAAGACATATTGCTGCTCCCCTGCAGCAGTGCACAATCTGGCTCACATAATGAAGAACGGCTAGGATGTATTCCCCACCCCTCCCTCACTCCCCCAGTTCAGATCCTGATCCATCCTCCTCTCCCATTATTACTGTAGGGGTATTTTGCTGTCTTTACTTTCAATTCACGCTACTGTAAAACTTCAACAACACTATTTTTGCTTCATTTTCCCCTTAAGCAAATTCCAGGAAATAAAGTCACTAGTTTTTCAGAAGTCTGGATTTCAAAATCACACTCATCACCTCCTCACAAAGAGTTATTTTTCCTGTAATCAGTGCCAAGCAATTCCTCGGCACATTAGTACAGAAGCTCATTGGGATTCATATGAGAAAGTAATGCAATGTTCAATAATTTAGTTAGAGAACACTGTCGTCTCTGTAAATGTTTCCTGAAGTCCTTGATTATTAACATTTATGTTGTTGCAATTAATGATGAACATTCTTGAGGGTTTTGTCGACATAAGTATGACCTGTTTAAGCAAATTACTCCCTGAAAGAACAGATTTCAGTGTCGGGGGCTTTTGTCCTACAGGTATTTTATCTTGGCACTGGTCAACCACTCACCACTTTCTGCCAGCTTCAGTGATCCAGAACATCTGCTCTCAGATTGTGGCATAGGCACAAATGTATAACACTGTAAATTCACTGGGAATCACAAAACGGTGATACCAGCTTTGAAAGGTTAGAGAAAGAAGTCAAACTGCTGTACTAATCAGATAAGGTATTCTGCTATTTTGGGATGTCGCTTTGGGCTTACACCACCTCAGCTCAACAAAAATTTTATTCCAGGCAATAGTTGCTGCTGCATTTTCTTGAATGAAGAACAGACTTACCTAAGTAAATTCAGCAAAAACATATAAGTATTTTCGGGACTGCAGCAGTTCATCCAAACTCATGTTCCTGGCTATCTAGGGACAAGAAGTATAACCTATATACATGCACCTGTGGGCAAAGGAAAGTGAGGTTTATTATGGTGGTTACTAAAGTTCATCATTCTACAAACTATGACTCATGCTTTAAGCTGAATTTTATTACAGACATTAGTCTAGTCAAATAGCAAAAGGTGTGATGCAAGCCAGCTATTTGCCTTTTACTGATTTTAATATTACAAGGCAGGGAGGGAAAAGCTGGTTTCCCCAGAGCACTGGTGCTTAATGACATTGTACACATCACTAGAAATTCTTTAAGTAAGGGCCCTTGCTATTCCCTCCTTCCAAGTTACTAGCAAATCACACTGGTACAGTTTTAACCTTATTTTATGCAACTGTGCACCCATCCTTAGAGCATGCATCTCGATGGTCTCATTTAGTGCGTTGGTATCTTAAGTTGAACTCCTCATTGTTGTTTTTAAGCTGTCAGAGTTGTACACAAGAACACTGTGCTAATCATATTGTGGGGGTGATATCCTGTAGCAGAGAGGTAGCGTAAACACCTGAAGCTTAAAGCCTCACAGTGTTGTCCGCTTCCAAAGCCCCACATCAAAGCTCTAAGGCACCGTCAGCCACAGAAACAGTTCACAATTTTGAGGTCTACCCAGTGGCCCGCTCCGGTTTTTCCCCAAATCCATACAAAATCTCACTGATCTCAGTGGCTTGACATGGAACAAACCACCAGTCTCTGATATTATTACCTTAAGAGTGGTTCACATCTAGAGAAAGTAAATGTGATTTTGCCTCACTGCTGATCTATCATCTCCTTGTTTGTGCTGCTGCCACCCTGCATGCATAGTGTGAATAAGTCATTACAAGAAACTTCCACACAAACTTAACTAATTAAATATGAAACTTGTCACCCCAAACTTCAGCTGTGTCTTAGTTATTAATACATTCTCCAATAGAAATAATTGGATATTATCGATCAGAGAATAACAAATGAGTACCACTACTGCGCATGAGATTCCTTCAAATGGTAAGTATTGCTTTCAGATTTTCTCTCTCACGGCTAAACCAGCAGTTTAACTGCTATAGTGGCTGAATTTCCCAAGAAAGCGCTTAAAGATAATATTTTTCTGAATATTTAAAGAGGTGGTTTTCATTGCTGCTCAACATGTTGGGCTACAACAATTCCATATTTCAACACTGTTTGGGACTCGGCTTGTTAGAAACCAAATTGGAATTGTATAGGCCACAGTAACACCGTACGCTAATAACCATGTCATTTTAACTCCATCAGAAATTATGCTTCTGCAGCAACATGCACTTCCTAGGTGGCTACTGCAGAGTTTGGTCCTTGGATCCAAGTAACTGTGATACAGTTCAATAACGCAATGTATTCTGCTGCTTATGCACTCAGCTTGATGTTCAAAATACAAGCAAATGTGCAGAGAAGTAATGGACACAACAGCTTAGGTAAAACACAAAAATTACTCTGGGGTTTGTGTTTGGCCTTAGATAACAACCAGATCTTGGTGGTTCAAGTACATCTGGGTGGTCTTTTCTGTCCCAACATTCACAGCTTACTTTCATGCATCTCTATACCTGCTGTTTCAGGTGGAGGAAGGAAACAAAACCTGCAAATAAGAAAGTCTGCACATACGGGATTATGTCCCAGCTGCCACTCTGCCTGCTTTGTTTCTTTCCAGTGGTTCTATGTTCTTTACCAAAACTGTTATGTTTGTTATCATAGAAGCTGCAACGTTTGCCTTAATACTCCAGGAGACCACAACCAAGACTTTACTTTAAAAGGAGAGCACAAACACAGGAGCCTAGCTGCACAAAGATTTAGCCATCAGTAGAGTTAATAATACAGTCACTGTGTTTCTATGACAGAGGAAGCAAGTTCAAATAAAACGAGCATGTGTATCTCTTGATGACACACTATGCAAACAACATTACGCTTACTCATTAATCACATTTGTAAGATTCCTTGTGTTAGTAGGAGATATTATGGCTTGCCAACAACAGATATTTCCAAAAGGTCTCTCCTCCCAAGCCCCAGACGCATACGGACGGACACACACTCAGAATTGAGCAATTCATCCAGTGACGTTTGTCATTAATTTCATCTTTAAAATGACTTATGAGAACAAGCACTGGAGTGGAATGTGTGAGTTAGAGCTGTGAGGAACACCCTGAAACTCATGATGAATTCATAGGCTATATTCATAACCTGGCAATGGGAAGTAAAACAACCCTTTTAAGGAAGGGAATAGAACGTAAGGCAGTCACATGTGCTGTGTATATATGTGTTTCTAGAAATGGTCTAAAATAAAAACTGAGACACTTAGAAAACACTTCGACAATTACATAACACCACTAAGGTGTTTGTCTACAGAAAGGGTGAATGAGAAATCAACAACAGCAAAACTAACAAGGAATTGATGGAAATGGTGGGAGACCCCAGTCAACAATGGTTTACACCAGCTGAGAATCCCATCTACCTACTATGGGTATTTACCATACAGGGACTAGTGCTGTAACCAAATGCACGAATCCAAGGCTTTGCTCCTACTCAAACACTCGTGAATCAGCTAGAGGTGAAACTCAATGCAAACCCTTGCTTTTGTCTTATAAGAAATTCTAAAATTTTTTAAATTAATTAGAATGCAATCTTGAAATACAGGTAAAAGAAAAAGCAAAAATTCAGAATATTTCTGGAAATACATAAATAAAAATATTCTAAGATTCCAAAACTGACTAAAAAAATTTGTCAAATCAAACAGAAAAGATTTGTTTTGGACTACCTTAACACAAAATTCTCTCCACTGGACCTACTGCAGTAGGTCTAGAAATTGTAGTCTGATGTTATTTGACCATTCCTTCTGTCTGACTCGGAGTCAGCAGACAAGACTACACAGGGCTCTGCTGTATACATGAAAGGACAGATGGGATCAAGGCAAAGGTAGGATACAATACATCATGGATACTGTAGTTCAGAGAGAAACCCAAACCATGAGGTTAGTGGGATTTCAAAGATAACAAAATTCATTCTATGTGCTGCAGACATCTCTAACGCTCTTTTAGGGATCAGTTTGGTACCGAAGTCTGCTTTTCTGTGATTTGTGAAGACAATTGTTCAGACTTCAGTCAGACCAAAATATTTCTTTACTGTTTTCACAACACAAAATTAGAGGAAATGACTGCTAAATACTTTCTCCAGCTGCAAATTTTCATTAGACAAAAAACGTCAGAAATTTTCCAGCCAGCTATAAATTGAAGTTACAGTATTTAATCCCACAATGACTTAAAAATATGGTAGTGGAAATGAAGCAGAAATACAGAACAATAGGATTTGGAAGGCACCTCCAACCCCTCTGCCAAAGTAGGTTCGCCTAGAGAAGGCTGGACAGGAACCCAGGTGGGTTTTGAATATCTCCAGAGAAGGAGACTCCACAACCTCTCTGGGCAGCCTGTTCCACTGCTCTGACACCCCCAAAGTAAAGTTTTTCCTCATGTTGAGATGGAATTTCCTGTGTTCCAGATTATGTCCATTGCCTGTTGTCCTGCCACCAGGCTCCACTCAGAAAAGCCTGACCCCACCCTGTTGATATCCACCCACCCATTAGACATTTAAAAAGCATTCATGAGATCCCCTCTCAGTCTTCTCTTCTCCAGGCTAAAAAGACTCAAGGTCTCTCAGCCTTTCCTCATAAAAGAGATGCTCCAGTCCCTTGATCACCTTCATAGCCCTCTGCTGGACTCTCTCTAGTAGTTCCCTGTCCTTCTTGAACTGGGGGGGCCAGAACTGGACACAGTACTCCAGATGTGGCCTCACCAGAGCTGAGTAGAGGGGGAGGATAACCTTGCTCGACCTGCTGGTCATGCTCTTTTTCGTGCACTTCAGGACACCGTTAGCCTTTGGGCCACAAAGACACATTGCTGATTCCCAGGTCCCTCTCTGCACAGCTGATTTCCACCAGGCCAGCACCTAACCTCTACTGGTGCATGGGTTACTCCTCCCTAGGTTCAGGATCCTACACTGGCCTTTGTTGAATTTCATTAGGTTCCTGATCCACAAAGACCTAACATTTTAAATTGCTCTTTTATTCTAAAAGTAGCAGTTGTAAGCATGTTAAAGTCTAAATTGTAATTAATATTGCAAGAAATATAGTCAATTTTGTAGCTCATCTAAACCTTATCATAACTTTTACAGTGATTTAATGAGCTGTTAGTGAATCTCTTCAACATGAATTTGATCATAAAAATTATGTTCTTCAGAAGATCTCAAGCTTATCCTAACTAACATAAGACCTGCTGAAGTTTCTGCCATGCAAAACTCTGTACAGTTTCTTCTTCACTGAAGACTAGAAAAGGAAGAAAATAAAGTTTTACTTATAAATCCGTGAGAGTCAACTTATCACAGGATTGTGATATCTGGGTTTCATTCTCACCAGCTCTGGCCTTGGGCCAATCTCTTCATTGCTTTGGACTTCCCATCTCCACTCGCATCGATGTACCTCATCCACCTTAAGCTCTACAGCTCAAGGATCCACCAGTAGTCAGGATGTGACTGTATGACATTTAACAGCTTCTGCAAGGTTTTGTATTCCTGACCCTTTCCATTTAGCTTTACTCCATGGCAGTCTCACTTGATCATGCGCCACTTTGACTCTGATATAAATTCTCAGTAAGATGGTATACTAACCGGGATGGATGCTGCAACTGTCAAGAATTTAACTGATGACTAAAGGGGTCACTGCTCCCATTTTCTCTCCCAAGCATGTTGCAGCTACCCAGGTACCATTTATAGTATAATGGGATCCATCCCTAACTTCAAATGTGAATGTGGTCTGGCTAACTCATATCCATAAACTATTCTTCCCTCTCCTTCACAGCTGACTTGCAAAATGAGGGACAACAAGCTTAAGTATAGGCCTCAAAATAATGCTGTAATGTTACATATAACCAGTGCTGCAAATTCTCACTCATCCCATCTTCCTGACCCATCTACATCATTCCTCCAGAAATTAGAAAGCTTGAGTTGTTGGTCCTGCATACGTTTATAGTGACTGTAATAACAAATCAGTAGCAGTTTGTTGAGACAGTGTGAAGAATAAATCATTAATCAGAGAGCAAGAACAAATGATGATGGAATCACACGAATTGTCAGAGTCACCAGAAAGTTTTTCCTCATATTCGAATGGAACTTCCTATGTTCCAGCTTGTGCCCATTGCCTCTCATCCCGTCGCTGGAAACCACCTAAAAAAGCCCGGCTCCATCCTCCTTCAACCCACCCTTCAGAGACTTAGAAGCATTAATAAGGTCTCCCCTCAGCCTTCTCTTCTCCAAGCTAAAGAGTCCCAGCTCCCTTTTCTCATAAGGGAGATGCTCCAACCCCTTAATTGTCTTTGTTGCCCTACGCTGGACTCTCTCCAGTAGTTTCCTGTCCCTCTTGAACTGGGGAGCCCAGAACTGGATGCAGTATTCCAGTTGTGGCTTCATGAGTGTGGAGTAGTGGGGAAGAATGACCTCCCTCAGCCTACTGGCCACACTCTTCCCAATGCAGCCCAGGATTCCATTGGTCCTCTTGGCGACAAGGACACATTGCTGGCTCATGGCTAGTTTGCTATCTACCAGGACCCCCAGACCCTTCTCCTCAGAAGTGCTTTCCAGCAGGTCCACCCCTAACCTATATTGGTGCCTGGAATTCTTCCTCCACGGGTGCAGGACCCTACACTTGTCCTTGTCATTAGGTTCTTCTCTGCCCAGCTCTCCAGCCTGTCCAGGTCATGCTGGATGGCAACACAGCCTTCTGGAGTGTCAGCCAGCCCTCCTAGTTTGGTATCATCAGCAATAACAAGCATTACAATTACAATAACAACACCAATAACAAGTATGTCAATAATGATCTGGATTCTCACTATGAATAGCTCAATCAGGAAGTGTTTGTGTAAAGTGTTGGTTGTACATTTCCAAATTACTAATATTTTTGAAGCAGTACCAAAAAGCAGACTAAAATCTGCTGTATCGTTTGCAGTTAAATAACTGATTTTATTTTTTTTAATAAAAAACCTCAAAATTTTTGTTCTTAATTCAAGAGTTTCACTGTGAAAAGAATATGCTGGGAGGTATGGATTTCAGTAAAAACTGAGTATAGGTCTTCAACAGAGAAACCGTAGGACAAGAAAAAAAATTAATTACTACAACATAAGTTTTAGGTACGATACAAAGCTGATGGAAAATAGCAGAAAGATCCACCTTATGGGCACCTTCTTTTCCTTTTGGTCTCAGATGGAACAAATCTATTTGATTTAATTATGTAACTGAAAGTTTGTTATCTCAAAGAATTTGGTTTATAGTCCAAATTCCCAGGCCTCTAACAGATTTGTGAAGTATTATCAGCCTTGGCTACAGTTTCTATCCATTCATTAGTTTGTTTGCTGTGGTAATTTCTATGCAGCTACTAAGAAAAACCACTAGATGTTCTTGAAGTGGCATCCAGACAAAAACAGAGGTCAGAAATTATTGGTAAATATGAAGGCTGTGCATAAAGCATCACTATGAGAGAAGGTGTAAAGTAATAGAAAAACACCCACAGACAACATTCATCAATGCAGTACCCTAAAAAAGGACAAAGAAAGTAATTCACCTCGGTAAGAACATGAAGTGAGAAGAATGTAAAATAAATATCCATAAACTAAACTGTGATTACAAAATCTGGACCTTGGAAAATAACCTGTTTGAAAAATAAAGCACATCAGAGCATGACTTGTGCTAAAATCTAGAATCAAGATTTACAAAGCAGTCATATAAGTCAGTCCATTTTTATTAATAGATATTTACATCCAAAGTATAAAGTATTGAGTTTCAAACCACCTATATGACAGTAATGCTACTTACAAATCAGCAACATGAACTATCCATTATTTCCTACACCTATAAATCAGTCATATTCACAAAACAGTTGCATGACTGGGAAATAATTTTCTTGATTAATAAATCAGGTGCTACCAGACACATAAATTATTGATATGAATCATTAATCTTTTGACCACTAGGCACATTTCATAAGTCAGAAACTCAGTATATATCAAGCGTTCACAAATGGTAAATTATGAACAATTTAGCAAACCAATACAAACACAGAATCCTCTAACACAGACACACACACTCAAAAAAAAAACCAACCTGTAAAGCCATAGAGGCAAGATTTGCTTGCTCGTTTGGGTCTTTTAGGGCTTTTTTATTGTTTTTTGAATCTAAAGATTCACGATATCCCCTGTTCTGTTTGCTACTGTGTAATATATTAAAATTTTCTTTACTCAAAACCAGAAAGCAATTTAATGCTTTTTGGGGTGGCAAATAGAAGGAGGCAGAGAAGGAAGGGGGATACTAAGAAAAGTTAATGCCCTTGCCTTTTCATACTTGACACAAAAATTGAAAGTCAAATTCTTCTCCACCTCGTTCTAAAACCTCTTATGGATTTGTTCTGCCTTCACCCCCTACCTTTCTCTGAACTGTTGTATTATACACATTTACAACATTGTTTTTTTTATTGCCATTATGAATGTGTTAGGCTATTAGAATAAGTCATTTAGCAACTGTTCATTATGAAACATTTTTTTCAGTGAGAATTAAAAATAGGGTGAATAAGTTTCTCCAAGGTAAGGGAAGGATGTGATATGATAAACTGCACTTTTATGAGGTTCTCTCAGCAGAAAGGTGAAAAGTTCTTAAATTGAGAAGGGTCTCTGTTACATTGCATCCATGTAGTAGAATGCAGCCTCTGTTGGGTCCAAGCAATTTCTAAGTAGTTCATACATAAGGATGTGTTGGTGAGTGCATAAACACTTGCAACAAGACAGAATGATAAAACCAAATGAATGCTATATTTGATATATTACACAAATATGTAAAAGTGGGGGGGGTTTTAAGTTGTCAATTTGACGTTTGCCATAGCAATTCACACAATTTAGAAGAGAATTCCAACAGAAAAAAATATTTTTATAAATCTAAATGCTGTGTTCTAAAAAAGGAAATATTTTTTTTAATAAAGAAGAAACAGGGAGAAACAGATATTATGTAATTTAGAAGGAAAAAAAAAAAACCAAAACATTGTAGTTTGAGGTAAATAGTATGTTTTGACTGAGTTGAAATTATTTTCTTCCAACCCAATTTGGCCAGTAAACTGGATAACTAATTATTCATACAGGCTTATTACCATATTGATATCCTTCAGATGAAAGGCATGGACGTTGTTATAGTTACTGAAATAAGTAAACCAAAGCTACTATGTGATGGAGGTATATCTAACAATCAGATTATGCATCTTTAACATTTACTGCTGCAAGAATGAATTAATGTGTCGGAGACCATTAAATGCAGATACTCCTAAAGGTGTCACCTCTGCAAAAGACTATGAAGCAATTTCTGTTGCCTATGTTATACCATCTGTAGGTAGCAGAATTCAGGCATAGGACCTAGCACTAAACTCATAGAAAGTGGGAGAATGGGTAGGTAACAGAATAGATGGGAAAGAGATTCTGAGAAATAAGGGTTCGCAAAAGAGCTGCCCATTAAGGACAGCCAGTGTGTTTACCTCTACACAGAGGTTTTCAGATTCAAGGAAAACATCTGCATACCATGGAACAGAAGAGCTATTTCACAGGAGACTGCAGTAAAATAAAAGCAGATTTAACCAGGTACCAGCTGGCAGTTATAATAGTTAGTAATTAACTAATGCATTTCTCTGAAGTGCTCAAGAGTAACAGTTGAGGCTATGCATAGAGTTTTAGCTGTTATTTTAATGGCATAGGAAGAAGTCTTTTCTATGCTAATAGTCAATATTAAGACTAGTGCAAGCTTTTGTCCACATTATAGCCAAAGTTGCATTTTACTGCTCAAAGATAAGAAAAGCCATGGCCCTACTCAGCATTTGGCTCTGCCAGCCAGGAGGGATGGGATCAGAACCAGAGCATAGAAACCCTTCATAGTTTCCCTCAGATTTCTTTCCTGAGCAACAACACTAAATAGTTTCAGCGGGGTCGTAAAAAGGGTATAGTGTGGAGGCATTAGTGAGGACAGAGCCACTGAAACTACACCAGATGTACCTATGCTGATGTTGAGTTGATGTAAAAAAAAAAAAAAAAGAAAAAGAAGACTGTTCAGCCTAGAGAAGAGAAGGCTCCAAGGAGACCTCATAGTGGCTTTCCAGTACCTGAAGGAGGCCAACAGGAGAGATGGGGAGGGACTCTATCAGTGAGTGGAGCAATAAGATGACGGGGGACAGTTTTAAACTGAAAGAGGAGAGATTTAGATCAGATATTAGGAAGAAATTCTTTACTGTGAGGATGGTGAGACACTGGAACAGGTTGCTCAGAGAAGTTGTGGATGCCCCATCCCTAGAAGTGTTCAAGACCAGCCTGGAGGGGGTCTAGTGGGAGGTGTCCCTGCCCATAGCGGGAGAGTTGGAACTAGATGATCCTTAAGGTCCCTTCCAACACAAACCATTCTATGATTCTATAAGTACCTATCTACTTTGTCTATGTTGAAAGGCCCAGAATCACTTGAATCAAGCTCTTTCTGGTTTTTGGTTTACCTCCCCCCTACCTGATCCCCAAACTCTATTATAACTATGGCACAATCAGAACAGAAACAAATGAAATTACTGTTGTCTGCTTAGAGACAGATCTTTTCTGCAGCCTATTGACTCCCCTATTGCCTCTTTTAAAACCTTCAGTTTTATGGAATCTGTTTTCCCTAAGGAAACTAGGGTGTAAGCAAGTGATCGTATTCAAAATCAAAACTGAGATATCAACTGTTTGGATAACATTTACCTATACAAACTACAATAGCTATTAAAGAAAGTACAGCAGAACTAAGACACAGCAGCATAATTGAATTACAAATTGAACTACAAAAAAAAATTACATACAAATGAGAGAAGAAAAAAATTCTTCTTGTCTGGCTGACCTTGATTGAGCAGGGGATTGGAAGATTTTTTTCTTTCTGTTTTATTATAAAAAAAAACTCTGATAATTTGAGGGAAATCTTCATTAGCATGTAAATAGTTTTGAGGTTGATTTGACATTAATATGAATAGCTTTTATCCTTTTCTACACTATCTATTTACTCCTAGTCCCATATCAGTAATGTTCTCTCAACAATTTTACATGTGTTTATCTAAGCATCTATACTTACGAGTATACGTTAAATTATTGATATTTTTTGAAGAATAAATAATACGTCATAAAATCGTGGGTTTCTTTGGGTTCAGATTCAGCTAGAATACTTGATATACAATGAATTTGGCATTGTATAATAAACTTTTGTCGAATAGACGCCATGCTCAGAAAAGATTAAGAGTCTGATGCTTGATACTGGCTCTAGACAGACGTTTAAGACGACATGACAGTTTTGGAGGACAATACATTCTAGTCCTGAATCAAACATCTTTGTGTTTTATAACACCTTCAACTTGTTCTAGAGAGGATGCAAGTTTTTTGCCAAATATAGAATTGCAGCTACACTTGCTTACATAGGCATTGCTGTTCTAATCCATTATTGCAAAGCATTCCACAGAACCTTGAATACAAAAGGCAACAGATAAGAACAATTCTCTCCTAGTTAAGTACATCACAGAAATACTACCTCTGAGCAACTGACCTTTTGCCTCTGACAGGTACATTTTACATTGCCTCTGCTAAGCTAGTCTAGTCCTATCCAGGCACAAATCCTCTTTCTTTCTTTCTTCAAGACTTTGAAGCCTTTGTTCATACTCTCTTGATAAGAGGGAAAAGGATTCTGAGACCTGAGGAGGAAGATTTTCTTTATAGATATTTGAATCATAATAGTGACAAAAGTATTGGAGATGGTCTATGACCCTCCCAACTTCCCTCTGGGAAGCTGGTTGAACTTGCTGAATCTTCAACGGTTCAGATCTAAACGCAAAGCAGATTCCACCGTTGCTCTCCAACAGGCAAGAAACAGCATCCTATCATAGGTCACCTGAGAAGCTGCTCACAAATTTAACAATTGCAGCTTAGCAGCAAGAGACTTTGACCTAAAGGCCATAGCTCAGATGGTCTCAGCTGTGAAAAATGTGCCAGTCTATTGTCACAGTGTTTCTTGCAAGTGCCATTCAAAACTAGTCCATGGTGAGTCTGTAGGGCAAACTTTACACTTCCATGTTGAGAGTCTCAGCACCTACCACAGACTGGAGTCTCATTTAGAGCTGAAAATATAGTAAGTTCAAGAGAAAAGTTTGCTTTAAAAATATATATATAATAAATTACTTATTGCCCCTTAGAGCCAGCACCCAGATACTGCATTTCTTAAACTCTGTCCTCTCCCCGCCCCATAATTTAATGAAACTTAACAGTTCACCAGGAGACAGCATGGTTTGCCTGCACAGAAATTATTTTCACCTTTGACAGAGGAAATGTATTGAAAGAAGCGATATGTTACCATCACAAGTTTGAAATTTGATTACACATGACAGTAATTGTTGCAAGAACCACCTTAAAAGACAGTCTCTGCCAAAATAAGGGAAAAAACACAGTAGAACTGTGACGGTTTTTGAAAGCCTGGAAATTTACTTGAGGAACTATGAAGAAAAAGTAAAACAGAGAATACACTACATGAAAATTCAGACTGGGATTTCAATCTGAATTTTCCATGAAAATTAAGAAGTATTTCCATGTGGCCCATTACTAGGTATAGAATAACAATCTGCATCTCCCTTTCAGACTAAGCAAGAAGTGGGTTTCAAGTTGTTCAAGTGCTGGATTTCTGTTCTCTCAAACAGGTTTTGTATTATAAAAACATAACTGGGTCCATTTATCAGGTTGTTCACTACAGGGATACCGTAAAACAAAACAGAAAAAACAATTAGAAACTGTATCTGACTTCCCAGACAATAAAGGTCAGACATTATCATATGTCAGTGTGATCACAGAACTTTCCTTACTCGTGAAAGACAACAGTTAGCTTTCTTGATCAGGGTTGTAAAAAAGTCAATTAGGGCCACACATTCTTAGAATGCAGCTTCTAAAGACCTGGCATCACATCTATGATACTTTAGGACCAGATACTGTTCTCTTCCTTGATAGTGAAAAGCACCTGATTCCAGAAATGTTTAATCCCCTTGGTGAGAACAATAGAACAAGAAACAGATTCTATCCAAATGTTTGTGCAGAAATTGAGCATAATATCATCTCATGCACAGAAAAGGTGGCAGCAATGAGAAAGTTAATTCCTCCAGAGCTCTTAGTACAACATTTCACCATGTGTAACAGTTTGCATCTAGGAAGATATTCTACTAAAGGATAACTACCAAAGGATAATAGTGAACAATAAGGACAACGTGTTTCAGTGACAGACTCTGTCTCAAGATGTAGCCAATTCTGCACCATTTCTGTGGCCATTGTATACTCTCTCAGTACAGTGACAAACCAGTCTATTACCAGTATACCCACTATTACTTATTCCACAAATGTAGAAGTGGATAGTTAGTAGAAAGCACAGGTTAGTCCTGGAACATGGAGATTCCAGAGAGATTTAAAAAGCAAATGAGACAAGACTGCTAAGTAGGGATATTTTAAAGACACTCGGCCACATCTGAAAGAAGGTGCAAATTCTTTTGTACTGGTTCTCCCGCTTGTATTTTGGGCCAGACAAAAGTCTAACGATTCTCTAAAACCAACCGCATCCTAACGGAAAACACTCCAGGTAGTTATCCCTAAAAAGACACAAGCAATCAACTGTAGGAACATTAACATTAACCTGTCAGGCATGCGCCCATCGCCGTGAAAGATGGACTTTCTGATGCCCAAAGGATTGGGCACAGTTTGAGGGCAATTCAGCATTCACTGGGGAGAAGCATGCTCTCTATAACTGTTGGGATGTGGAAATGTCCATCACCACAGCCTCCAACCAGAAAGAGGCACTGCCACATCCCAAAATCCCAGAAGTGACGTGCTTATACTACATCTTTCTCCAAAGTTTGCTACTATTTCAAAGCAATTACTTTCTAATAACTCTAAGATGCTTTCAGAGTGGAATATCTACAGATACAAAATTTGCCCTTATCTCTTCCCCCTAGAAGCCCAGTAAGCTGGAGCATAGACCAGTGATTGAGGAAATCAAGAGACAATGCGAAAATACTACTGATGGGATTTAGAGATAGCTGAGCAATAGCATCATTAATCCTAAATAGTGTATCAGGTCAGAGAATCAGAGAGCGAGACACAAATAACTGCTGCTAGAATGAGCAACAGAGGGGGCTGAGAAAATAACAGAAGCAAGTGACAGGATCCTCATGGCCATGAAGACACAATCAGATGGATTGTAATAGATAGAGTGGATGTCAACTGGGGTCATACAAATGTACTGGCCAAAATTTTACTACTACTATGCCACCTAGTCCTAGGAGAAAGATGTTCTGAGGCTCCAGCAAGCAATATAAATAATAATCTTAAAAAAAACCCACTTCTGTTTCTCCAAGTTAAGTCCTGAATGATGAGGAAAGAGATGTCAATGATTATCATTCAAACTATAACCCCTCGATTATTAAACTCTTTGGTATTTGTTCATCCCCAGAAATAGCATGCCCTTCAACTAAGAAAGTTAATAACATAAGGACCTTGAAGTATTTACTAAATTGAGAAAATGACCATACCACAGTAAGATTTGCATGTAGACAAGTATCCAGTTGGTAACAGGAAAAATCTTGTACAACAAGGGAGCCCAGTTTGGATTCACAATAGAAAGAGCTAAGCAGGCAGAAAAAACTAAAAAGTGAATTTGCATTTTTTCTAAGAAAACTGATTCACTACTGCACACCCTAGAAACAACTATCAAGTCTATTGCAAACCTCCCCTGCAGTGACCACTATCAGCTTTCTCTATCAGTGCTGTAAAAAGGGGAAATTATCCCATCTGTTCTGCAAATACAGCCTATACTTGCTTATTAATTGTGCCTATACCCTTTGAAACAACTGCTCCTTGACCTCTTTGAGGGATACCCCAAAAGGTTAAAGCTTGATTTTGTTCTAACAAAGTCATTAGGAGTTTTGCTACTGAATTCAAGAGGAGAAGAATCAAGGCTTTAGGAGATTTCCAAATCTTAGGAGATTTCCAAAGGCACCAAACAGCAGCAAGACATGCATGCCATCTGTGGCTTTTGGGAATGCCCTATATACTTCGTGTTTTTTATCTCCTTCTCTTTCAACTGGACTGTACCTAAAATCCACTTTATCTTTCTTTATGCCACAGCCTTTGTTTCCTAAAGCTATTCTACAATGCTGTTGCCATTCACCATTTTCACTTTAGTTCTTAAATTTTCCACACTGAACATGTATCAGTTAAAGCAAATCAAGGCCATTAAGCTAAAGGAGGTTCAAACCAATGAGGTGCTTTTAAAGCTCAGGTTGATGCTTTTGAATTTTAAAATCAATGGAGAATGATCAAGCATATTGAATACTTTACAGAAATCTATAGCAGCTGTATAAAATTTTTAAAAGCCTGAATTAATGGTCTGATAAAACTCATTTGTTAATTTAAGTAAGATTGGAGTTGCAGGGTGATTTACTGAACATGCGGGTTTCTAAAGAACATAAAACATTGTGCAGAATGATTCAGCAATTTCAATAAGAATCATTCATGGCCAGTATTAGAAACTCTGCCAAACAATTTGTGCTTCCTTTTTATGATTTACAAGTGGTGGATGCTTCTTGAAACTAATAATAGGATATATATTTTCACCTCTTATTCATTAGTTCAAACGTCTCTTAGGTCATTAGTAAGAGGGGGAAAATAATAACAGTCTGAACTATCTTTTGATGAGCTAGAGGGCTTTAAAATTATTAATCAATTAATTCTCACAATAAACCTAAGAGATTTGGTAACCATTATCAGCTGTTACATACTGAAAATGGAGAAAGCAGAAGTATAAGGACTTATTGAAGGTTACACAGTAACTAAGCAAGAGAATGAGTGACTTCTTCAACAACATCTTCAACAGACAAGATCCAACAGTAATATACAAGTATTAATCCATCCTTTCCTGAATTCATCAGGAATCTTGACAATAAATCCAAAGCAAAGTGCTCAGTCTCAACTGCAGGGTCAGAAAAAAATTTATGTCCATCTATTCCAAATACCTAAAAATCAAGAAACACTAGAGGTCCCATAGCATTAAGTGATGTGAATTGTCACAGCTATGTAAACTTTGTAGTCTATGTAGACTCAGCAACAACTTGAATTCGACCTTTCTGAATCCATGTGTTTTACTGAAGAAAAAAACCCAAAAAACTGAAACAGCCAAGGCTTTAGACAAAAGGAATTATATTGGACTCTATTACAAAATGTAGTGAAGATACGGGAGAGCAGGAGAGTAGGTTCATTAGGCAACGCATACCTGATGTTAATAGAATTTTGTACTGAATAGTCTGGCAAACAAATACACTTCCACTGTTACTGCAAAAATAGTGTGGGAGTTTTAGCAAGCACAACTGGTCAGAAGGATTCCGGTTCATACTTCATACAAAGACAATTTATCATCAGCAGGACTTTCTTTAGCAGTCAGAAAACAAGAATCCAACAAGATGATACAACTTTTAGAAAGGCAGGATCTTCTCATTAAGTGAGACAGTGGTGACATTCCATAAAAAAGGGTACTTTCAATAAGTTAATTTATTAAAGTGTTTGTGGAAACTTAGTCTAGGCTGCACCAGGGGTTCTTTCGCTTGAAAGTATTCAGATTTCAAATACTCACAGAATTCTGTATGTCTGCTGTAGATTGGAAAAAAAAAACAATTCTAAAACAAACAAACAAAAAACCTCCACAATCTTTTGAAGTTTTATTGTCCTCAGGAAGGAATTTTTGTAAACCTACACAAATGCAAAATTACTAGAACCAGTGAGAACTTTCAAGTGAATCTTCCTCAATCTCTCTTGCGAGTCAAATTCATCAAAATACACCAAAAGGGTTTTGAAACCTGGACACTAGATTTTACTAGAACAATTCATTCAAAATATATGACAGAAATACACATAAGATCTCAGTATATAAAAACTGTAACCAAATATGCCTGTCTGCTGGTAGGAAGGATCGTTTTTTTTTCAGGTGTGCTCCCCTTTCAGCAATCAGTTCATTAGTTTTCTGTGCTGCAGCAAAATCTGCAAAGTCTCCTTGGGGACTCTGTGAAAAACATCTTTTTTTCACCTCAGAGGCCTGATTTTTACTCTCCTTATTGTCCTTCCACCAGCCTCCCTGCTTCTGATGCCAGCTCTGAGTTGCATATACATGTGCAAGAAACAGGCACACCTTTCCTATCTCTTCAGTTTTCCCTCTCATAGCCCAAAGGTGCATTTTTTTTTCCCCTAAGGGGCTTGCAGGAACCCAGGGAAGGAGATATCTCCCTTCCTTACAGAGTATCCCACTCAACATCAGTGGAACAGCTACAGCAAAGCAAATTGGGAGCCTCACATACAGCCTCTCTACTGTGTTGCTCAGCAATGACTTGGGTTTTTTTCTTTATGGAAACATGGCTTAGCAATATATGAGCACTGGTAAATAAAAAACATACCACCTGCCACAACGAGCAATGAAGGTTTCAATCCTGTGATTTGTTTCTACTGGGCATATCTTTACTTTGCCATAGACTTAGGTCAGGTTTCACATAGCAGTCCATGGTGTATATAAATCAGATGGGCAGGTTAGCTTAAGACAGTTAAAACATAAGGGTTTAACACAGTGCTGCCTACAGGTTCTCATGAAGCAGATACTTCTGACTGCAGGCCTGAGAGCATTTTCTGCTGCCAGAAAAATCAGAGGAATTCCTCCGGCAAGAGGCACTTGAGGAAGTATCAGAAAGCTGAAGCAGTTGTAAGATGGTTCACATACGAGGCTGACGAGTGCGCAAAAAGCTACAAAGCATGAACTCTATTGCCTTTGTATGGATTATCGAACTGGAACTAGGTTGTCAAACTCCTCTCAGCAGGAGGAGGCTAAGCCTCCAATGTAAAGTGCTCGAATCATACAAGCTATATCTCCCTCAGGTATGAGGCAATCCCCAGAAAATTTGTATTACACTCTCCTGTTGTAAAGCAGGACATACAAATTGGGGGTGTGGCTGGAGTCACACTTAGGCCACCAGCTGGGAAGGAGCAACTTCTGCAGTGGAAGGGAAGTAGAGGTGGTTTCACTATTCCAGAGCACCGGTAGTGGGAACAGGTGGGAACTCAGCAACATGTTACCAATTTCTTAAAAAAATTAGCTTGTAGCAATATGCAAAAAAGGGTCAGATGCAAATTACTGTATTCATACCCAATAAGATGTTCCATATGCAGAACATTTGCAGGAAAGGCAGGGAAAGCATCGCAGAAACAGAGGCATTTACACTGTCCCTTACAGTCCTTTGTAACTGCGTAAGCAGGAAACCTTTTTTGTGTGCTCTTAAGAGTATATTCTCTTCTCCCACCACTATAATTTGAAGCAAAACAGTCCTAGCATTTATGCAGCCGTGTTCTATCCACAGGTTTTTCAGTATATTATGGAAAAGAAGACATGTATCATTACCGGAATATTGCCACATTATGAATCAAGTTTAAATATAATAGAAACCTGGTTGCCAAACCACATTTGGTTTACCCAGTGTATTTGGATAACACTGAGTTCAAATGATCAGCAGTTAAGAGGGAATTACAGAGACTACTTAGAAATGGAGTTTTGGATAACTAGGAATTTACTGTATGTAACCATATATTTGACACACAGTGTTACTAAATACACAAGTCTACTTTATTACACAGCAGTTCTGTAAAACCAGATGTGGAGAGGATGAGTGTCCCTCTCAGGCTTGAAGATGTGTTCCTTCCAGCTGGTCAGATTTGCCAGACCAACCAATAACAAGCGTCAACCAAATCAATAGCCAGATGAACCAATAACAAGGCAAACCAATGTTTGCTTTAACACAGAAACTTGATGTTGAGGATGAAATTGCTTAGAGCCAAAGTAGTGGTGACTGTTGGAGGCATAGAGGAAAAGTGTAGAACTTTTCTTTTGACACGAGGCACACTGTTCAGTTTCACCTTTTTACCTTAGACCTACAAGAGATTTCAAATTAGGAAAATGTACAGGAAGGGAATATAAGAAGAGATCATATTTGTGAGAGGTAGAAGGTGCAAGGCTGCAATTCTGCAGCAGAAGAGGAAACCAAACATGAGTGTCCTAAGTTTATTAGTGTATACTTTCACATTATTAAAGCCTATTCCAAAACATGGAATATTACCATTGATATTTTTTTAGAAAAATAAACCCGTGAGCCCTGCTCAAACATTGAGGAGTCCCACAGTTAAAGGGATCCAGCAGACAAGGAGAGTCATGTTTTTATACTTCTTTTTGCAGACAATGTTTTCGTGGACTCACACAGAAGAGGTTTGGCTCCCATACCACTTCCTTTCCCTTTCCCAAACCTCACAGATGTAGAAACATCTCTGTCTACATGTGGCCAAACACGTAAAACCCAGCAGTATGGGCTAGCTGTCCAAGTAACCATTTCCTACCTCCTATAAGGAGAACTATAAACACCACAAAGAGTCGTACAGACTAGACCCAAGACAATGATCACCAGTTTGACTGTGCTGACTAAAACGTTAGCATGTCAGTTGATACTAGCCTGTCACGTGCATGTCATACACAGTCCTTAGTCCACGACATGCACATAAGATACCTGTATTTTAAAAAATCTGATAAAGTGCTTTACATTTTAAAAGTTATTTTATTGCCCACTGTGCTATGCATTGTTTTAACTCCTTTTTTTAATGTTCTCTTACTATCTTCATAGAGCTTACAATGAGAATTTCAACATTGTAGCTACAGCTAGATTAAAAATCTCTCTGATGTAGGTACGATGTCTCCAATGGCTTGCAAATTTTAATGCCTTTTCTAAGAAGTGCTTGCAGTGCTGCCAATTTTGCAAACTCTATTCACAGTCCATCCACAGGCAAACATTGGCATTCAGCTATTGACAAAGATCAGGGCACAGACTGATTCTTAAAAGCATGGAAAACCCATCACTTACTTGTATTTATAATTTTATGTTCAAACTTTATAATTTAGTTACAGAGTGTAACTTGTTACCATCAAGTACATTGGGTAAAAATCATGGAGGATTTTTTTGTGCACACCTAGTGTGAAGCAGCTATCAAACTAGTGTAGCTGATGAATCACCTTTCAATGAATGCAGTACTCAAAATATGTACATGACTTTCACATGTGAAAAATGAACTAGGTGTCAGGTATGTAAAATGTCTCTCCCATCTCACCTGCCACTCTCACTTTCATTTTTAAACAGCAGAAGCTGTCCTGCCGTGGGTGGGGAAAATAACTGAATAGAGGATATATCAGATTTCTCATAATGAATCTTTACTATATGTTATGGTACAGACATATTCATACATTTTTGGAAAATGTATACATGTTCCTTTACAAGCAGCCCAAGACACCTGCTGCTTTGAAGTAGCTGAGAGACTGGCTGTCAGAGTCTTTTTCCAGATGAATAGATGTAGGAGTGTATCACTATCGTACTTTTTTCCCCTGGCTTTAGTTGTATTTCACTTCTGCAACAGTTGGGTAACTATCATTTAGTCATTTTGGCTATAAAGAAGTGACAGGACAAGACAGTGGGAAGGCCATGGGGAATAAGGATTGATGCATTGTCCACAGAAAACAGCTAGCTCCCCTTCCTCCACCCCAGCTCTTGTTCACTCTCCCTAGCTGCCTACACCATTCATCTTAGAAACTATAGCAAAGGTTGCCTCAAAGCCTCCCAAACTTCTCTTCCCATCCTTTCTCTCTCTCCTTCCCCCTGCTGAAAGCTACAAAGCATTCACTTTCTGTATTTTGGTCCTGTTTTGACAGGAGAGCCTGCAGGACAGCCACCACCTCTGAATACCTCAAAGCCTTCTAGTTCAGACAGTTTCCTGTGGGCAGGACCCCATAGTTCACGAGCTCTTCAGAATGAAACATGCCTAGATTTGACACCAAACCTTTGGCAGCCTAGAAGGCTGAATGTCATCTGCAAATTGTTACTTTATTAAAAAGATTCAAATTAGGTTTCATTTATTTGGGTGTCTCAGAGGCAAAACTTTTCACAGTTCTACTGCCTGCTTTTTTCATTTGATCTGAATGTCAAACCAGTTCTTGAATTTACATATCATCCAGTTGATTTCTACCCTTTGTTGCAATTTTTAAGCTCACAAGTTCTCATTTGTGTCCCACCACTGGACACTGAAAAATTCAGAAGTATTATCTAATTGCACAGGCACTATAAAAACTTCACTGGTGCATGAAGCAGGTGAGTGAAAATTACTCCCGCCTAGCAGGGCCAATATCAAAAGCATAAGAGCAAAGAGAAGAAGGTTTTTCATTTTCCGAAGTTTTAATCTGAAACAGCAAAGGAAGCAGAATGTTCCCCTGAACCACTCTCCCCCCTCCTTAACAAATCTGATGTAGCAAAACTAAATATTAAGCCCTTTGGCTGTTACATACTTTATATATTGTCTCTTCTTACTACTGAGATACATTCTAAAAGAAAAGTCTGCTTTCTTGGCAAAAGTTATGACTACTTGTAAGACATCATGCAAGCACCCATAATTTTATTCTAGAATTTTTCAGAATTCATTATCTTGTGCTAGCTATTCAGTTGTATCCCATGTCACATCTGTACACACTGACAGCAATAAATGACAGCGTGATTTTAAATACCCTGATATCTAAAATTTGGCTGTTACACGCATTTAGGATACCTAATGACTTGGGGCTAGCTATAGGAATTCCATTGTTTAGTCTCATCTTGTAATAGCCAGGATTTTGGCAGAAAAGTCTGTGGATAACACGCCATGAAAACTGACCAGAGGCCACAGAACAGGCATCAACTGCAAGTTGGTGTAATCTTGATTTCCACTAGAATTGCAAGTCCACGTTCCTCCATGGAAGAGGGAAAAAAAATCCATGAAAGCCTTCTCAAGTTGTAGAGAAATCCAGAGCTGCGCACTGCCACAGTACTGTAGGCTAGGGTTTAAAACCCCTGATAGGTCTACTTAATGGACGGCTTCATTTAAGCCAGGAGAAGTGTTACCATATCTTCAATATCCATACCTAAATTAAAATAGAATAGGATGGATATGTGTCGAATTCAAAAACTAGAGTTATTTGGCAGTGGTAACTAGTTGCATTGTGTTCGTGTGCTTTGCTTATCTGGGAGGAGATGACAGCAACAGAGACCCCCAAAGGAGACACAAGTGTGGCAGAGCAGACATGTTATATGCAGTCATATGACATAGGCTAGTAGTTTCAAAACAGCTCCCAGAGCAAGCCAAGTGCAGAGCACAACCTCCCTCAGAGGGCAATTTGTCTCAAAAATCCCCAAATGGCATACTCCTCTTCCTTCTTCCCCCCAGGCTTTCTCTGTCTGCTGTTTCTTCTCTGATGCTGCATGAATTTCATTTTCTTTCCTCCCTCACCCTGTAAAGTACCTTGTTAATACCTCTGGCAGAGCTCTTAAAACAGTATGCAAATGAGACAGCAGGGTCAGAAACAGTAGTAGCTGCTCATACAGCTTTGGAGATACCTGGTATTTCTTTCCTCAACATACAGAATGAGAAATTCAGAATGGTCTGGTACAACAACCCTTTATGTCAGTGATACCAGCCTCATGCTGCCTGAGGAGAATGACTGCACTCCCCACCTCCTAGTACCTTTCCTACTCCATTTATCATCATCAAAACTGCTGATGTCCAAATTTAACCTGCACATGAGCAATACCTGTACAGCCAGAACTGCCACCGTTCTGCCCAGAACCAACTCTGTGCCCCTCCTCTTTCTTCCGACTTCTTGAATACAGGGCCGATGGCACAATGAAATAAAATTTCACTCTTAATTATTTCAATAAAAACAGAAAGAAAGACAGAAATAAAACATTTACATGAGATTCCCCAAGTCCAGTGAGTACATTTTCAGTACTTTTTCCTTCCATGAATTATTCCTATACACACACTCCAATGAGATTCCAGAAAACAACAAAAGATTTACTCTCATCACCTCCACTTAGAGAAGCACTCCTCTACTGAGAACAGCAACTCCAGGCAGAAGATAGCTACCATGTGACAAAAAACACTGCTATTTTTGCTTACGACCAACTTCACGCCTACCATAACCACCTCCTCCTGGCCTAAGACTTCCAAGTGTGGTTTGTTTGTTTGCAGTTTCTTTTTTTTTCCCTTTTTTTTTAAGAAGCAATTCAGAAGGTACAGATCCTGAAGCTAATGATGGAAGTACTTTTTTCCATTCTGGCTCCTCTGTGCAAGGCAGGATATTACACATACTTCCCAACAACTTTAAAAGAGCGGGACATACTCTGGCAGCTCTGATACACTGCCTCCCACGCTACTGCGCATATACTGAGCAACAGGCAATCAGAAAAAGAAGAGCTCCAAGTGGACACATGGCATCAAAAGCCAAACAGTTTATCAGAAACAATTATATGTGGCTTTGAAAAAATAAATAAATAAAATCACTCGACAAGTGTATCGATGTAGAAAAGTATTATCACACTGGTTGTGTTTTTGGGGGTTTTGAGGTTTTTTTTCCTCTTTCTGCTGCATATATGTATCTTCTTACTGCCTAACCTGCTTCAGCTTGTTACCCTGTTCTTCCCTGAGGCTTTCATGTCACAACCTCTCAAGACTTCTGTTGCTTAAATCTGATTTACCACAGGGACCTAACAAGAACCAAAACTCAAAGCCCTGTAGTGAGCTAATTGCAGCTGTTACTAAATCCACCATCTTTGTTGCTTCTCCTCCCTCACCCCCCACTTTGCCTTAGTAAAACCAATTTCAGATTCTGCAAGGTATTAAGTGCTTTACTGCTGTATGTCGAGTTAGAAGAATCAAAGACAGCAATAGCCAGTGGCACTACAAAGAAATAAAACTGTCAAGTCAAGCAAGGAAATACAGACTTATTAAAATTATTTCTGAATCTTCTTGAAGAGATTTTTTTTCTGTCTTTTACTCCTGCTGCCCCAGGCACCTTACTGAAGTCTAAAGATGGAACCAAAAGCTCAACCCACTACGTCAAAAGCAGACACATCATCCTTACCACGTAAAGTTCTTCCCTTTACAAAGTATGGTCAGAAAAAAAAAGGCACAAAGTAAAAACATATTTGGGGTGGGATTTTTTGGTTTTCCTTAAATATCTCTTTTATGGACATATGAAATTCAGGAATAATTTATTCCTTATTGTAAATCTACAGCTTAGCATTAAAACCACTAATGAGCAGATTACCATTAGATTTTTTAAAAGGCCCAAATTTTGCTCTCTGACAAACCAGTGAAAATGCATGATATGTTACTCCGTTGACAGATACACTTAATTTCCAGCTGCACAAGGGATGGGATTTGACCATATATCTTTACGAATCTTTTCAGCATTAGAAAACCAAAAGAAAAAAATTAAAATATTGTTTCCTTCATGAAAACAATATGGTTTGCAGTGTTTATTGTTGCTAAAAGGACATTAACAAAAGACACATTTAATGTTATGTTTGCCTTTTTAAGCAGTTAGAACACAATTGCTACAGAATGTACAATGCCTTTGTTGCACTCCTACCTGTTTAAACTATTTATTAAATGGCCTCAGGCAAGATGCTCATAATCTGATCAAATTTGTTCTAAAAGCAGTACAGACCCTCCCTGTTGGATTTAGTAGAGATAGCTCAGGCTGTTTTCCTCTTTTGACTTCAGCTTATGGATAAATAAAATATGTAAATGCATGTTCAAACTGCAAAATACAGGGCTGGATAAAATTACACATGATCATTATAGCTACATGTAGTGTTTGTACAGTGCTTTGACAATGATAAAGGAGAGAACTGTTTGCACAGAGAATGTGTTACTAAATAACTAACTCACTTTAATTTCAGATATTTATAATTTGTGATTGCATATGTGTTCATAGAGCAGATCTGTACTGATTGTGCAGATTTACTAAAGGTAATGGAAGCCCATGGCCTCCTCTTACTTCTTCGTTTCAGGTAGGGAGAAAATGGCATGAAAGATCTGTATCGTTGTTACATCCCATCAGTGATATAACTTAAAAGAGCTTAATCCCTTTTGATACCTTATGCTTTAAAAGGGTAGGACTTGGACAGGAGGAAAGGAAACAAAACTTAGAGCCAATGCTTCCAAGCGCTAAGAGTTGGACAATGCCAAGCTTCAATTACTGGTGTCTCTGCTGTGTAGAAACTCTGGGAGAGCCCTTGATATCAGATCCTCTAGTTCTTTTGGTTTTACCAAGGTAGTCCAAAAGAGGTGAGGTGGGAAATGTCTGTAGTCAATTAGAGATGAACAAATACCTGAAACGCACATGGGCATTCATTCAAACAAAAAGCATGATTTGTGTCACCTGCAAATGTTCAGACACATTTCTCAGGACCTTATCTGCCAGTAACGCCTGTTTCAAAGTTTATATCATCACCAAATACATCCCAGAAATGGATAGCTAAGGGTAGCCATGTCATTGCTCTCACCCATTGCTTTTTGTGAGATACATGCCACAGCAGGAAGCATCAATACCTCCTCACTAGTACATCTATGTCTGATTCATTGACCTTGTATGTTGCCTATAATATTCCTCACTTTAAATTTTAGTATGTTTGGGTTTGTTTTTTTTAACAGAGACTGTCAAAAAACCACACTCTAGGTATGTGCAAATCTTGACCTCTGGCCCAGGAGAAACCTCTGAGGCCTTCCACCTGAAGAAGACTACCCTAAAAAGCAGCAAGAGCCTTCATAGCCCATAAAAATCCTGCTCAGGTATTCTTCTTTGGAAGTGAGGCTCGCTGATTTGAAGCCTCAGGCTGAGAAGTGAATTGATGCTTAGTTGAAGTGGAAGACAGGTTTCACCAAGGATAAGCAAACAATTCATAAATTGTTAGCTCTTGGTGGCAGCTGGGAGACAGGGAGAGAGAGGAGGAAAACAAAAAGACTAACATCAATTGGCAGGCAGTTTTAGAGAGGGTGTTCCCTTACAGTACAAAGTCCAAATACAGTTCAGACTTGATTTCCAGTAGAAACTATAGGTGTTATCATAACATGTCTCATAAGAGCAAGCAGGACAAAAGTTCAAACAGATACTGAATGAATTTGTAATGGCAGGAATGAGGATCAGGTTACAGTGGATTTTCTACCCTTCACTAGAAGTAACATAATATTCATCAAATCTCCACCAAATCACAGAGCTAAATTGAACATTTCAGTATATTTACAAATAAAGTAGAAGAAATTCTAGGCAATCTGGATAAAAGCTTGAAATCATGAATGTAATACAGAAAAAAACACCTCAGTCAAAAGCTATGGTTTATTGGGCTGTTTATTTCTTAACCTTTGTTTTGTGAACTTACTAGGATTATGTTATAATTACTGCAGAGTTTAAAACAGTGATCTATCCTATGTACTTATTGTAGTGGAGCTTTCATATTATTTTCATTAAAATAAATTGTGTGAGAATGTGCTGTTTGTAAGTAACTCCTGTTTTCACAGTACACAAAGCAAAAGCCCATAAATTTCTAGAAGTTTCAAGAAGTTGACTTCAAATAAATTAATTTCGGGTTTTAATACAACAGCTGGTCAACTGCATTTAGAAACAGTTTTAATTTGAAGAGCAGGCACCGATTAAGAAAAACAGTTTGATATAGTTGCCAAGCCTCTAGATGGACACATATTTGCTTATAACAGCCATTTCAAACCTGAATTACTAAGGTTAAAGGTTGACATATCCAGGCTCTCATTAAAGTCCAGGAGTTTTACTTTTGGTTTTACAAGCGGCAAGCTTAAAGAAATACCAAATTATTTTTGCAAATCCTCCTCTGCATTCAGAAACCTACACTAATCCTATTCAGATGTGAATCTGTCCAATGTTCAAGGTGATTTGATTCCCATGATTATTCATCCCTATCTTTCATGAGGCTGACCACAGGAGAAGGAAACAGTGGAAGAGCTCTGTCAAGGAAATAAAGCAGAGACACCTTCACCTTGGAAACTATATTGTTTCATGAGTACTTGGGTCATGAAATGTCCCCTTTGGAATCTATTTCCCTGCAGCGCGTGTGAGACTGGATAGAAACAATGGACACCTTAAAATTTCATTAGTAGAATCAGCTGCTATTTTGTCAAAGCCAGCAAAACCAACAGTAATATGAATAATAACCCCCAGCTCCTCTACAACATGACCACATAACACATGCAAAAATAATGTCCCCTTGAGTTTTTATACCAAACCCACCCATTCGTATCCAGTGCAGTTTCATTCGTAACAGTCCAATTTTAAAGTGGATGAGGGAATTTCCTATGGGAAAATAATCTCCAGGCAGACATTCACAAAAATCCCTACAAGTCAGTTACTGGCTCTCAAAGACAGCTCATCTTCCAGGTTTAAAACTAATGTGGGAATGAGAAACCAAAAGTGAATAATCAGAAACACCATCTAATTCATCCAGAAATTAGGGGTTTGCCTGGTATTTCTGGTAAAACCACCATCAGCTTTCCACACTCAGAGCCCAAATATAGTTTATGACTGAGACTGGAAGTATGTGGTCAGAACCAAAGACAACATGCAGTGAAGATTTTTATACCCCCAGGAGGTGAAAAGCCCCACGTCAGGAAAAAGTATGCAACCATATTTCCGATATCCCTTATTTTCTTATAATTGGAAAGCTGTTCCTCTAAGCTCTATATTCAGCAGTGGCATTTTCTTTTTCTTTTTTTCTTTCCTTTTCTTCAAAGAAAATTAAAAAAGCTTCTTAAACAAAGATAAGCTTGTTGTCTAGTATTTAAAGCCACAAAATATGCTTTTAGATTAACAACGCAACACTATCAACTAGCACCACTACCAGTTTCGAAGCAAAGACTGCTAAATCCAAGTTTTAACGGGTTGGGAACAAGGTAAGATGGAAAGCACGGTCTATATCGCCAGAGCAATGGGTTTTGACAGAACAGCAGTGGTGGGGAGCAGAAGTTGCTGGAAGTGGGAGGTATTCTTAAAGGACAGCTGATGTACCTATCACGGTCTTAAGCAGCTGGTTCTATTCAGCTGCTTTACACGCAGGCCTTATAAGTGCCCAGGAACAGGTTCCAAATTCTGTTCCTGACACTAGCTGTAATTATATGAATATATCACCCCATTATGGCAATTTAATGTTTTGAAATATGTGATATCCTGGGACTAATGCACTTAAGCGCTGGAAGTACAGAATAGCATATTACAGAGTGTACTATTGGTCTGCAATTGCGCTTGAATTTACTATTGCCAGAAAAAGTGTTCTTAAGGGTGCCTGTCCTTATATATTCCCTCTGCTTAGGGCCTCAGATCTACTTCTGATGCATTCAATCACACCAAAGCCAACAAACAAAAATAAGTTGTAGCTGGTGTTCAGCGTAACAAGCAGCTACTTTTCCCATGATGTGCTTAGCAATGGGAAGGATGATAATTCCCACATACCAGATATGGAAACTAAACCCCATACTCAACACACCATTTAAATGGTAACAAAGGAAGCAAATCCATGCACTGCCAGAATCTACGCAAGTCTGTAGTTATTCCACTGCATGAGCTTGTGTTGCTCTAGTGGCATTAGGTTTGGGCAACGAAGACAAGCCTCTTATTACAGTCCACATTGCTACTAAGTCACTTATGAAACATTTATTTGTGCTGATACTACTGGCTTATTTTTTTCTGTAAAAAAACAAGAGGTATCCTCTTAAATGTCACCTTTCTACCAAGATTCCTTCCTCTCCTTCTGCCTGACACAAGACAAGACTCTTAGGACAAGGCTCTTCAAGAACCGGAAATCTTAGCTAAGGCCCACACATATACAGATTCGCAGGAACTTGTTACTGAAGTATATCCCAAAGCAAATAAAATAAAACAAAATACAAGAAGAAATTAATTTCTGCTAACAAGGATTTGCATATACACAATAATTCCTAAGGATTACTTTAGAAATTAACCACAAGTTCTTTATCCACGAGCAATCCTTGAGGCTGAGTACTCTACGAAGTAAAGAAATTTAAAAAAAAACACCCTTCGGTGTCTTGAATACACACTGACACAACAGTTCAAGATAAACACAGAAGATGCTGATTATTTCACGTAAAATTATGTTAATTAAGCAATATTAACTCTAACCAATATGCATTGTCACAGTCTGAGACAACAAAACCACTATATTTTTCCCCAAGTCTATACTCATTCATGCAGTGACAAACCCTTTCTTTTTCTTGAAACCCTTTGGAAATCAGCAATTTTTAGATCACTGCAATTATTATCTTGAAATTATTTTCTTTTAATGGCAATTTCTTTGTTTTCTTCAGTGTTATACAAACAGAAAGCAACTTAAACATAGAATGGATCTTCCATCAAAACTAAAATTAAGCAGCCAGGTAAGTTTATCCAGTGTTTCACAAGCACTGCCACTCACAGCCCAAATTGCAGTTGGTGAGATTCTTGCTTGCATTTAAGATATTTAAGCGTGTTGAATCCCTCCTACTCCCAAATATTTGCAAGCAGCATATAAAGACAATGAAACCTGTTTGACGACTGATGAAACAACTGTTGTAGTCCGAGAAGTTCACAATGATAAAGATGCAGCTGATGCTTACAAACTAAGAAGTATAAACTCCAGCGCACTTGCTCTTCTACATTCTACTAAAACTTTTTTAAAAGTGCCAAAAGCTTCAACAATAGTGATAGATTTTTAGTACCTTTCAACAACAATTATTTTTGTTAAAATTTTGAAATTAAATTTTGCAAATAAATTCAAGTTTTATCACTTAAACATGTTCTAGAATTAGCAAGTGACAAGAAATCTGCTAGAGCAGTATTTAAATCCCAGATAAGTTAAGAATGAAGATGTTTTCAGATAAAAATCTTAAAAATGACACATCTCATCACTTTTCAAGGTATTACTTCAAATGGTGAATTCTTTTCGCCATATGTTCTAAACTTTCCTTTTCATTTCAAAAAAGAGTATTTTATAATTGCCAAAACCAGAAAGGAAAGGTGATAATCCTAGTTGGCATTGCTCCAAAAAAAATCAGTACTTCGTAAGTCTGTGCTAGGGGATACGTACAAAGATAAAGACAGTGGAAATTAAAATATACCAAATATTTTTCCTCCAATGAGGAGACTAGTTCAATTACATAATAAAATCATTTTACCACTGAGATTAGAAAACAAATTACAAAGAACATGGGGAAAAAAATGAACATTTTACAGATTGTTGAATTTGCTCTACCTCTTTTTTCCCACTCCCCTAACCAAACATGTTATTTGTCTCCTCATTCCCTACAATAATTTAGTGACAAAAATATCTCACATAATAAGAAGATATTAAATTAATTTAAAAATTAATTCAAGTTCAAGGACAGATCCAAATACTTAGTTCAGCCATGAGGGAGAAATTGAATTCACATTAAGGCACGTTTTTCACACAAGCCGTTGTTAAATCTTAGCAAACACTTAACAGTGTACTGGATCAAGCCTATCCATGTGCACTTGACCTTCTTTAGAGGTAAAGCAAAACAGGGAGTTCCGAATAAATCTAAGTAATTTCACTGAAAATAGATAAGGTGAAGGAAGCCTGTGCTCCCCAACAACAACTGCAGAACACAGCAACACTTACTGCTCAGCTTCCAAACTTCAGCCACTTCCAACAATCTCTCAATTTATACAGTGATCTGGCACCACAAGGGTCTTGCCTGCGTTGGGAAGACACCAGCATTCCACACTTAATTTAACGACTTCATGCAGTCACTAAACCTATCTCACAGAAGTTACAGAAAGCACATGGAAAGGGTAACCGGCTAGAGAGTATTGAGTCCATTTCATTGTTGTAGGAAGGCAACCTACAAGATGAGTCACTTCAGCCTCGAATTCCACCGGCATTATGAGTCCCCCGTTCTCACATTTCCCATAGAGCTTCCTACCTGGCAAAGGTCAGATGACCCAGCCCCCACAGATTTCATTTAATAAGTGGGGAGCCAAGGTGGACCTTGTGGAATAGACTCGTCTACTCGGCTTCAAGGCATTCAAGGTTGATTGGTTGCTTTTTGCTACCAATAGAAACAACCCGAGAAGGGGCATAGTGGTTAGAGTTGACTTAATTAATTAGCTGCAAGAAAGTACACCAGAGTCCTACACCAGTTAGTCGTTCTATATGAAAAATGTTCATTGAGTCTGAACTTTGATGAATTGACCTTAAAGGCAAAAATTGTCATCATGACGTTTTTTTCTGGCTAGTAATAACAGACAAAGACGACAGCAAACAGAATTACTTTTCTTAACATTACTGTTACTTAGATTTACTTTTCTGAACTCTTTGCTCTGAGACTTGGAATATTCTTGGCATTCATATATTGTAGATCTAGAGATTTAAAGAAAAAATACACAAAGAGGCACAAGTATGAAGTTACTAGGAAAAGTATTTCACTTTAGTTAAGTCAGTAATCAGAAAAATTTCTGAAAGATCAAATAATTATTCTGTGGAAATGGGATACCCATCTACTTACATAAATTACTAAGCTTGATCATGGGGAAAATGTTTAAGACCCTGATTATTGCAAACATGGTGCATTCTAGGCCAATTGTGCAAAAAATAATGACTCTTACCTCATTATAGTGCCCTGTTCAAATGTTTTGCAGTTATTCTGAGGCGGGAAGCATATCACCAAACATATTAACATCCACTTAGCCGCCAAAGTACCTGAAAAAACAAACAGTAGTTTGAATATGCCTCCACCAGAATTACATCAGAAACACATGGAACCACGGGGTGATCTATACCTCCAAAACATAAAATTTGGTTATATGCTCTGCACCAATGAACCTTAGTTTGGATTTTCTCCCAAAAGAATAATTAGTATTTGCATGAATTTGACAAGCACTTCATATTTCCATCTCTCACACTGCTTCTAGACTCTTTCAATTATAAGAAGATGACGAGAGCATATAGCTAGGAGGAGGGACTTCGAGAAGTTCCTAGTTCGCCTGTCTCTGAAAGCCTTCCACTCTGCCTTCTGGTCAGAGCCCACACCGCAACTCTGTTGTTACTGTATTTCATTACCTAAAATAGATGCACAGTAATTACTTTGCCTTTGTCCCTTGCCTAGTATACGCCTTTCAGAACAGCAACCCAGAGCAAAAGAGGCAGGATCACAGCAACTGTCAGTGGTTTCTGCAGTGGCCCCGGGTAAAAGTGAATATTCAGGCCAACAGGGGTGTCCCCGACTGTTGCACCACCCTGTTCCACCACCCTGCCACAACTTTTCACCGATGCAAGAGCAAAGCGGTGTTGCTTGTAACAAGCCAGTGGAGTATGACCAGAAACATGCTGGGGGTTTAGTAGATACTGTTTTCAGTCTGAAAAGGAGAGGCCAGATCCTTGGCTGACACGTTGATTATAGAGGTTTCATCCACTCATGTTGGATTTTGGGTGTTTTTTCAATTTATTAAAAAATATGTAGGTCTCGGGAAAATGCAGCATAAATATTATCCAAGAAACTAAAGCAAAAGAGATGGTTGACGTGACAGAAAAATGCTATTAAGATGCCAAGGTTTTTTGTAAATTTTTTTTTTTCCAGAGAAGAACGTCAATGAAGTCAGAAATGGCATAATGGTCTAGAGCTGATTCGGGTTTGTATAATGACAAAGAAAAGCATCTGCAGTTTCATTCTCCTTAGTGATTTAATGACTACTTAGAGAATGAATAAAATTCTGTTTTTTAAGTTTCTTGGCTTTTGTCTTTAATGCAATTAGCCAAAAAGTGAACAGGGCTGCAAAGAAAAAGCAAGTAGCTTTGATTTTGTCAAGAAAAATACCATTTATATAAGTCACAGACATACTGCGTTACTTTTTTCTTAAGAGGCCCAGGGTTGCCAGTGCTGTCTGCACAGACTTCTTAAAATTCTGCTACGTGCAGAAAACTTGGAAGTATTCTCCTCCAGAGCAAAACAATTGGCTTACCTAAGTTTCCTCCACATAGTCATTAGTAAAAGGATTTCAGTGAGTAATCATTACTGGTTGAGACAAAACTAACATTAATCCTAACAGAGAAATACTTTACTTGCTTTCCAGTAACCAGAATCTTAAACACACATTTAAAAGGTGAGAAAATTCATCCCTTCAGGCTCTTGGTGAAGTTCTCTACCTTGTGTGTCTTTTCAAAGGATATATTGAAATCTTTTAATGTTAATGACACAGATGTAAAAAATAAATTGTCCCTGTAATGCTGTGATGATCGTTCTATAGAGATGTTGTATTATCTAGCATAGCTTTCCATGCTCAATAATGAAGTCTGGTACATTAAAACACAAAATGCTTTATACTGCTTTTAACATATGGCACACTAACTGATTTCTAGAAGGTTCCATATTTTTCTAGCATCCAAATCAAACTGCACAGTCAACCAAACAGTTTCAGGTTTGAATACCTCTTCTTTGACTACTCTCCTTGCTACATCAACTTGATGAGTTGATGTTCCGTAATCTTCACCTGTCTCAGCATTTCTTTTTTTTTTTTATTGGCAGGCATAATAAATTTAACCTGGAGATGAACAGAGAGTTGTATGCGAGACAATGACTCCTAAAAGCTAAATTTAGATCAAGAGATATGAATGTCAAATCTTGATCTCCTAGTGCTCCCCTTGGAAAGTGAACGTAGCAGTTTCTGTTCCATACCCACAGTAACAGAACTTAGGGGTTTGGCACATTGCATTGTTTTCATTGTGAACTGTTCTTCTTTAAATTTCTAAATGCATTAAGTCAAATATTTTCTCCTACCTCCCTGAAATCTATTTAACACATTTTGTTACTATTTTCTGTTAACTAGTGTCAATGCTACTTTTCCTAATCCCCAGCTGTTTGCATGACATCAGCATTCCCAAAAAAGTTCCCCATACCTACCATAAATCTTTGCTGTTTGGTGTTTAAAGGTGAAGGGAAGCATCTACGTCCAGATTCTCAGTGGTATCTGTGCATTAATTTCCAAGGGACTTAGGTGAACGAACAGAGATGACAAATGCTATCAGGAACCTTCAAAATCTGGCCTGTGACCTCTGACTACAGTATTTATTTAGGTCACATATAAACTACATGCACATAAACATATAAACTCCTGGGTCCTGGTCCACTTGTCACTCAGGTCAAGAACCTAGCTGAAAGTTATGGCTTTTATTTGGTTATATGCATGTATTTCTGTGTCGTGAGGTCACAGGAAGATTGGTTGGCTTGGGGGAGCTTGTGTGACCGCAGTCACAATGTTTATTTTTCATCTAGATCTGCAAGTTGAGGTGGTCAGAGTCTCCAAGTCTGGATAGAGTCTCAAGTTACTCCAGCCCAACTGATTTCTGTGTTCCTTACATCATTTGTTCTTTCACCTTCTTGTCAGATACAAGGATGTGTATTTCACATCATTTCTTCACTGGTAGACAATGAAGAGGATAAACTAAAGCTCCTTTATTCAAGTCAGTATGACCCCTGCCTTTGGCTTCAGTGAAAAACACAGACCCTAACAATTGGAGTTAAACAGTGTTCCTTCTGTACAGTATAATTTCATTTGCCTTTTGAAGCTTTACAAGGCAGTAATAAAAAAAGCAAAGGCAACTTTTGAGCCTGCAGCATGCTACAGGTATGAAATTATCATTTCAAACAAATAAAGTATACATAATGTGAAATGCTCTGGTACGCTCTTCACATCCAATTGCCCAGAATACATTGCAATCTGCCAAAGGCCAGAAAAGTGAGACCTTCCTTCTAAGACTATATGGACAAAAAGGAGAAAAAACACCCGAGCAAACAAAAAAAGAAAAATCCTAAGAGAATGAACTCTTCTATTACCTTAGCTTTATGAATCTGCAATTCCTTCTGGTGTCCATAAGGTAGTGTAACAAAAGGAGCCGAAACAGGTAGACCTGGACTGGTCTTCTCAGATTGGCTGGAAGACAGCCCTCTCAAATATAGCAGAGCTCACAGAGGGCAGAGGAAGAAGCCAAAAAAAAAAAAAAATTGTGTTCAGCACTTAATCTATTTTTGGGGGGAATACATAATCCAATTAATTGTTGGTTGGTTGACTGACAACATAAGTTTAAATATCTGAGCAGCTTGTATAGAATTGAGATACAGAACAGTACCTTCTCCCTAAAGGAGACACAGAAACTACCGGTTGCTTCTCAGGCTACTATTTTTTTATTTCACCTTAAAAGGTTAACATCAGCTGGTTTAGTATATTTGATATGTATATATCAACATTTTCCTCTCCAGTTTCCAAATGAGAGTACACGTTTCATTACAGCCTTAGATCAGAGCACTGATTCTAACAATGGTTCTTAATGCAAAACTCCCAAGCAAATGGAAGCAAACCAGGCCTGTCTGCTTTGAGTGAGCTGCAGGTAGCAAGCACACATAAATAAGAAAAATAAACCAGTAGGAATGTTTTCAGATAATTCTCATTGTCCAAAGGCTTTAAATTGTTTGAATTCTTAAAAGTAAGTTAATGTGAACTCTGGTTGCATCACTGAATTTGCAGTAGTGACGTGGACCTGCATCATTTCAGAGCCTCAGTCGTGTTGTTACATTGGTGCTAACTTTGCAAGCATGAGAGAGGTACACTTCTCTTAGGACAATGAATATCATTGAAAGGAATTTTTCCTCTTGGCTGTTACTCCTGGATGGCACCATGCCAACACAAAGCAAAAGCCCTGGAAATAGTTTTGTATGCTTTTGTGGGCGTGGATAAGTTATGCTAACACAGGCTACACACAGGGCAGCTGTAGGAAGGTTTCCTTACTGTGTTCGCAGTGAGGAAGAGAGCTTTTTTAAACACAAGAATTTGTCTTATGAAGTTCCTTAAAACACACTTTTCCTTTTTGGTCTTTCAAATGATCAAATCTTTCTTGGCTGGTACACCACCACAAACACCCACCTTAAATCCAGCAAGCTATACACAGCAGTTCTGTCCGTCTCAAAAAGAGCTTTCTGAAATCCCGACAGACATTGGAAAGGAAGGTACGTTGCATTAATGAGAAATGACATCTAGCTTGCTTGTGTTACTTTTCTGTTTGCTTTGTTTAAAGCAGTGTTGTCTTTTTTTTAACCTAATTTCAAGAACAGCTTCTGCATATGCAAGCCTTTCTCTGTGTGTAACACAGGGTACTCAGGAAGACACTGGTCATAACATTTTGCATCCTTCACCCCAATTACAGTAAAGTAACCAGTCAGATAGGAGCTTTCACAGTCCAGTCATACTGAGGACAACGGTGAACTCCTTCAGTGGGTCTAATTTGAAGAATCTGGTTGCAAACTAAATAGCAACTTCAACTGTTTAGACTCTGAAGGTAGCATGGATGCATCTTAACCTCAGCAAATTCCATTATTGTAGGAAAAATCCACCAAACCAAATGGGTTAGTTCCTGGTTCTTCCTGCACCAAAATTTGGGGATGATCAGTACCTCAATCCATGCACCTACTTTGTTCTCTAAGAATACCTGTTTCCCTGGTCATTTCACCTTTTATCTAAGCATGCAAAAGTTCCCTTGCCTCTAATAAAAATAGCCCTGAAATCAGAGAGGGGAAAAGCCATAGCTTACAATCTTTCCCGTAAATTCCCTCTTCAGCTCCTTTTATGCTTTATGAGTCATCACTACTTATTACTTCAGCTGCCCTACAGCTCCTGGAAATCATGCAAAAAACTTCCCAAAGTTACACTTAAGTCATTTGCTTATATCATAGACACTTTAACAACCACTTCAAGTAGCAATTTGCTTGATCTAGATCAGAATAAAAACAGCTACATGTGATTTAATGGGGGGAAAAAATGTTTATTAAATTTAAAAGCAATGTTTTCTATGAGGACATTTTACCATATATGTAACATCTAGTAGCAACCACACCACAACCGGAAGGCAAAACAAAATGGCTCATGGCATTAGCATGGCCTTCATTTTATTTCTATCATTAAGAGGACAACTGACAAGAGCACCCAAAGTCTGCAACAATTTAAATGCCTGGCACCACTCACCCTGTTGACAGCATAAGTGGAGCCTCATACGATCATTCGCAAAACACAACAGCCTATGGTACACTACTGAAAGTCTTAAGACCAGGTGGTAGCACTGAACTCAACTGAGAATGGGGGGTGAGTTAGATAATCCTGTAACACATCTGGCCACAACAAGGATCCTCCAGGTTCTTTCAAGAAAGGAAGCTCAGGTTTTAGCTTGAAGCTATTGTTTATGGCGGTAGGCTGGGCACTAGCTCTTTTTAACCCAGAGCTGATTTTTAACAACCTTAAAGCTAAAGACTGCTCTGTTGAATTGCATTCCAGGAGGAAACCCCCTAGTTCACATTTAAAATAAAAAGTATGTTAGAAAGCAAGTAAAAACCAACAAACTTTATAATGTCTCCTGTTAACAGAGAAAAAGGGAGAGAGTGCAAGAGGGTACAGATATATGAAATGGAAAGACAGCTTCCAAAATTACATTGCATTGCTACAAAACTACTTTATCCAGGGTACTCCTGTCAATGCGCACTGTTTTGCAAACCACCGTAAACTAGACATGCACAGCTATAAAACATGTAAGTCATTGTTTGTTTAGCATGTTTCCACAGATTGAACTTTGTGAAATGTGATGCTGAGGTTGGAGTTTGAGACCCAAACTGTGGCTTAGGACACACTCTGTACCACAGGATTTCTGACCAGTAAGAGATCTTGTTTAGGAAATATGGACTCTGTGGCCATCTGACTTAAAGACTCTGAGTTCCCATCTCAACCTCTACAGTGGGTTTAATTTCTTGGTGTCAGAACAGACAGTCCTAGGCAGCCCCAAGCACTCAACTATCACAGAGGCTTGGTTGAGATTGCCATTTTTAATAATCAATTGCAAGAATTAATTTGCTTCTTTTGTTGGGCTGTTTAGGAAACATACTTCCAAAGTGTTTCTTTGCTGTTTTGATGTTTTGGAGCTTCTTTTAAAAGTCAATTCAGGAGTTCCTGAAGTAATAACCTGAATTTGCACAGCTGGACCTTAGAGTACAGGTAACTGCACCAGGCATTTAAAAAAAAAAAAA
>VXBJ01002409.1:617981-642445 GCA_013400055.1 Nycticryphes semicollaris
TTAAGAGAGCTGCTGTTCCTTGTATAACAGGTAAGAATCCACTTTTTTCCCCAAAACCACATAGGTTTCCTTACCCTGAGAAAGTGTGATATAAAAAGAATTCTACTGAGTAAGGAAGAATGTTTCATAGGTTGCTATTTCTTCCCTCTTTCCACACAAACTAATAGCTAGGGTTTCTTCCAATTAATTAGTGTTCCTTGCAATGGGCAGCATGATATGGTCCTTAGTCAGATTTTTAAATCAGGAAAACCTGAACTGTGGAGTAACTGTCCCACAAAGGATGATTCAGAGGGATTTTATATATATATATATATTTACTAAAATCCTTTGAGTTTAGGCCAAGGAAGAAATATTACAAGGACAGAGAGAGAGATAAGGACGGACTTCACAACCTCCCTAAAATTAAACACAGTTGCTGGGCTGTTGCTAAACAGATGCTGTATTATAGGCTGGAATGACATTTAAGTAATCAAAACCTTTAATCTATTCTTTTTATTACACTGATGGAATTAATTCAGATGGAAAACTTTAATTATCAAGGCATTTTTATCACTGATACTGGTTGAAGTATATTTCGAAAATGAAGAAAGTAAAACCTGAAAAAGTATAAACACTGAATTAGAACTGTAGAGGCAATCCAACATAAAACGTATCTACACAGTTTTAGTACAGCAAATATTACTATTCATAAACATGCAATGATGTATGTCACTAGGTTCTTTCACTAATTAAAACCCAACACAGCTTAGAAATCAATCTTTGAAACTCCATCCCAGCTTGACTGTTAGGTTCTGCAGAGGTAGTGATAAAATACTCCTGCTGTTTGACTTGCTACCTATTCTGTTACAGATGCAGTTTGCTCGTAAATTTTCAGATTAGGAGAACTCCTCTCTGTACACGGAAGTACTGGGGAAAATTATAAAGCTGTTAAATTTGAATGTTCCAGGAGATAGAAATAACGGGACTTATAAGCAAAAATTGGTTGCTCAACATGAAAGAACTTATGCCCTTATACAGTGCTGCAAGTAACTTTTTCAAGAAGGTGAAGTTTTTCAAATTGCCGAGAAACTTACTCTCATGGCTAGGAGCTCTGTCTGGAAAAAAACCAAAAATCCAGGCACAGAGTAGTAACAGCGTTGTTGCTTCCTGTTCCTGTAAATGTTAAGGGGGAACCAAAATATACTCATTCACAAAAAAAAAAGAATGGAAATATGCACCACATAGGAATTAACCACATCGCAGGACAATTCCAAACCCTTAAAAGTTTCAGAAATTACGCAGCTGTCTACTTAAATGGAAGTTTTATTTTTATATGTTCAAAATGAATCATTGAGAGCTGGAATAGATACAAGGTTACTTATAATACACTAGTATGGATTATAATGAAAGCACTCGAGAGGGAACAGTATTACTGTAAACCCTTACTTTCTTCTGTCTTCACCCATTATTCTCCAGGAGCTCGTAAAACCATAAATACTGGTCCAATATGTTCCATTACATTCTTTTCTTAAATAAATGTCCACATAGCATTATGAGCATATATACGACTTCACTATCTATTTACAACCAAATTCTAAGATCTTGCACTTCAATAGAAGTGGAATAATATGGCCTAAAGTGTATAAAAATATGACAATGTCTATACAAACATTTAAATACCTCCCAGTCCTCAAAACCTTAGAGCCAAAGTGACAGCATATTTACTGATTGCCAAGGAGTTAAGGTGCTGACAGGCAGGTACTCAGTGACTTCTTTATACAGTCTCTTCACTCACAAGCACTAGAAACTTACACAGTGCATATATTTAGGAGGATTAATCTACTTCCAACTTCTTTGTTACAATTCAGAAAATAAATTTATGAGCCCAACTCTACCCTTCACCTGAGAGAAATAGGCACCTAACTTAGATGTCAAAATCAAGCATGAAATTACTTCCTTACACTGCTGCCACCAATTATATTCTAATAAAATTAGCTTTTAGCTAGGCACATCAATATTGGCATACAAAGCATTTCTACCCTCAGGTCACTAGCTCCAGTCTGTATAAGTTTGAAAGAAAAAGCTGCTGTATGTAAAAGTGGTGGTCAGTGCTCAGTTTCAAGTGAGTGGTGGTTGCTATGACAATTCTGCCACGACATTTTGTATAACCTTAGAAAAGAGTCCAAGGATTGAATAAATACTGACAGCAAGTTCTTCACTTTCCCAAGTAAGAGGTCCCCAAAGGTCAGGGAGAAGTCATACTTGTGGAACAGTCTCAAGTAAATGCAACTGCACTATTTGCTGTGTGAATACCCAGAGGTTGAATTTCAGCATACAAGTCTGTCAGCAGAATTAGAAATATACTGCAGCAAAAGAGAAAGAAGCCTTTTGTAAATAGCTTCATAAAGAGCACTAAAGACTGAACACAGATCTCAAAATGCCTTGATGCTTGTCCTGTTAGCTTAAGCACATGCATCAATGCTTCAGGTTCCCATCCCCTTTGTGGGAGTGCATAGGAAACATGAGTTCTCTCCTGCTGTCATTTTGGTGCCAGCTACAGAATTAAAAAACACAAAGGCTGAGGGGGGACGGAGGGAGGAAAGGAAGATTTGCAGTCAATTCTACCCTTGTATACAAACATGTATTTCTCTTCCTGCTTAAATTTGCAAGGAAGTCCTTTTATACACAGCATGCTTCCTTACAGCATTCACAAAGAAGAAACAAAGAGACATTTTTTATTGGAAAAGGATTAGTTCTCTTTTCCAGGTCCTATAGTGCTTAAGGTGACACTGGAGCAGTAAGCACGCCTTGCAAGCTGCATGGACTTCAGCAACAGAAATGGCTGTTGCAATGTTGCAGGTGGACTGGGTTTGGTGGTACAGGCAGCGAAGTTCCTTCACTCACCTCTCCGTCACACACAGACAGACACACTTTGTTTTACTGGATGACCAGGAGAGATTGGCAACACTCCCTTCACTGTAAATCACACCGACGTATAAATCTTTAACAGGAACTATCTAGCAAAGAGCTAGAACTATGTTCATCACATGTTCCCAATATTCTTATTTCCTCTAGATGTCAATCCTGCAAACACAGCAATGATTACCTGCATGTAAGTAGCCCAGCCTAGGCTTATGCACATAGTTGTAGTATATCATATAAAACTGTCCTGTAACATTCGCTTGTAACACCCACCCATGACTTACTGTAAATAACCTAACAGAAAGGACTCAATAGGGGTTCCTAACTCCTATTTGTAAACGAAATCTGCAGCTCAAAAAGTTCAAGTCAGTCTTGAAAACTAACCACAGGCATTTTTTCAAAATCTGAGTCAGGGTCTTCATGAATCCGCGTTGCCAGAGACTGACGAAATTCTTTAGAACACGAACACACAACACCTACAATCTTTATTAGGCATATAGAGCACTTATGTTGTTAAAGAAACCAAAAGATTTCCATAGCTGTCAGAGATTCTAAGTTTTGCTGAGCCTGCAAAATACCACATGTATGTATTTCCTATAGATTTTAAAATATGAGCTGCACTTATATTCAGTGTATCACCATTGCCACTTGCTACCATTCAAGACCATGAGTCATTCCCCTTCACCAAGTCTTCGATTTCCAAATGTAATAAAATTAAGAGTTTTCAACTATTTGCAAGCTGAGCAGTATATACCCACCCTGAAAATGTTGCATCCCTGATGAACTATTTTCTAGCGGGCAGTAGTTTGGCCCAAACACTTACTGGCCCAATTAATGAAGAAAACTATGCACAAACTCATTGCAAAAGCATATAAATAATTAATTGAAATCAGAATGCAAGCAGAAAAACAAGCTTGGGCATTGAAAGTATGCTTTGAACTCTTGGTAGAATAAAAAAAAATATGTTCCTGTTCAGCTGCTACCATTTCCTGCTTCTGAAAAGAATTCCTCCATCCATTAATGGTCTGTGTGATGTAAACATCCCAGGATCTGAAGTATGGCTCCATACGACAGTCAAAAACTTATACCAAAAGTATAAGTTATAGTGGTAAATGTCCCCAAAAGAGGAAGAGAGAGAATGGAATATCAATGACACTCCTGCTGCTGGCTGATACAGCCACTTAACTCAATTTAACAGAAGGGTATGAGCTCAACTGTAGAGACAGTCTGTTAATAACCAAACAGCAATAACACAGAAAAGAAATTATTACAAATTACTTGCTAAAGGAATATAATCTGTTAAATTAATAAATTTATCAATACCCAAGTAAAACGTATTCTTTAATACAATGCACCTCCTTTTAACTGAATAACGTTCACAGTTTATGCTGTGTTTATTATGATTCTTCTTGCAAACTCATTACTCATCTGACAGAAGTTCTTTGGAAAAGTTTATATTATAATTATTTGTTACTAGTGAAACTTCACGTCAGTTGCCCTCAATATGTCCACCTACACTTGGAGATTCCATATGTTAATCTTTAAATTAAATGCAACATAGTTGAAAGAAAAAGGAAAAAAAAAAAAAAAAACAAACCACACCACGATAAAAAGAATGCAATGACTACTCTGTTTCTTCTCCTGAGTGTAGTTCAGTTTCACACATTTTGTGTAGCTGCCCTAGAAGATTTTTACGGCTTATGGCAAAAAAACCTTAAACCCAAACCAAAAGACTTTCAACTATATGCAAGACTAAGTGCTTCAGAGAAGTTCCGCAGCAAATGCTAGAAGCTTCTGAGTTACAAATGCCCACTTTCACCACAGAAGATAACAAGAGGATAGCCAGCATCATCCAAACCAAATTCACCAAAAAATGAACACACACACACACACACACACACACACACACAAAAGAAAAATATAAAATTGGGTCTCACATCCTAAAAGAGGTGAATAAATAAATATCTGGTACAAAACTTAAACAAAACAGAGACTCAAATTCTGTCCCAAAATGGAAAGACAGCATATTATATCTATCTGTACCAAAGACTACTGACCAATGCATTTTTCTTGCTGCAGTGCAAAGGTAATACACTGAAAGCCTATTACAATTAGCAAAAGTGCTGATCTTTTGTTAGTAATCAGATTAAGAGGCTTCTTTTTTTTGACAGCTTTCATTAAATGTCATACAGATGTGACACGTATCCACTGCCACAGCTCTATACGTGTAGCCATCATGTTGTGCTACAGAAGCTACTTTTTGCTTTGGGAATCCCCATGGCTAATTCTTTTGGTCTTTCTACCTTAAGAACTTGGTAGCTTTGGCCTAGTTCTCTTGAGCCTCTGCAGTGTGGGTCAGTGGGAGCGGGTTGCATTTACTTACTGAGAAATTTCTTGCATGCTCATGATAATGCCAAATAAGCCAAGAATCTCAGAATCTGCTCAGGCAGTCAAGCCTTTGAAGGTGAGAAGTCCTGAATGAATACCAAATCCAGGCTCGCAACTGACTCTCAAAACACCTCAAAGGGTTGTTTGCTGAGCAACGCCAGACTTTTCAACAAACGTCCGAGTTAAGTGTTGACAAAGAAAAAGTCACAGGTTTTCTGACTAAATGCTTGTAGAGATACTCCAACTCCTTATAAAGGGAAAGAGCGGTTCCATATCCTGAAGCTGTAAATTTAAACAGCACAATTTTGTATGCAAAATGAAGTAATGCGTAATGAAGTGGTCACACAGGGATGTGGGGTGAAGGGGAAATAGTGACTCTGCTCTCAAATAATGAATAAGCTGTTTAAAATGAAAAATCTGCCGTGTATGTACTCTCTTAATCTGTACTTTGAACAACAGCCAAATTCAGACTTGACACTGACACAGGATCAGAGTTGTTTCAGATCTGCCAGGGCCAAGCTCTTAGACTGTCATTACCAGATATAGGGTTAGATGGTAATTTATGGTTTTTTAAATTTATTTTTAGCTTCTTGCTCTCTGAATCTCACTCAAAATCAGATCCATACGATATGCCTCTTTTAGCTCTGGTTCCACCCCAAATTTTAATTTCTGTGTATATCATAGTGAATTTTAAGGAATTTTTAACACCCTTAATTCTTGTTCCAGTATTCTCCAACTTGAACCAGGTTGTGCTTACTAAAAGGAAAGCAAAGTCACATTACATATGCTACATTTCATTTTAAAGTATGTTTTAATGAAAATTTAAACCTCTAAGAAGTTTCAGCAGCTGTACTTTTGAACATTTAGTCTGACTGTCACTGTTTAAACAAAACCGTCTTTGTCATATTTCCTTTTTGTGAGCAGAACAATTGCAGGACTGGAATAAAAACTGGCAAAGGAAAATGATTAGCAGTGGATGTTCCTGCTACTGTTGCTTAGGGGCTGTCCCCGTCACATTTGAATAAGCCTTCTAAAACTTGATGATTGCTTTTTTGTAGCAAAGGAAGTGATCAAATTAACCACAGACCATTTGCTTCTCCTGTCGTTAACTCATTTCATTTCTTACTGATGTCTAAATATACTGTAGGGTAGGGTGGGTTGGTTTTTTTTTCACTTGTTAGAGACTATTGTCTGACTGCCTGAGCAGTTATTCTACCATTACAATTATAAATGCAAAGACATATTTTTTCTTCATAAATTATCTCTTCTTTCAGACACTCAACTTGAAAAGCCTTGGTAATTTAGCACTTCTATCGGACCCTTCAGAGGAACCAAGGCAGACAACCAAAATGTGAAGTACCAAAATAATTGGATTGTCTTTGAAAAAAAAAAACAAACAAGCTGAAAGAGTAGGTACTTTTAAGAGGAGGTTAAAAATCAATAGCAAATTAGGTTGTAGAAAGTGAAAGTCAACAGCACAACTGCCCGTGAAACGAGGAAAGAAAACTAATTTAAATAAACCACATGGCTATCCTTCAGAGAAGCAGTTTGTGTAAGAGTCTCCACTGCATTTAAGAAACATCATGACCTTTGATTTCCTTCAGTCCAGTTCCTGTTGATGTATCTTATAACTTGGTTACTTACGAGTTCAGAGGAAAAGAGAGGTCCCTTTAGAATTCTTTACTCTCTACCCAAATTTTGTTCTTTAGCAGAGGAACAGAAGACTTTTTTGACTGTTTGCCTTCTTTTCAGAATAGAAGGGTTGGAAGAGGACAGTAAGAGACAGCTTAATTTCACTTCTGCTGCCTGTTCAGATTAGGTGAGACAATGCAGAGGTTGAGAACAGCAGTAAAGGTTACAGTTGAACTAAGAGGCAAATTACTACTACCAGGCAGCAGGAAGGAAACAAGAGGAATTCTGACTCACAGGTGTGTCTGAGTCAGTGTTCCTTGTGACGACAGCTGAGAGAAGTGGTAAAATTATGCGTTTCCCTTTGCTTGGGCTGTGATTTCAAAACACAGACAGTTGTGAACAGACATCAGCATTACAATGTCTCTTCCCCAGCTGCAGCAGGAAGACTTGGAAACACCAGAACTGCATTCCAAATACTTAACAAATGTGTAGGATTAAAGAACAACCAACCTCCTTCCTCCAAGCCCTATATTTAACATTTAAAATTCAGTGGAAGGAAAACTTGATGTTAATATTATTTATGAACAACAACCCATGGTTATAGTTTGTGGTTGTATACAGACCCATCCCATTTTCACTGCTTTTGCATCTCAAATGACTTCCCAATCACTGCCTTACACATTGCTCTTAAGTTCTAAATTTCAATCACGTGTGCTGCTTTCACGGAGATAATTACCACATGCATTGCAGTGTCAGTTCTCTCTGAAGGGAACCACCTATAAATTTGAGAAGCTTGTTGAACTGAGTTATTTCCACTGCTGGTGTGCACTACTTACAGCACAGCCTTATTTTCTGGCTGCAGCTGAAAACGGATTTTTAAATATTACTGTGAGGGATGCTTTTGTAGAGGTACAGGACTGCAAGAACTGCACCTTCCTCTCTGAAGCTGGAGACTAACAAAAGGTTCTCTCAGAAGAATAAAATCCAAGTGATTATGACCCTTACAACCTGTTTCCTACACACACACACACCGATTTAAATTGGTCGCATTACAATAGAGATATTCTGCATTTTACTAGTCAGATCCTTCTGAAAAATTAAGGAATACTTTCTTGTTACTAATGACCTCCACTAAGTTTAAATTTGGTCCAGAAGTATTATACATATAGATATTCAAAAGTTTTTACAGCTTCTTCTAAAGCCTTACAGGAGGGACAAGTTTTGGGCCAAAGGAATTCTGCCATCAAAGAGGCATGAATCCATCTTGAATATCAGATTCTTTCAGGTCATTTGGGATACACCTTTGATTGACAAGCAGGCAAGGACACTCTCAATACCTAGTGACTATCAAGGAGAATAACTTCGACCTTCCCCTTTTTCTCCATATGGTAATGTACTAGGTAGCCTAGGTATTATCATGCATTCTCAGGGGAGGGAGTTACTGGAGTTGTTTCCTAATGGGAAAGAAACTTCCTTTTTTTTTTTTACATTATTATTTGCTGCATGCCCATTCTATTTTTGAAGGACAGTCACATGAACATATAGCAAATACATCTGGAGTGAATGAACTGAAAAGATTTGCTTGTGGATTTGGGCCTGATGCCAAAACAAGGCATCAGAACTTGAGCTGAGGATCTGAGAACAAAGCAGGAGCAGAGATGTCCGGCACTTGAGTACTGTGTGCTCACCGTATATGGAACAGCACTTCACTCTCAGAACTAATGCTACTTTCATACTGCAATAATAGTTAACCAGAACACTCAAACCCACTTTTTACCTGCTATGTGTCATAAATATTTGTCTGACCCAAAAAAGATTTCAGAGCCACATGAACCATCTATGTACAATAAGATATTAAATAAGGAGATCATAAAAATTACGCTGGAACTATTGTGGAAAAGAACTGTATGGTCAAGAAAGTAGCAAATGCTGATGAGCTGAGCTTTGCCAGTAACTTTTAGTGATTTATTACAAAACAGCTGCACTGGGACACTTAAACTACTTTTTTTTTTTTTTATTTTTTCCCCATTGCTAGTTGTCTGTTACTAGTTGGAAAGAGACTCTCAGTTCTACTTGCCTGTTTGGCATTTAGCACCATTCTCCACCCACACAGTCTACTCAAAATGGCACCCACACTGGAAATTTTATGCTTTTCAACTTCTATTTTCCATCTGTATCAAATTCCACTACATTCCACCTGCAATTCCAAAATACATCTAAGTTTGTCGTCTTCACGCCTGCTCTGCTGTTCACACTCATTCTCCTTTCTCTTCTCTGGCCCCCCTGTTAAGCACTTTGGGCAGTTTGAACTCTAGCATACCCCATGAAGGTTAAAAGTTAATCAGATCACATCCATATGCAATATTTGAAGGAGCAAATAAAGAGAGCAAAAACAACTGAAAGAGTGAACATTGGCTAGCTCCTGCATTCCACTTTTACTGAAGTTGAGATTTCGTGAGGTAAGTAAGTGTCCCAAAGCACTTCAAAATGTTTACAGCTCTGGAACAAGTACTGCAGAATTCCTCTAATTTGGCAATGCATTTTATCCTTATCTATAGGTGTCATAAAAATAAAAAGGTAATTGAAATCAAAGACAGCAGCTCAGTTTGGTATGCATACTGCAAGAAAAAGCAGCGCTCTCAGGATCATCTTCTGTTCTATTCCCACACCAACTGGCAGAGACGATGCTGCCAAACAACAAAGTTTAGCATCTCCCTCGTTCCCCACTGGCTGCCTGTACTTGGTGCCCACTCCTGTCAGAGATAACATCTCCCACGAACGTGCCTTCCAGGGGCATGCAGCTGTAAGCACGCCCCCACAGCTACCAGTCCAGGGGCTGCTTCCCTCCGCACACAAGTCAGCCACCCACGCACTGGCCTTTGTTCCCCCCTGCGGAGGACAGTAACTTAGGAAACCTCCTGCCAGCCCAGAGGGAAGGCAGAAAAAGGCTCTCTCGGAAGCAAACTTTGTCACAGCTAAGTGAACAGAAGGCCCTCGTGTTTCTCCAAATTATAGGAACAGAAACGCAGCAGGCTAGTAACAGCACAGGACGTATCTAGGCTTTCTACATTTTCGTTTATCAGCCATGGTTTGTTCAAAGGTCCATCACCCGTAAAATAAACGGATGATTTTTTGAAATGAGCAAAGAAGCTTTGTTCCAGGAAATACTGAGCTCGGCCTGGTGGAGGATTGCAAGGAGTTTTAGAGGAACGGTTCCCTGGAGTATTTCTTAATGGACAAGGCCTTGGAGGGGGACACAATGCAGAACTGCAGACACAAATAGATCTGAGAGCTCTTTTTTTGTTGCTCTTTTTAAAAGGTCATAGGGTTACAATCAAACTGTCCAGTGACAGAGGCAAATAAAAATACATGAGACAAGCACTCCAGCCCAGGCAACATATTTACAAGCTCTTTCAAAGACATACAGCCAGGAAACGGAGACAGACCTGTTTGAAAATAGCTTAGAAACAGCATGACTGTACTATCCATACCTATTAATAACTACATGTTAATATGGTTATATTTTATTAATTTCAATAGCCCTTGCCTTCAACATGAAGGTAATTAATTTCTAACTTTGTTTTCTGGACTCCAAAAGGTATTTTGCTGTGTCGGTTTGCATTCATGTTTATAGCATTTCTTTCCAAAGTCTGAGTGCCTAGTAAATCGGCTCATAGCCTCAAAAGAAAGCTGTACATTTAGTCTCACACAGTAACAAGGAACCATCTCATCACAATCCATAGTGGCCACGCTCTATTATCCATTCCAGCAGACCTCTATGGTTCCAGTTACTTCTGTATGATGCGACACCTCGGCTGTGCGACACACTCAATTGTGTGAAAATATCTTCCACAAAGGTGAAAGAGGCCTTTCAGTGCCTCTGAAGTTGAAGCATTTGCATTGGCACTAGGAAATAATTAATAGAAATATATGCCCACTGAAGAGACCCATGTATTTTGGAAACTCTAACTATGGAAAAAAGGAAAGCAGTGAGTGTTGGGCATTGAGAAGGTTCCCAGGATGTTACACTAAGCATCTTTTGCAAATTAGATTTCGACCCAAGTTGCCCTGAATATCCAGTTGTCCAATACCAAAACTATCTGAAATAATCACAGTTGGCAAGTTTTCATACAGAGAAGTTCTCACACCACGGCTGACCACCACTGCTTGTCAGCCCAGAGCACTGCTATACCCAAGAAAGGTGTTCCACATGAATATGTGTAGAAAAGTGAGCTCGATTCTCCTGCTTATTCTTCTTTTCTGTTAAGACATACTGCTTGGAATCCAAAGCCCCATGAAGCCACGGAGCTGAGCCCATCCACAGAGATACCCTTAGTCGTACTTGAATCTCTTGCTTCCTATTCAGCAATACCAATACTGTATCTCCTATTCAGTGGTGTATAATTTTGTAACCTACTTCAGTCAACAAAGCGCTCAGCACCTCTGCCTTTGACTGATACAGGAGATTAGGGGGGCTAGGCGAGATGACAGGCAGAGAGTATTATTTCTCCAGAAAACATCAGTAGGAACCTGGGAGGGACTATCTGAACGCTGTAATCCAGTTTTTTGGGGGGTAAAACTTCTTTTTGTCACCTTTGAAAAACAATGAAGAGAAGCTCAATGTGGTACAAAACTTTCTGTTCCATCTTATCTGTCCTTCCAAACTTCCCAGTTATCAATATGCAAGGTTAAGGTAAGAGAGTTCATCAATCTGTGTAGGCAGTGGGAGCTAAGATTACATCCAAACTACTGTATTTGCTTTTTCTTGTGATACAGACTGTCACTATCACGCTGTAAGCAAAGGGCTCTGGAGAGCAGAGCAGAAAAGGGCACAAAAGAAAAAAAAAAGAAAAAAAGACCAAAGAGCGAGAGAAAAAAAAAAAAGCTATGCTGTTTTCCAATACTTCAAAGCTGATTTTGAACTTTATTGAAGATCTTTTCTAAATAGTTGAATTCTTTATTGGTGAATCTAACAGATTCCCCTCCCTCCCCCCTCAAAATAAAGAGTAAGAATAGCCATTATTTAAAAAAAAAAAAAAAACAAAAAAAACCAAAAACATTCTCTTTGACATGAAATAGTAAAAACAGGTTTTACTAAAATAACACGCAAGACAAACTAAGGATGCTGGTGGGAATTTGACAGAGACTCGAGACCTTAACTGTGCAGGATTATTTTAAATGTCTATGGGGTTCTTGGATGCCACTTTTTCTGATCTGTGTAAAAACTAGGCATGATTCTGTAATCGCTACAGTCTTTATGGAAAAGGCTGGGCGAATATAGGAATACAGCACCCTCAGGACACAGGTAAACTTCCTCGGCTTAAAAACAAAATGTAAAACTCCACATAGTGATGATTTCCATTCTCAGATGATTTGTATATTTGTAGAACAGGCTTACTCATCTCTTAGCATTTCAAAAGGTTTCAATGACTTTATGTTAAGTCTGATAAGGGTTTTTTTTTAAATTTTATTTTAATGGTGATTTCATAGGCTCGAGTTCTTCCAGTCATCGTGCCAGTATAATGTAGAGCAATGACGGAATGTAGGGCACTGCCACTATGAATTTTTATAATTGCACGGCTTTGATGTCATGGTTTAAGTCATTTTCTCTTTACTGTAAGTTATCACACCAATAATCATCATTGGCCTAGACTTTTTCCCCCCAATTCATTTCTTTCATTTTCCTCCCCCATTCACCCTTTTGCAATAACTATGACCGTCATGGCTATTTAAAAAGGCCATTTCTTTCCATCACACCAGTTGTACATGGAGAAGATGAAACTGACTCATTCGGCTGGATGGGTAAGTTTTTACTCAAAAAGAGAAAAAAGTCAAAGAAACGGAGCCGGGGTTTTTTTTAGGCAACTCCTGGTGTCCACTTTTAAAAACATCTTTTGAGAATTACACTCAAGCAGTCAAAATTTAAAGTTGCAAATAAGCAAGCTCATCTGTGGAAAGACTCTTAAACCAAACACGTCCACTTTCCTCAGGATAAAGTTCTGCCTGTATAAGTTAGTTTTCAGAAGCTGCCGAAGGTTGTTTTTTTCTGGTCCTCACACACATACACGCGCTTTGTGGAGAGAGAGACCCCAAACAGTGGACAATTTCCTGTAAAAGTCATGCACATTTTGCAAACACACATTTTTACATTTATGCTGCTAACCACTCATGAAAAGCCACACTTTACATTTTGGTTTAAACCAAGGCAGTCCCATTGATGTCAACTTACTCTAATTCTCTAGCTCTCCTGAAAAAGGCTCAGTATATTTTAAAAATACCATACTACCATTACATTGTACGACCACCATTTAAAAACCCAAACTTTTAAGGACATCTAAATTTGTATATTTCAGAATATATACTGCTTAAATGTTTCATGCAATACAGTTAAACATTAGCCATAATTAGAGCTAATGCTTTTCCTGCTGGTTCTCCAAGCTTGTTGTTCTGAAAATCTTCTGAGTGAAAACAAGACCTCCCTAACATTACTCATACTCCTTGAGCCTGCAGTAGCTTCCCTGAAAAGAATAGTCCTGCATTTTTCTACTGTTTGTTTGGGCTAACCTGACATCATTATTTCCAAGATTATTTTAAAATTCCATTAAAATACAATAAAATTGTGCAAGCAAGATCCAAATGAGGCTTCACATAACTTCGTGATAGAAGAGCTACAATTGCAGTAAATTTATTACACTTTAAATTACTGTCAAAGTTCTGACAGACTCTTATCCTACTCCATATTCACAAGCAACTTATAAAGAGTACTTTAATATTTTAAATTCTGGCTGGCAGACCCAATTACGAAAAAAAAAAAGTCTCATGGCATTTTTTCTGTTCTACTTATCAGATATTCACAAGGAATATACAATTTTTTGAGCTCAAAATTAATTTCCCAGGCATTGCCTCCAGTATTCAGTCAAGTTTCACTCTTTCAGCAAACAAGCATTCTTTCAAAGTAAACTGTGCCTTCTCTAATGCCAAACAGATATGCTGGTCAAAGTGAAAATGTAGAAAGCTTGAGCAAGCACCAGTGTACAGTACCTTTTAAAAGAGGCTGAATTATAAACTGACTGACAGATGAGCTATGCAAGTACTTGGGAACAGATCAAATGCTATTACATAAATGATGAAGATGATCCCACATTTTTTCTTATAAAAATAAATATCTTAGTAAAGTATCACCTTAGTAAATACAGTTTAAGCTATGGTACCTACCAGGGAGAATTTGGAGACTCTACAAAACACGGTAAACAAATACATTTGATTTAAACAATAATGTCTTCCACAAGATTTTGCTTTCACTCTATTGCTGCTCTCAGCACAATGCTGAGCTGTAATAAGCTCTTCACCTACACCATTACAAGGAACCGTTGCTCGGTCTAAACACCACTTCATTTATCAGAAAACAATCCTCCTCAGTCCGGCTGAGGAAGGGGTCTCTCAGGTCACCCAGAAGAGTGAACATTTGGGAGCACTTTGAGTAAAATCAAAAGGTGATGTTTGTGTGATAATGTCAGTGAAACCAAGCCATTTAACTAGAGCCACAAGCATGTATTTTTAAACAGATTTCAATCTCAACTTACTGCATGCATCATCTTCACTCTGACTCTTCTCTACAATTATTTTGCCTCTTCCATTCCTTTCTTCCTCCTTCAGTGATGATTGGTACAATTGCATGTGAAGATACTACAGTCTTCTGCTACTTCTGCCTTGACACAGTAGCAGAAGAGGACCAGGAGTTGAACACATTTTCCATGAGGGTGTTTACGTAATCACTGCATTACAAGATTTTTAAAACGTTTTATTTTCTGCCCAAATTCTCTTATTCCAAGTACCCTTGCAGAACTTCAGTTTCTTAGCATTCATCCATGATAAATCCTGCAAATTTTCTCCATTTATCCTAAGGAGGTTTCTGAGTAGTTTACATGCAATGTTTCTGCTTTTTGGCTCAACCCACTACACTCTTCGTAGGCTTCACTGCTTAGTAATCATGTTTGGTAGATTTTAAATTCAACTGGCATAATTCAGTCAAGTGGAAGGAAAACAAAGATATAGAAAGTCAATGAGTCAAGGGAAGCAAGTTCACAAGAGAATATTTTCAGCCTTGGCCAAAAAGGAAAAAAAAAAAGATGCATGTTATATTTTTTTCCCTTTACAAAATGTGTCACATTTTTTAAATATTTCACCTGGCATGCACCATCACACATACCCCGGTATCTACCATACTCTGCCTTCTGAAAGTAGAGATCTGCCTGGTTTCAATAAAAAGCACAACAACCTCTAATCCCAGTGTCAGTAAATTAAAATGGATATTCTACATGGGCAGGAAATGTAGAAGATAAGCCAAGGTAACTCCCTGGGCTTTATTATGCCATGAGGCTGTGCAAGGATATGAAATCTAAAAAGCTTTCGGAGTAAGGCCTCATTAAATTTAAGAGTAGCAGAACATGCCTTTATTCAAGGTGTACAAAGTGAATTTCTCCTGCCATTACACTACTTTAGCTGACCACAGGGTTAGGAAGAAGAAGAAAGGTAGTAAGAATTCCCACACATCTCTAGAAGTTGCGTTGAGATTGTACAAAAAAAGAGGCAAAATTACTACACTTAGCTCCTATATGTCACTGAACGGAGAGAGCTCTCTGAGTATATTCAGTCTGCTATTTTAAAGTTTTCATCTCCTTCCAAAAATGCCTTTAAAAATTCTCTTTTGGAAGTCCTGAGTCAAGCTTCAATCAATTATCCCGGAGTATGGACTTTTCCACCTGCAAGATATACAGTCTCTTCAGCTGTAGCAGACTGTGAAGCCAGACAACAAAGCAGCAAGTACATTGTAGCCACACAAACAATATGGAGACAGTCTTGCTGAGGCTCCTTGCACATTGACCCTGTCCCCCTAGCGCTGCCTCACATGTCAGCAGTGCAACTGAGCCCTCCCCTAGCAGGTACGTGACCACTTACCTGTTACAGCCTTGGGTTAGGAAGTATAATCCAAAAGCGCATTGACAGAAGAAGTCCAAAGCCAATTTGAAGAATTGAGGAGTTAAGGAATGCATTTTATTCCCCAGCAAAAGTGGAGTGTTTGTTCCAAAAGAACTTCAGAAAAATAGGAGCCAGAAGATGAAAGCATCCAAGGTTTTTAGAATTTCCAGGCAACTCTACACCTCAATGCACCTTCAGAAAGAGAACCTTTCCCATTCATTAACTTTTCAGAAATCACCAAATACCTGCTTTTATAATATCAGTCTGCTTTCTCAAGGATTTATGAATGGGCATCTAAACAGATCATTTTTACTTTGCAATATTCTGGATACATTGGCTAAATGTGAAAAAAAAGAAAAACACATGAAAAAAAAATTCTGAGTCATAGGACTTTCCTGCTTCCTTCAGCCTTTCCTTGTAGGCTTGGACATCACACATTAAAAACTCAGTTGCTGATACTCCTTTCTACCAAGACTGAATTAAGCACCACACACTCGCCAAGATTCTAGCAAATAAGAATATTAACAGCATTTCCTATAAAAACCTGTAGCATTTAGGCTATCTTTCTTTCAAAAAAATAAAAGCTCAAAAATAAGTCAAACTTCAAAATTAGAGATAACCTAGGAAATATTATAAAGGCAGTCCTTTATTCATATTTACCTAGAAAACCAGAAGTTTTCACCTAATGCAACAAACTCTTTACTGAGTATCAGCCATGTATTGTAGCTGGTGCCAAAATTAAACAGCTGTTCAGCGATAACAAGGCTTTAATCATGAGTATCTTATTCCTCAAAAAGTAAGCACAGGGACATAGTCTGGCTAATTTTTGACAGAACGGGACAAAGCCTATGGGAAACTGTCACTAAGCATGGATGACTGCTGGCTAGGTAGAAAATTTGTCTTGGATTATTTATCTCTGATGAAGAGTCTGAGAAGAACTGAACTATATAAGAAGGCATTTGCAGTTATGCCCTGTAATGCTACAACATTTAAAGAAAAATTGTAAAATACCAGGTACTTTGAAAGAATCCATGAATAACAGAAAGGAGAGAGGAAAACACCAGCACAACAGGCTTATAAGCCAGTATAGCTGGGTTTCCATTCACCAGCAAGTGACTGGTAGCTGAACAAAATAAAAACACTAAGAAATACACCTCTGGAGGGCAGGAGTGATGGTGGGTCAGACACAAACAACAAAACCAAAAAAAAAAATAAAAATAAAAATCACATCCTCAGTAGTTAAAGCCACTTTTGTGCTGTTAGATACAGCACAATGTTCTGCTGGACACTTTCTGACTGCCTAGAAAATGGGGGCATCCATGTAGAAAAGGATACATTGAAAAGTAGACAGGAAAATGACAGAAAATGAGTAAAAAAGGTTAATTCAAGCTTCACTTTATTATTAGTTTCACTGTGACCTCTTTATATTTCATTTGACACAACAGGCCTTAATCTGAAACTAAATGGAAACAAGCATTATACTCTCTCATACAACAGAATTAATAGAATAATGAAAAAGCACAGTTGTTCAACTGCTTAATGCATTAAAATGAGCATTTCAGAAAGGCAAAAATCACTTATTCCTCTCCCCAGAAGTCTGATTCACTATTTTTCATTTTCCTCTTCAGAAATCAGTAGACTTGTAATGAAGCAGAAAAATACAATCACCGATTGCATTATGTAGAATGAGCGACTGATGCAAAAATCTTGTAAAGTCAGTCTGAGAATAACTGAATGCTCTGAAGCATCAAATGCATTCAGTTTGTGTTTGCAAATCACCCATGCAAAAGGTCAAAAATGACCCAGTTCTATTAAAATAGTGACTTGCCTTACAAAACATATGGTTTGCTTTCACTTTGGAAAAATAACTTATTTTAAATTAAGTAAGCCGGGAGGTGGGGGGGGGAGGGGATGGTATGGGAGGTGAATCCACCGTGTTTACTGCACCAGTACACCACCAATGACAAAAAGTTCCTGTCTTTGCTCACACACAAAATATTGGCAGCACTTGAAACTTACAGGAAACACAACATACACCACAAATTCACAGTCAAGAAGAGTGCAGCACAAAATAGTTGTCATCTTTTAAAAGGATGGACAGAACACTGGAAACTACAATAACGAGTGGCACTGAAGAAGTTAAGCAAGTAAATCATGATCCTTAAAATACTATTTCCTAGTACTGCATGATTTCCCTGTTTAATTATAAGATGCTCTCTTAGTAAACTGAAAACATTGCTGCTTGCTGCAAAAGAGTCTATACAACAGTACCTCATTTGAATATGTCAATTAAAGCTGCTAATAATATAGTTCAGATCTCCAGTAATTGAGGTTACTTGGACTTGCAGAAACACAGAAGAAGTCTTTACTCTGCTAAACCATGTTCAATAGACACAAGCTTGTTTCCTGTCAAAGTACAACTCCTACTCCGGAAAAAGATGGCAATGGAAACTCCCTAGGTGCATATTTTACAACCACTCACCGCAATTTGAAAACCTTAGAAGTTCTGGTAAAAAAAAAAAAAAAAAAAAAGAAATTTAAATGGAAAAGAATGAAAGCTCCTAATTCTCAAGTCAAACAAGAAATCCCAGTTGTATTAGGGCAGAATATTAAATAGGATGCTGGACTTAGATATTGCTGCTATTGTTTTATCAAACCAAGCGTAGGAAGAACTAAGATCACAGTACTTGCCTGGAGCAGGACTAGAAAAGAAAAGAAAGAAAGGAAAAAACCCCACCAAATATATATTGACATTGATTATTTTTATGCTATTGCACAGATGGGGTAGATTCAAGAGGTTGTGCTAAAATGATAGAACTTAGTTAAAGCCTTCGCACCTGCTCTGGCAGATGGATGCAATTAATAACAGAAAAGAAACAGAAGAACTCAAGTAAAATTGCTCCCTGAGGGTAAGGTTGTTTTAAAATTAAGCTGACACGCTTTTTTAATACAATGTATTAAGATGGAGATGTGTTTTGAAGTGCGCTGTCTAGTTTACAGCAAACGAACTCATTAGCAAGGTATATAGACAAAAGACACACAGGCCTAGCCCACAATTAGTTTTCATACTCGTGAAAACAGATAATGTATTTTCTAATTGCTCATGGTAAAGCAAATCGTTCTGTTATATTTTGCATGGAGAAACAGTACCACACTTAAGTCAATTTCCTCCCATTGCAAATGAAAGATTTGAAAACGTACGCCCGAGAGCTTTAGTAAAATTCTTGCCAATATACTTCCAACGTGCTTTTGAAGGAGTTCGCGCCTCAAAAAGCCAGCTGAAAGTAAATTTAATTATCCAACCAAAATTAACAAAGATTAAAGGCCCTGTGCTACAGTGCATGTACATTTATACGAACACACACTTCAATTGTATCTGTATATAGTTACCACAGTCATGATGACCTAGGCACATGACAATCTGTGGTGTTAAATTATTTGGATACTCCCTGGTAGTTTTGGCTTGTGTCAGCTGGTGTTTTCCCAAATAAATCTCAGGGAGGTTCAGGGTTAGCACAGGTCAGGCATCACTCCCTGGATGCAGGTATTTTGGGTGCAGGGGCGTTAGTGGTGTAATTTTAGTAAGTGGTAGCTACCAGCCCCGTCATGCCATGCTGCCTGGCCCGAGGACCCGAGAAGAGTGCCTGGCCCATTTTATTTACAGGTACAGACAGAGCCAAATTTAGCTTGTCTTTCCAAATCAAGGATAAAGAGCATTTAAACTCTCAGCAGAAAGAACTAATGCAGGAGCACTGCATTATCAATAGTTGTGCTGCAACAGCCTGCTGGAGCAATGACGGATTTCTACACTGCACAGAAATGTTGAAAAGCAGTCCTTTTCTTTTTTTTTTAAACAGTAGTTCCATGGCAAAGTTGGTTAACTCTTACACTATTGTTATTTCATGTGTGAAAATAACCTTTTTTCCTTTTGAGAAACCAGTAACAAAAAAAAAAAAGTAGGCTTGGGGACTCAATGACCATGAGAAAAACATAATCTAGAGTAGACATAGAAAAAAATAGTTGGAAGTAGTTGAATTAATTGGATAATAATCTAACAACAAACTACTATGGTTGCCACCAATTTTTTCTAAGTAATTACCCATTTAGGCAGGAAGACCAACCTAAATTATCAGTAAGATCATTTTGAGTGGCACGGGTGACGGGTTCTGCTTTCTGTCTCCGACTTTGCTATGATAAAACAGGTAAATATGTTGGAAGCTACTTTAAAAGTTACTGACAACAGTGCCTTGTAGCTAACAACCCCCAAAATCATATATAAATGGTTTTGGTTTTTTTTGTAGATCTGAAGAGCCTGGCATCCTTGAAGGCACTGTAAACTAATAACATGAAAGGATTTTCCATTTGCTCCGCTTTAATATTCCTAACAGCTACTACAGGTGACCACATAATAATTGGTATTTAAGGGGCAGATATGCATAAGCCAGTGTACATTTCTAGAATGACCTAATCAAAGTGTATTTAAGCAAATAGTCCTGGAACTTAAAGGTATCTGTTGTTACTTTTTATCTCTTCTTGTTTGTTTGCTTGGGTTGTGGCATTTTTTTGTTTTGGTTTGTGTGGTGTTTTTACAGAACAGACAGATACAGGGCACCGAAACAACCACGGGTTCTAGTGGCTATTAAAGCCTCAGCTTCCGTGCAAAGAGGGACCAGCTGGTTTCTGCTGGGACACCCCACACTCTGCGGAGAGCGTGACCTTGTCAGAGCTCAGCCGTTATACCACCGCAGAACGCTACGCCCCCATGAACAGTCGCCTTTCCATAATATCATACATGCTCATTTAAAACACCAAGAGGTTCCTTTGAAAGTTTGAGGATACTGGGATAGCCAAGGTACTGGGTTATATCTAGCAGTAAGTCAATTCATGTTCAACTTTTGAAATAGCTGACCTAAAGCTTTTACAAGCGCTGATACCATATCACTTAACTCAGCATATTGTGTACTGTATTAACCTTTAAAAAATTATACCATACGTGAGGGCAATATCTTACCTTATTTACGTGGTGATAAATAAACCCTACATCTGACCTCTTCATTGTTCTTATGTTTCAGCATATTTGGGCAAATAGTAATTTGAAACATGGCAAAAAACCCACACAAATGAAAACAGCTTCCAAACCACTTACATTGACTGACTGACTGCAGAAAAATCAATAACATTTTAATAGTTGGGGAACAAAGAAAGCCAAACCAAAACATCTCTCATGCTTCCACCTACTGTCAATGGCTCTTTGGTGAAATTCATTCAAGAGCAGCAACATAAAGTTTAATTCACAAGGCTGTCTAACAGTTCTAACAACTGGAGAGCTACGACAGTCACCAGCAAAGCAAAAAAAAAAAAAAAACCAACCCAAAACAAGCCACCCAACAAAACCAAACGTGGTTAACAGATAGGAAACATACTGCAATGAATAATTGTAACTGTTAATTTTCATCTCTTTTTCATCTCTGGTATCTCTGCTTTTTCCCTGTCTACCAAGCAGCTGGGCTTTTCAAGAAGTTGCATGATTTTTCCTTTTAGTAAAATGCTCAGATCTGTAATCCTTACTTTTCAAGGGGATTTAAGAGTTCAAAACAAGGCTTCTTTCATACTGTCTTGATTCCTTTATCGCATCCTGACTGAAAGCCACCTTCACTCCACCGTTTTCATTACAGGATTTTACAAAATCCTTACAGCAGTCATCCAGACATCATTACATGACTGGTTAGTACCTCGATGAGGTTGAGGATCAGTCTCACATAATGTGGAATTCTCAAAATTTGTGAGCTCACTTCTATTTCTTAGTGTTTTCATACAGTCATTAAACACTTGTAAGTAGCAGATCCAAACTATCACGTTCTTTAGTACAATAGGAAGTAAAATAAACATTTTGTCAGAAAGCTTATGAGTAAGAGAGATCTGTGGAGGCATTTTAATTTTACATACATTGTGGGCCTTAGACACTAAACTTACCTATGCATCTCACGTGTATCCTAAAGAGAAAGATGCTCTTTTCAACAGAGATTCCATGTGTCTTGACTTAGGTTTCTGCTTTGAATCACCTTGCAGTTTCTCAATGGAGCTATACATAGCAGGCTAGCTTCTTAATTTAGGCTGTTAGACAGAATGAAATTTGGCAGTGGGAACACCCTCTCCCATGCCCCCTCTGGACAGCTACATTATCATACTGCTGCTGACCTGCATTAAAGCATTCCAGGTGGCTAGTGTCTTCAGCCACCACCCCTTCAAGGGTCTTTTATCCTTATGCACGCCATTGATCCAGTAGGTATGATAAGTCTTTATGTTCTCCACCGCTAACAAGCACATGCCTCGAACTTCAAACACATGGCAGCTGTTTGTTCCTCCTCCCTCAGCTGTCTTCTATCAAACTGTCCTTTCACTCTGCGTGCTTGAAACCACGAAAGCAATGTTGTGTCTTCTAGTCCTTCCATGGCATAACATGCAAAAGCCTGACCCATCTTTAATGCCCTTGAAACTGAAGCCATAGGTATCTCTTTCACCTGCTTCTCCCAGCTGGCTTGCTTCCAACATACATTCATATGACCCTCTGCCAACTGTAATTCCCAGAATATCTGTACTTACTGTACAGCACAAACAATGAAAGAAAAAAAACCCACCCAAACAAAAAAAACCAACGCTGCTTGAAAACCACCCACTTTGCCCACAGAGCTAGCTATTCTCTTAATAACACAACACACATACACAGGGATGCAGGGAACCAAGCTGCTGGCTCTGCACTCAGATGAACTGCAAGACAACATGACTCAGCCCCAGACAGCTACCAAGTGCAGCTCACAGATCACAGCTCTTGGCAGCATGTGGAATATGAAGTGGATGACATAACAACAATGAAAACCAAACAATTGACAAAAAGAGCCAAAGATTTAACAAGTTGAGAAAAACTATCTGATCCTATGCTTTATTCAAGGCCAAAAAAGAGATGGCAAAGGAGCAAGCAGGGGCACCACCAACCCAGTCTTATGCAAACACCAAACAAGAAAAAAAAAAAAAAAAGATAGGGAGAACTACCAGAGAAGAGTTTTAAACCAACATTAAAACAACACAGGGAAGGAAATAATTTCCAGAGCCTACAGTAAAATAAGAAGGTTCCAACTCACTTAAGGCAAGTACCTCCCAATTCATATTTTAAAGCTATAGAGAATGACCTTTGAGGAAGACATTACTGCTACGATTTTATTGTATGTGTGCCCAGAGGAGTAACTTGACACATCTTAAATCAACAGTAAGATACCCACACTAAAAATACCTATAAATGACAAGATAAATAAAAGGAACACTGAAACACCCTACAACTTTGTCTGCTCTTCCTCCTGACTCCTATTTTATTAAAAGCCAAAAATCAGAAAAAGCAGGGAAAAAAAATTGAGAAAGAGGGGAAACTATTTTTTAAAAATCTTTACAAAGGAAACTACTACCGAAAACACACTTGCCGATTTCAGAAAACTGAAATTAAAACCACTCCTCTAATAAGACTGTCTTCAAAACAACCTCAAAGTTTTTAAGTGTTGTATTTTTGTTTCCATATATGATAATTAATTAGAAGATTAACACTTGCAAAGCACAATTACTCCCTGGAACATCTTCAAAAGAATCTGAAATCAAATGCCTTGCAAGCCTCACTCTTTTCTCTCCAGCATTCAGAGAGCGTACAAAATTGAGAAGAAATCTTGCTGTAATATACCAATCAGTTGGTTTTGATTTACCATATTGTCACTGAAAATCTCAATATGAAAATAAACATACATAAAGGGGCTTTTTTAACCAGAAAGTGTTTACGTCTTCCCTTACTGCCTCTCAGAGGGTGGTGCAAGCCTTTGCGCCCTCACCACTTTGTGAGGATTCTCTAGTCCACTTCTACCATGGGAGATCTCAGCACTAGATTAACAAAAGACCTCCCTCCACCATCCCACCAAAAAAACAACCAACCAAACAAAAAATGTTAATTAAAAAAAAAAAAAAACCACCAGAAAAGAAACCAGACATACAGAAGGAAAAGAAGCTCCTGTTCTTTGGGGCTACAAAACCCCAACAACCTCTCAAAGGCATGAAGGGGAAGTGCACAAGCAGAACCCTCAATAGGATGACAATAACATCTACTAATTTTTTAACGCACACCAAACACTCCGAGGACACCAAAACTTTGCCAGAGGCAGAGAAGGACACACTGCCACAGCCCCTAGAAACCCTACAGCCAGGAACGGTGCACAAGACACGCCGTCACCCCCCAACCTTCTCACCCCCCTGAGGCCTCCAGCTGCCCCTTCAGCCCCCAGCAGGGCGGGCAAGCCTGACGAGGCGGGACCGGAAGCTCCACCTCTCCCCTCCTTCCAGCTCAACCACTGGTCAGTTGTCCTATCACTCTCAGCCCTGCCTTCCCGCCCCCTCCCCACCTCCGAAGCCTTCTCCCAGCCACCGCCTCGCCCCGTCCCCAGCTCCGCGCTCGTTTGCTGGCGGGCACGTCCAACAAACTCAGTACCCTCTTTCGATTGGCCGCCCGGGGGGCTCTAGTTCCCGCCTCCTAG
>VXBJ01002409.1:642515-735942 GCA_013400055.1 Nycticryphes semicollaris
CCTCCCGCCGCGCATGCGCGGGGCTGAGTGTTGCCCTGAGGGGAGGGGGCGGGCATGTTGGGAGGGGAGCAGCAGCCGCTGCCAGAGTGTTGCGGGGAGGGGGCGGGAGCGGTAGCTGGAGCGGGGCCGCCACCGCCGGGGAGCCAGCCTCACTTTCTGGGAGTGAGGGGAGACAACAGCCTGCCGGGGGGGGCTACGAGCGGTGCCGCATACAGACCTGTGCGTGTGCATATATCTCTCTANCCCGGGGCGGTGAAGCCCGCCCGTCGCCGCCGGAGGGAGGGAGGGAGGGAGGAAGGAGAGCCTCGTCCGACGAGACGCTTCGTTTGCGCTCCGCTCCGCCGCCGCCCCGGGCTGAGGACGGGGGAAGCGGCCGCCGCGGGGCGGGAGGTGTGAGGAGCCTTCCCCCCTCCCTTCTCCCCTCCCGCTCCTGGCTTTTCTCGGCTGCTCCTCTCGCTCTCGGCACAGAGCCGTGCGGTGCTGACCCGTACGTATGCCCGCGCCGGGAGCCAGTTCCCTACCTCCCTGCCTGCCCGCCCCCTGCCCCCGCTGCCCTGGCGCTCGCCTGCCTTGGGGGTTCTTGCCTGCTATTTCTGCTTTCTCTCTTCCTTCTTCTCCCCCACCCCATCTTCCCCTTTTGTTGTCTGGGGAGGGGAATGTGCCTGCTGCCCGCCGGTACGGCGGGGCCCGCGGACTCCCGAGCGAGCGAGGAGAGGGGGGGTATCGGGGTGCGGCGCCGGGCCGGGCCCTCGGGCAGCCGCGGCTGGGCCCCGCCGCCCGACGGGGACTCTGTGTGTGTGTGCGTGTTCCCTCTCCCGCCTGTTGTTGGTGTTGACACTAAATCCGGGATGGCTTCTGCCAGTGTAAACCCGGGCCAGGTGGGTTTAACGCTGTCATGGAAAGTTAAACTTGTTCCTAAACATGCCCCGGTCTTGCCCTTTCCTGCCCGTGGAGGAGCTCGCTGTTTGCGGCCAGTTGTATGACAAGATGTTTTCTGGAGCACCTTGTGAGTCTGTGTCTCTCTATCGTTCCGGCCAGCGTGGCTCCCAGATGGCCAATTCCCTGAACGGCCGGAACCCGCGCAAGGGACGGATCCTGTGCTTCATCGATGCCATTCAGGATGCTGTGGGCCCCCCCAAGCAGGCAGCTGCCGACCGGAGGACTGTGGAGAAGACCTGGAAGCTTATGGACAAAGTGGTGAGTGTCTGTGTATATATACAGTGAAGAATGAGGCTATTTAAATTAAGTACACACAGGGAAACAGCGTCTTCCTGCAGCTCTAACTGCTGTGCTGCCTGTGCCTTGGGAAGTAAGGGGACTTAAGTTTTAGGTTATTTAAGCACCATTTGTCTTTTGCCTTTTTTTTTTCTCCCTCCCTTTCTATGGCCTCTGGCTATGTTTTTTTTTTTTTTTTTAATCTTGGTTTGTGGAGGGAAAACAAATGTGTGTGTTTGCCTTAGGCTATTGTTATTTTCAGATCCTTTAAAATGACTCAAACTTGAAGAACTGTCCTGCAGAAAAGATGCTTAACTTAGACTTGTAATCACATATTCTGTGTGTTTCGTGTTGGATCATATTGTTAGTCTGCAAACAAGACCTCTGAAGTATGAAACTTCAGTTAAGCTAATTGTCCTGTGAGACATACTCATGATGGCAACATAGATACGTTTGTGCTTTTAGGAATGTGCGTGGGGACTGGGGGATGTCACTCTTGTCAGTTTAGTAAACAGATTAGTATGGCACGCCTAACTTTTAACTGTGTGTTCTGCATTTTAATGATTTTTAAGTACTTCTGCTCTTCATTTTGAAACTAGAAATAATACACTGTACTAAAACTTATTTTTGAGGAAGTAGGGGGGTAGATCATAGTTTTTTTAGATCCAGTCTTCTGCCCCAGGTTGAAACATGTTATACATAATGACAGTTTGCATGATGATAGATCAGCTAGTAAAGTTCCTAGTAAAATACCAATGGTAGGAATAGTTTGATTCTAACATGGATAACAGAGCAGGAGATGCAGACACTCTGTTTTGCATATGAGGTGATACTTCAGAACTTCCTCTTAAAACTGCTGGGGAGTGAGAATTGCTACCTGTTAGCCTTGGGTCTGTATGGCAAGAGAGTTATGACTTTTTAACTCGGTGATTCTTCATGAATTAGTGTAACTGTTTGCTTTCCCTGAACAGGCTCTTGTAAAATGCAGATGTTTAACATTTCTTAAAGTTCATAAGTAGTTACACTGTCGTGGTGGAAGTTATTTCATGTTATATGCCTTGGAAAGTGGTAACTTTGAAGTATTTGATTGAGTCCTTGTATGGTCTCCTTTTTGGTGCTGCAAGAATAGCATCTGTATTTCCACCACAGTTTCTGATGATGATTGTTAACTGAAAACCCAGCCTTTATATAAATGGTTACTGTCACAAAGACTTTGTTGACATTTTCCTGTTAATGATCACGATGCTGTAAACAGCGAGCATCCTGTAATAGGACCTGCAAGTATAAATACTTGGAAGCAGGCGCTCTTCTTCAGTAGAAAGAAGTTTTTGGCTTGGAAACCAGGAATCTGTTTTGTCATAGTTGAATCCACGTGGGGAATGTACGACTTAATTTCCCCCTGTGTCAGGCCATTTACAAATCTATATGGTAAGATTCTCTCTTGATTGGTTTGTATATTCACAGTTACCAGAAAATCCTAGCCCCACTACTTGGGTTTGTGATTTGCCTTTACTCAGCTAATATAAGATAACAGTGTTTGTCACTATTACAACAGAGTATCAGAACAGCCAGTAAGGCCTGTTCTGTAGAAGTCACTGGAAAGGCTGGATGTTGTGCTGTGCTTTCTTTTTCATTTTAGTGGATAAGTGTCCTCAATTTGGATCTTTAATGTATCCTCTTTAAGCCGCTCTCAGTTAATCAAATTTTATTTCCAAATTATATTAAAGTATACCAGACAGGATGATGTCATAGTGTGAGAATGCTGTAGCTTGCTGCTTTAGTTTTCTGTGTTTAGTTCTTATAGTGAAAGGATGCGTTTGAGCAAATTTAATAGGTTGGCAAACAAATTGAAGTCTCTTAGCCTTATGTGACAGTATGCACAGGAAGGTCGTTTTCTCCTTAGCCTGGATCAAAACCAGGGATTATAATCAGAAATAGAAACCTGCTTGATCAACTGTTGTTTCGGATCCCATCTCTGGAGTGTGTCCTATAACTGGCTTCTGTGGGGATCACTGATCGATTTAATATCTAGTGAGGGCAATAGGCTCTGCAAAGTCAGTGGAGTGCCACCCACGGTAAGATTGTGGCTTTGAGGCCTATTCTGCTTTTTGTAATAACAGTTATTATCCTTGTTTATTCTTTAACTATAATAGCTGTGATAACCATCTTTTTGCTGCAGTGAGGTAGATGAAGTTCTCTCCCATTCTAAAGACGTTAGGGAAAGGGAGAATGGAAACAAAGCAAAGCTATTATCTTGACCAAAGGATGAAAAAAGAGCAATCTTTTTAAAACCAGGAGCAGAGCTCAGTTACTTCTGGCTTGCATTTATTTATTTATTTATTAAAATTGCCATTCTTTAACTTTCCTTCATCTCTTTCTGCAAATTCCTCTTTTGACAGATGATTTTTTTTTTCTGTATGAATTGTTTGTTTTCAACAGTAAGGGATTAACTGATACTACAAATATTGCTACTCTATAAGATCTATACTATGAGAGTGGGTTTATGGTGTATGTAAAAGTTCTGGTTACTTAGATACCATGCAAACTTCTCTGTGTAGAATTGGTTGTATGTCATGCTTTGGAATTATTCAGACTTCATGATAATGTTTGTATTTCATGGACTGATGCTCTAGCTGTTAGACTAGGTAGTTCTAAATTTCTGTTACCAGATTGAAAAAATCAAGGGTTTTGAGAAAGCTCTTTACCAGGACAGAATGTTGGTATACTGCTCCTGGTTAGAGCCCTGTTCATAAAAGTTACTGTAAGCAATATGTTTTCAGGGAATAAAACCAAACAAGATCTTATAATAAGTAATCAGTGAACAGTTATGTGCTCATATATATAAATATATATATGTATCTTCCTTTTTATACTTTATCCACTGGGATCTTTACTTTCTGAGGTTTACTGGTATGTCTTTTTTGTTGTTGTTTTTACATGAATATACAGTACTAACTGCGTTATTAGAGGGGCATCAACTGTTAGTATCAATGTCTACTTTCCTTGCTGCTTTTCTCATGAGTAAGCAGTAGCTTTACCATTAAGAACCAAAAATATTTTGTTTAATTTCTTTGCAATGCAAATAATAATATTCCTTTTATGGTTTGGAAGGCTAGCCCTGCTTTCCAGTGGTAGTATTCTATAAGCAAGTTGACCATGTATCTCTGAACTTCTAGCAAGCAAGTCATTATTTTTAAAACGTGATGTGTATTTTAGAAAGTTCAGTTCATGTAAATAAAAACCAAAATAATACTGTTAACACCTGTAAGTCTTCCTTTAAACTCTGCATAAATTATATGGGATTTCCCCCTCCCCCTTGAGATTCTAAACCTAATGATTTTAAAACCTAGAAACTAGCAGCGTATTATTATTATCATTATCTTGAGAACAACTTTGTGAGAGATTGTCTATTATATAAACATGGGAGCAGTTGAGTTACTTTACTGCTTGGACTATTTGGAGTTGTCAGTACTATTATGCACTCTTTACTATTGTGGGTTTCAGTCTGATAAAATGATGACACAGTATGAACAGGATTTTTAAGAACAGGGATATTTCAGCAACTTTCAATCACTGCTTAGTACTCCTATGCATCTGGCCTGAAAACAATATTTTCTACTGTGTAAAGAACATTGTTTAAACTGGGTGCTCTGTGATGGCTCACTCAGTTGTTTGACTATATAAATGGAGATGGCAGTTTAATTTACTATTTAATAATTACCCGAGAGCAAATTAGAGCACATCTCCAAAGCTCATACTGTTGACCTGGCGAGTAAACGCTGTATTACCTCTGTAATTTAGTATTGGGGTTTTCTTTAAATTGAGCTTACAGAGTACAGTACTTGAAACTATGTGTGCATTGGTTACTCTTTGCAACACTTCATGTAATTGTTACATTGTTGTGCAACCTTCCAAGTTAGTTAAATGTCATTGTTCCAAGCAGGAGAAAAGACATCATCAAGCATAGCTGTGGTGTTCTTCAGTGTGTCACCTGGTCAAAGTTGATAGGAAATTTTATTTCCTCTGTACAGTGTTTGTGGAAAAAGAATAAAATTTGAACACAGAAATGGAAGTTTCCCTTTTTTTCTATTCAGAAGAAAGTATAAATGACCCTCCAAAGTCTTCTGTCCTTGTGTGTATGTAGCATCAGCATTGTCATTGCTTATTCCTGTGCTATGGAAACATGTGGCACAGTTGCCGTGTAGTAGCTGTTGAACAAGCATTTATTGCATTCTCATCTGAAAAGATCGCTGATTGGTCACCTCTACTTATATTTTGTTGAGAAGGCTTCTTTCAGAAAGAAAGCCCATCTTTCCTACTTTCTGTGGAAAGTAAAAGTTTCCAGGTAGTTTCTGTTGGAAAGAAGCCAGAAGAAACATAATGTTCAGATTTTGTTTGTTTGCCTGATTAGCCCTCCCCACCCCCCTTATTAATTTCTTCAGAATTCATTGTCGGTGGCATTGTGTGCTGTGGTTTTCTGGAGAATTGTTATGGTACCTTACTGCAGAGCTACCTTTATGCTGTCTGGGGTGTGTCAAAGTGTTTGACTTTTTTGTACCGTGTGGCAGAAGATACTTGTTCAGTAAGTGGTTTTGAAGTGTAATTTTGGAAGTATGTGAGGACTGGTGATCGGATTGTTCTAGCCCATTCACCACAGCTAAAAACAGTGTTTAGCGGATGTCCTACTCATTAGATACTTACTCTGTTTTAGCTGTGGTACTTTCCTTGTATTGTCTTTGACTAGCATTAGGTGTTTAAACAGATTGCGTTAAGGCTGCCATGCTTTGCTTGAACAAAAGTTCTTTTCTCAGATGAATCCAGGCTTTTCAACTTCATTGTTTGCTTTAAAAAGTGAATAGAAGATACAGTTTTCTGTAAGAAATTGTCTAAATACAGTAAGCATCCATTACTGTCATCTCTGCAGATGCTGTGAAATATAATGCCTTATAATTTAAATCAAATACCTTCAAATATGTTATGAGTAGTAGTATTGATTTTGTTTGGGGCCGAGGGGAGAAGAGAGGAGGGAAGAGAAAGTTGTGGTTTTTCCTCCACAAGCACTAGCGTAAGCTTGTCTGGAAGTTCCCGAGTTAACTGTTTCAAAATCTGTTTCTGGTAGATTAGGGTAATACCTTAGTTCTTCGCAATAAGGGTTGCACTTTGTTTCTGTGATTCTGGAGTAAATACTTGGATTTAGCCTGAGTGAGGTAGTGAAAGGAGCTTAGCTTTGTCTCAGTTTATGTCAATGAGAGACACATTCCTTACGAACTTGCTGACGGACTGCTTTTCATTTTTTAGACTGAATGCTTGCTAAATATATACATGCTTACTTCCAGTCATAACAATACACAAATCACACAGTGTTATGATTCACGTCCGCTCCTAAAGCATTGGTGAGGGTTGCTTTGTAAAGTGCAATATAGAGGTCTTTATTTTTGGTTGGGTCTTTTTTGTTTGTTTGTTTGTTTTGTTTTGAGTTCTGTTTTCTTTTGAAGAAAGGTATGTGTGCCCCTTCTGGTTCATTGGTAAATCTTTTGCGTCAGCAGATGTCATTTCTTATTGCTTACTTTTAATTGTGAACTGCTGCGGTACGTGTCAGGACATCCTGACTCTGGAAACCATATGGTTTACCAGCCATCTCTTTACAAACTTACTTCCTTTGGACTGAAACCTTGTGTACTCTACAGAGTGAAGAAAGCCATGTACTACTTTACTGGATCACTGACTTGAACTGAATGTTAGCATTTTTTCAATGAGAATACTTAAGACTAATTGAGTTGTACTGTAGAAGAAGAATTTTTGTATGACTTTCTTAAAGGCTTGTTCTGGAGTTGAATGTTCCAGTAATGTGCTGTATTTCTAAATTCAGCAGAAGGTGAAGCCTTGTAAACCATGATGACCACAGGATCCTGTTTTGATGTGTGTATGACTGTATGTAATGATACTGGGCTAAAGAAGACTTTCTACAACATCTGAAAGAGAAACTAGTTGTTCTTTATAACTGTGTGGTGGTGGGATTTGTGTAGTTGAGCGGACTGACTGTTGAAAATACACCAACCGGAATAAGCAAATAGATTTTTCCTGTTGATTTTATATTTTTAATTGTATTTCTAATAGGTACAAAACCACTTACATTTTTGTTGGCACAACTGATCAAAAAGATAGACTTCAGAAAGAGATTAGCTCTTTGATCACGAGATTTAAGTTAGGATAAATAAGCAATTCTAAGTGATTGCAGCCTTTTGCTGCTTGTGGTTTGCTCTCATTGCTGACTTCTTGTCCTGAATAAATATTTTCCTCTTTTCAGCTTTTTTCCCCTGTGTGCTTGTTGCTCTAGAGAGCTGTAATGCCTACTCAGTGATATTGATTTGTGTCACCTTTAGTTGGCTTTGGGAGAATGTCAATCTTGTGTCAAGTTTTCAGTAAATCAGAAATCACAGAGAACAAATGTTCAGATGAAAAAGTCTATGTTTTTCATAAAGGTTTTCTCTTCTGTCTTTGTGTTTCCAGTTCTTCTAACTCTTTTACAAAAAGAAATTTAAATATGTCTCTATGTGGATAATCTTCAGATCTGTCTACACATGTAAATTCTTTGCTCATGTTTCTGAAATCTCCTTAAAGAAATCTATCTGTCAGCTTAACTTCAGCAAAACTGAAAGAAAATGTTTAATCTTGTTCTATGAAGTCTTTCTTGTTAGTTCCTTTCTTGGTCTTTTGGGGTGATACCATCATCCTGCCTCACTCAGGCAACTCCTTGATCTCTTTTAAAAATTGTGTCTGAATCTTTCAGATTGAGATGTAATTTGCAGATAAATACAACTTTCTGTATCGATCCCTTCACCTAAAACTCTTATCCAGGCCTTGCTATTTTGTGTATCGCTAAGTTCAGCTTTGCTTTTCTGACCATTGAAGGAAGAATGCCATCATATCCAACCTTTATACTTTGAGAAGACAGCTGTGGGCATCACCTAACCCATGATTTGCACCATGTTGTCCTTTTCTTTATCCTGGTAATGTTCTCTTTCTCTTTGATGAAATATAAACCAGGTAATTTCAGTTTCAAAGTCTCTTGCTGTCTCACTCTTGCAGTTATGAATTGCAGTTCCAGACTTCATCACCTGATGAAGAGATGACCAAACACCTTTATGATTTACTTTTTTTTACTGGGGAGGAATTCCTTTATGAGCCTCTAAATTATTTTAGAACTTGAAGTTTTGCCATTTATATTTAGAAATACTTTACTGCTAGTACCCTGAACCACTCTTTAGCATGTTGAACATGTATTCATATTTTCATCACCTATTCATATTTTCAGAGGGAAAAAACAATTATATGTTTGCTTTGCTGTTTGGGGTACATGAACATCTGTTAGTGGCAACCCTCCTAAGGCAGTGAATTTCTTCATGGTGTAGATCTAGAAATTGAAGGAGGAGTGGTCAGCAATAGTGATATAACTTTGAGTTTNTATTAGTAGGAATAAGAGTTTGCTTTCAGCAGTATTAAGATGTTTTTACAACCTCGTTAGTTACCTCAAAAGAATGTCAGTCACAAATATATAATGTAGTGATCTCTGAACGGTATCTACAAAAGTTTTATACCACATGGATTTAATTTTTTCTTAAGTATTTGCATATGTACAGCCTCACACATGTCTAGAATGTGTCCCTCTGCAGCGTTTTATCTGAGCATAGAGAGCTCAACACAATAGCACTTGAAAACTACCAGTTAGATTCGATCCCTTTTGCTTTCTAGTTCAGAGCATTACAGGCTACTGAAGAATTTAGCTAGCCAGGTAATCTTGTATGTATATGTTCAGGAAACAAAAACAATACCTTCTTCTTCCATAAACTTTTCCAGTGGAGACTAGGTTCAAATAAAGGTGATCAATTAATCTGAAGCTTATTCTTTTAAGTAATACTTATTATTCAATTAATTTTTATGCCATTTAGAAACATGATGATTCCAAGTCCGTTAAGATGTTACAATCTATTACAACTATGAACTGAAAAACATTGAGTTCATAATGTTTAGTTTACTGGTTTACAATACTTGTTTGTGAGTGACTTGATTTCTATCTGTTATAGCTAATAGCTTTTGAACCATTGGCGATGTTCAGACTATTTTGGTATGTGTAGGGCTCTCAAACTTTAAATTCCTGTAGGTTCTAAGAGGTTATATTGTTAGATAAGGAGAGAGCCAGCAGATGACAAGGTAATTTGTAAGGTCAGTTCTTATTAGATGTTTAAACATCCATAGGGAGGATATACAAAACTACTGCATTAGTAGTTACAAAACTCTTGGCATTAGTTGCATACGGTATTTTGATAATATACTCCTTTGCCTTTGACATTCTTACTTTTAAAGCAAAGTGCCAAACTAAGTAAGCAAGCTTGTTTGCTGTTTATTTTATAGATGTGATGGGATTAAGTTAAATTTTATATCCTTTGACCTCAGAGACTATGTTGGGATTTCATGGCATAGAAATGAAGTAGGATTTAATTCTTTGTGCCCGGAGCTTAGAGAAGTATGTTTACACCTATTAATTTTAAGATGTCGGATCAGTTTTTGCCCCAACATATTTCTTGTCTTTTACATTCTCTTATTTTTGCTTACAGGTGAGATTGTGCCAAAACCCAAAGCTTCAACTCAAAAACAGCCCACCTTACATACTTGACATTTTACCAGACACTTATCAACATTTGCGACTTATACTGAGCAAATATGATGACAACCAGAAACTTGCACAACTCAGTGAGAATGAATATTTTAAAATCTACATTGACAGTCTCATGAAAAAATCAAAACGGGCTATAAGACTCTTCAAAGAAGGAAAGGAAAGAATGTATGAGGAGCAGTCACAGGACAGGTAAGTGAAATATTTAAATATGAAGTAGGTTGTCTGGCCTGACTGCATTCTTAACACTGTTTGTCTGCAGCCATTGTGTTTTGACATTTTTAATTATTTAAAGAGCAGAAGTATTTATTGTTTGGATTCATTGACCCTGCAGGTCAGTCAGTAATTTGCTGGATTTGTTCCACTGTGTGCTTTTATCTGTCACTTTGTGACCTTAAAGACCAAGTGCATTTTCTTCATAAAACATTCATTTAATTGTAATTACTTGTTCACAGAGCCTTACAGTATGTAGTTTTTCTTCTGGCAGAGAGAGAGTGACTGTTACTTGGACTCAGCTTGACCTTCCTACCCCAGTTCTTAAAAAAAGTGGGACCTGTGATGGATATTGACTTAGAGCTTTCACAAGTGATGGAGTAAAAGAATATTAACATTTTTTAAATATTGTGTGATGTTAGCGTAAGGTGATGATAACATTAGTTTGGTGCTGAGAAGGCTTTTCAGAAACTTAATGGTTTCCTGATTTGCAGTGGTTCAGGTTTAATAACAGGGATTAATGTCCACTTTGCACATACTCCTGGTGATGGGCGAAGAGGCTTTTAATATTTGATTTTATTGCCTAATATTTTAAAAATATTTCAAGAACTTCTGTGCAAAACCTGCAGTTCTATTTTGGAAAGGGGTACAGCAGTGTGACTCTGCTATGTGTGTTGTGTCTTTAAATCTATTCAAATAAGATACGGTGCTGATTCCAGAGTTTCCCCTTTTTAAAGGAGACAGTGGGAAATGGGAGACAGAGAAGAAGTGTATGGAAGATTGTATCCTGCCATTCTGCCTATACCTGAGCTCAGAAGCAGGGTTGTAGAGTAGTTTCAGCTGATGAAAGTGTTGGTAGAAGTGTCTACATTCTTGTAAATGTCCCTGCTGTTATCTTTGATTCAAACACAAGTTCCTTCCAGACCTTCAGCAATGACTCTAGATATTCAGTACACTGGGGTGATAGGGCGTTTGTAGCATCAAATCACTCCTGTGCTTGATAGGGTGTTTGAGGCTCGATTAACATTTAAGGAACTGTTTTTAAAGTATGTAAAGATTGTCTAATTGTGAGTATAGTTGGAATGATTTACCTAAGAGGAGCAGAATACACTGTTTGAAATATTTTAGTGGTGAGTAAAGATTTTGATGAATGTTTTTTGTGTTTAAATTCAAAAGTATATAAAGGAACGTTTTTCACTGTAGATCATTCTTACCAGAACCCCTTGAAGAATTGTTCAGCACTGAGCCTATGAGTTCTTTTTTAATATCCTATTTATTTTATGTACAGGAGTCATTCTGTTGCAAAGGAAATGACCTTTTATGGTAAGGGAAAATTGACGTAAATTATTGCATTATGTAAACATTTTTTTTTTTTACTTCTCAATGTTGTATGAAACCCAGACTTACTTACGGTTGTGCTTACAGTTAGTTATAAATTGAAGCCAATTTAAGTGTTGTTTTTTTAAAAAACAGTTGAATATATCCCCTGTGCAGTCATTTAACCAGTGTCTTAGCAACTGTATCTGGTTGCTAGAGTTGCTTTCTTCTTTCCGCTTCATCTCCTGCATAAAGGTAGCAGTGGTGAAATAATGATGTCTCGTGAAGCAAACAGTTTTTGGAGAAGGTACTATTAACATATTTACTGTCATTTATTTGGGCCATTTTTGTGTCATGATTGGAGAGGAAGGGTTTTAAAACAAAACATACTAATGAAGTGCACTGAATCACAATAACTACTTCAGGCTCTCTAAATTTGTATTTCAGAAGCTGACAACTTTATTAATTTGCCTGAATGGAGTTTGAAGCTTGAGGAAAGGAGTATAGTAGAATTGTTTCTGTTGCATTCTGTGTCAGAATATTTAAATAAACAAAAAGTGTAAGCATTGTTTCAACAGTTCATGCCTCATGTCATTATAAATTAAAGTCTACATCTTTGTGGCTTCAGTACACCCTCTTTCATCTACTGGTGATGTGTTACCTGTATGGGTGTCCTAGCTTAAAGTTGTGTGAAGGTATATGCTGAGCCCTATGACTAGGTACCTGCTTGCTCTGCAGTGCTTCAGCGTATTTAATCATGTTAATTCTTGGTAAATTAATAAAATAAGCTGTTAATTTTTTTAGCTTCTTTGCTTCCAAATATGCCTGCATTAACTTAAGTATGTTATTTGTTAATGCTATCATGCAAATGTAGGAGTGATAATTTAAATTAAGTGTTTTTGAAAATCCTTCTAATGTGACTGTCAAATTGAAGTGCAGTCAATTTTAAAAAAAGGCAAGCCAAAAGCCTCTGATGTTGTCACCTGGCCAGTTTCTGTGGTTTTCAATCTTACAGTTCTGTTTTGTTTTTTTGTTAGTGTCTCTGTGGTTTCTGGATAAACGATCATCGTGAAAAAGAGAAACTGGGTGCATTTGGAAGCATTTTGTATATATATGTGATTGGTATAGTTTTAATCCATTAGGGTTATTGAATAATCTTTTTACTTCTATAGTGATGGTACAGTTAGGAACCATATACACGTGACTTTATTTGCCTGATGACACCAAAATTACTCTTTTGTGAAGAATTTGTCATGAATTTTAGTTCTTCAAGATCCTATAGATGAAACAAACTAGTGTGCCAGTCAGATTATGTACAAATGGCTGAAACAAAATCTTATGCTGTGATGGTGTTTCCTCTCTATCCTGTGTTCCATGTCAAACACATATGATAGCTGTTTAAAAGTAGTTGGTGGTGGCATTTGCTACTTTAAAGGCTGGATCTTGCTAAGCAGAGAAAGTAGGGCTTACAAGTTTGTTTATTGCATATGAATTGCATTTACCTTCTAGGTATGGCATCTAGTATAAAATTATGTCATCTCATAGTCCTCCTGCTAAATGAAGTGAGAGAGATGATGCTCAATAGATTCTGTAAACTGCACAGAATTTTTCTGTGTATGAAGTAATATAAAGACTTTTTTTCTTTGTGCTTTACTTTTCAAAGGTTATTAACACAGGCTTATTAAAATTACTGATTCAGGTATATCTACTCTTAAAAGGCTTTCTGTGCCTTTGAGGGTCTGGGATTTTGGTTTGGGATTGGTTTTAATTATCCATTAAAAAAAAAAAAAACCAAAAACAAAAACCCAAAACAAAACAAACCCCCAAAAAAACCCCCAAAAAACCTCCAACAAAAAAACCCCACAAGCCCCCAGCTTTGTAGAAGACTGGCAGTTTTTTCAGATAAATGTTAGCCAGGTGTAGAAATCAAGCATATAAGTTACAATAATAAGACTGGAGGAGGAATGAAGTGGCAGTGGGGAGATTGCATTTGGATTCATTCAAGATGCTGGTCTTCAGGTCTAACCCGACCATTTCTTAGTAATGGAGACAAGTGTGCGCTCTCTTGCACTTACCTTTAAATTGTATAGTTGGGAGAATATATCTTGAGATGGGGCTTATTCATTGTCTATTTCAATATTGCATGCCTTTACATGAGAAGAGGAAAAGTTTAAAACCAAGGTGTATACTTATTTTTAATAATATCTCAAATGCTACTTTGTTCAGACAAAATTAATTGTCTGCTTGTTTTTAAGTGGCATTGCAAAAGTGGAAGAGGAAGATATAATGAAACATGGACATTTCTTAAGTAGCAGGCAGTCCAGATGAAGATATACGAGGGGAAGAGCTGAGGTGGTTTTGGAGTTGATGTAGAAAGAGATAGGCATTTGGGAAAAGGCAAAGTCAAGGAAGTCCTTCAAGGTGACCAGAAAACCCCTCCTGTTCCTGTCCAGAAAGTCTTGCTAAATTCTCTTGTGCATCTCACCATTTGGTGTCTTGATTGAAATTGTACATTTCTAGATTTTACAGCTTGATTAAGTGTTTTGTTCTTTTTTTTTTTAAATTCTTATATTTAATTCTTCTAGGGAGGTCTTACACCTATGATTTGAGTGTTAATGTTCATGCTGGTTAGTGAGTTTATAAAGTACTCCATTTCTCTTCCTTAAATCTGTGTTGTCAGCTGAGCTCAGTTAAGGTTTTTGAATCAAGTCCCAGAACTGACACATCAAAGTACGCAGCATTGTCAGTGGAGACCTTTCTACTGCTGAAATTTCTATTTTTCATTCCCTCTGTGTTCTGAAAGCACAGACTCGCTAAGAAGTTACAGTGATAACCATCAGGATGGACTTCAGTTATTTCTGCTGCAACACAGTAACAGCCATTTGTCTATTTCTGTTTTGTGGAGAGAAGTAACTTACCCTACTTCTTTGGATTACCACATCTTGTACCACAACCTTGCTGTTTTATTTAGAGGAAGTTAGGAAGTTTATAACTTAGCTAGCTTTGTAACTTGTTCATGTCTCCAGACAAAGGAGGTTCTGTTGCCTGTGAGAAGGATGAACATATTTTGACTTCAGCGTGATTTTATTTGGACAAGTTAAGATTGTTTTGGCTGATGGTTTTCTTGTTTGAAAAGTAGAATGCACAGAGTCAGAAAATAACATTAATGGCTCTTTTCATAGAGCCACTTTCGGCTATAGGTTAACATCACATAGATAAGTCAAGAATTGTCAGATAGCAGAGATGGCAAACTTCACCAAAGTGGATTGGACTTGAAATTGTGATCTTGTGGTGGAAGTTATTGGCTCTTCAGAATACTGTGATTTGTCCCACTTTCCAAGCATATTATGTAGTCTTTAATCCTCAGTAAATTCTGAGCTGAATAGTTACATACATGCCATCTGTGTGTTGCCTGACATGATCTATAAACCCCGATATTTAAGTTACATCAACTTCTTTTAGAGATCAAATATATTGACTGTTTTATTCTAATATTGCTGAAGTTTAGGCAAAGGAATCTAGTACTTGTCCTTTCCTCACTTGTATTTATTGACCTGTATTTTTAGAGGGTTCCTTTACAAGGCGTTTTGGAAAAGAGCTGCCTTACTCTGCTGGAAGCACTTCTGGACTGTTGACTCATTGCTTGAACTTCTGTGGTGTCCCTAGAAAAAAGAAGACTTCTTCTCTTCCAATGTATAACCTATAACACAGTAATTGGGAATGGAACTTGGCTACAATACATAGCCTCTAATGAAGAGGCTCCTCCTGAGGAAAACAGAGTGCATGACTGACTGATAGGGTTCAAGGGAGAAGGAAATACACTGAGAATTTTCTTTCGTTGTTTTTTTGGAAGCTTTTATGTTGTGGTGAGAGTTTCCGCTCTCTTCTCCCCTCCCTGTTCCCTAGATGTGATGTAAAGCCAGATGTGAACCAAAACAGCTTTAAGAAACCCTTTGGTGTACCTGAACCACATGAGTAATTGAGCTTCAGTGCAAATTTAGTGAAGCACAAACCGTTTGCTATTTTTGGTTCCAGTCTAAATTAAACAAGGAGTGTTACACAAACACACCTTTCAGACAAAGAGGCTCCTGTTGCCGAGGGCAGGTGAGAACATGTGGAGGTTACAAATCGTAGGACAGTGTTATGACAGCTTGTTCTCAACATAAATATAAGCAGGCTGTGTGGCTGCAGTTGTTGTAAGGCAATATTTAAATTTTTAGATCTTTTTGATCATCTTCAGTACTTGGGGGAGAGTATTACCAAATGAGAACAACGGAAGTATTAGTACCAAAAATACTTTAAAGACAATTATTTATTCAGATTGCAGAGGAAGACAAGGATTTTAAAATGACAAAATAATATCTTATAAATTCTTATAATTGATTTAGGTACTGGTTTCTTATCTAGTTGGGGTCATGTGTGTGATTCATTTGTTTTTTACTTCTTATTTTGTTATAAAAACCAGACAGCATTTTCTGTTAGTACAAGTCTCTTTCAAACATGTTGCAGATAATGTGGTGTTGACAGTCACATCTGAGCAGAGCTCAACTGGTTGTGAGAAGATACTCATAGTCTGATCTATTCCTTGTTGCACTTTGTATAATTTATACCTATGAAAAAATATATATAATAATGTTGCCAAATTATGATGCCATAACGTTTATACCCACTTGGTGCAGGTTTGAAAGCTCTCAAAAAGCATAAAGTTAGGGAAATCAGTCCTGCGGACTTTCCATGCCTTGTATATTAATTTCCTTTGTGGTAAAGCTAATGACAGCTCTACTGCTGGAATTATACAATATGACTGATGCAGTGTCTATGCTATCATAGTTTTCTACGTTGTTCCATTTTAACTTTAGGAAGCAATGTAGAATGATAAAATGAGCTGGGAAGAATAGGTGGTTTTCTGAAAATACAATACTCTTGGTCAGAGAGGTTAGGAAATACTCTTATCTGATTTGGCAGTGAGGATACTGGTGCCCATTTCTGCTTTACAATAGCTCAGCTTCTCGCATCTTTTCACTGTACTTGTCTGCATGGTCTCTGCAGGGAACAGCTGTGCTTGTGGAGGCAGGCCATGGTTGCCAACTATAAATAGAGCTATCTATGTTCTTGGGTATGGTATTTCCCAGCTGATCATAGCAAGATAGCAACTTGAGGGTCTTCTTGAAGAGCAGACAGCACTGACTCCTGAATTTACTCTGTAGGAAGGAAGGCTCTTGTAATAGACCTGAAAGGGTCTTTCATCGTTCGCTTTTGAATGTGTGGTTGATTCTTAGAAAACTTGGTCTTTGCTTTTCTATGTCAGGAGTGTTCTATATTCACTGATTAGGTTTTTTTTTTTTTTTTTTTTAGGATGCCTTCCACACTAACCTTTTTCATGGCAGGTACTTATGCAAGAAGAAATGCAGAGAAAGTTTTTAGTAGAAAGTGTCCATTTTTATGAAAAGTATGTCTAAATATATAAACGTATGTAATTTTAATTTCAGGTTATAGAAATAAATTCTTTCATTTCCCTACTGTTCTGTGGCATTGTTTTCCATGAAAAAAAAAGGAAAGATGAAAGAATAAAAATCTGCTTTTATTCAATAAAGAAATGAAAAGGAAGTTGGGCATAATCACTTTCAAGTGGTACAGTTGCTGTTTAGCTAATAGAACTCTTTTGTCTGTCTTTGAAAGTAAAGTAAAGCGAGTTTGTAAAAACAGACATGCTGCAGTGACAATACTTTTATCCAAAGAATCTAGATCCAAAATCAGGCTGGAAGACATGATTGCTATCTATGTAAACCTATATTAAGAAAGTGTCACTAACTTGTACAGAATAGGAAATAAGCTTAGTCTGAAAAGGGGTGAAATTTTATGCTTTGATTAACGCAGTCAAAGTTTGACTGAGTTTGGAACAAAAGAGACAGAATGAGATATTGGAGATGATGGATGGAACTATCCAGTTCCATTCATTGAAATGTAAAATGCAAGAAAGAGCACTTTGATAACTTCATGAAACTTTAAAAATATTTTGTGATCAGTTGACATAAATATTTCTCTTATCATTCTTTTCTTTGCTTCAATATTAATGAAGTTATTTTACATGAGTCATCTTAAAAATGGCACAAAAGAGTATGATTACACAGTTGCATACAGAGTACCTTTTATGCTTGGGGGTTTTTATCAATGATTGCACAGTCTCAAATTAACTTTGTCTCTGCAGATTCTACAGTAGAACATAAATGAAAGAATGTGAAGTAAAATACATATTGAGGAATATATTGCCTTTATACTTGCAAAGATCTTGACAGATTAGAAAAATAGTGAACTACTAACTAATTATGTTTGTTGATTTCTGCAATATTTGATCATAATTATGACTTCACTGTTTTTCTGGTATGCCTGATATAAAGGTAGATTTAACTGTATTTCTTCCTAATAAAGGAATTTCAGAGTTGGAAGTGACCTCTAGAGGTCACCTAGTCCAACTCCCCTGCTAAAGCAGGATTGCCTAGAGCACATTACTCAGGACTGCATCCAGGTGGGTTTTGAAAACCTCCAGAGAAGAGGATTCCATGACCTCCCTGTTCCAGTGCTCCATCACCCTCACCAGAAATAAGGTTTTCCTCATATTTGAGTGGAACTTCCTGTGTTCCAGCTTGTACCCATTGCCCTTCGTCCTATCACTGGGAACCACTGAAAAGAGTTCGGCTCCATTCTCCTTCAACCCACCTACCAACATAGATAAGTTCTCCCCTCAGCCTTCTCTTCTCCAAGCTAAAGAGCTCCAGCGCTTTGAGTCTTTCCTCATAAGGGAGGTGCTCCAGTCCCTTAATGATCTTTGTTATCCTACACTGGACTCTCTCCAGTAGTTCCCGGTCTTTTTTCAACTGGGGAGCCCAGAACTGGATGCAGTATTTCAGCTGTGGCCTCATCAGTGCAGAGCAGAAGGGGGAGAATGACCTCCCTCAACCCTACTTGCCCTTGTTGAACCTCATTAGGTTCTTCTCTGTCCAGCTCTCCAGTCTGCCCAGGTCGCGCTGGATGGTGGCACAGCCTTCTGTAGTGTTGCCCAGCTCTCCTAGTGTGGTATCATCAGCGAACTTGCTAAGGATACACTCTGTCCCTTCATCCAGGTCATTGATGAATATGTTGAACAGGACTGGGCCAAGTGTTTACCCCTGGGGGACACCACTGGTTATAGGCCTCCAACATGACCCTGCACTATTAATTACAATCATCTGAGTTCTGTAACACAGCCAGGACCCAATCTACCTCACTGCCCCCTCATCTAGCCCACACCTCATTAATTTTCTAATGAGGATGTTATGGGAAACAGTGTCAAAAGCCTTGCTGAAGTCAAGGTAGATGACATCTGCTGCTCTCTCCTCATCCAGTTATAACACCATAGAAGGCTATCAGATTGGTCAAGCATGATTTAACCTTGGTAAATGCGTGTTGACCACTTCCGATAACTTCCTGTTCTTCAACGTGTTTGAAGATGACTTCCAGAACATGTTGCTCCATTATTTTCCGAGGGATGGAGGTGAGACTAATTGGCCTGTAGTTCTCTGGGTCTTCCTTCCTGCCCTTTTTGTAGACTGGAGTGATATTTGCCTTCCTCCAGTCCTCAGGCACTTCTGTTCTCCAAGACCTCTCAAAGATGATGGAGAGTGGCTCAGTAATAACATCTGCCAGTTCTCTCAGCACTTGCAGGTGCATCCCATCAGGACCCATGGACTTATGGATGTCTAGCTTGGCCAAGTGGTCTTCAACTCAGTCCATCCCTACAGAGGGGAAATCTTCCTCTCTCTAGTCCTTCTCCCTTGTCTCCAAGGTCTGGGATTCATGAGGGGCAGTCTTGGTAGTGAAGACTGAAGCAAAGAAGGCATTCAGTAGCTCCGCCTTCTCTAACGTGACACAAAAGAGTAGACATGTAAGAAACAAACATTTTTGGGAATATATGACAAAAGATTCTAATCAGTGATATGAGACATTAGCCCTGGTTTTGCCTTGCATAATGTAAGCATGTCTCCTGGAAGGGAGGAATACTTAATAATAAGCTATAGAAGTCTTAACGAGCTCCTGACTAGTGGCTAGCTCTCCTCTTGAGCTCAGACTCCAAGCACTGTGCAGTATCTGTTCATACTGATATGCCTGGGAGAGGCATTCAGATTCTCACAGAAAGTACTTGGCACGTTGCAGGATTGGATTAGACCCTGGGTACTGGTGGCAGAAAGAAAAGGATCCATGGGATCGTTTTTGTTTATAAGTGAGTAAAATAAAGGTCTGTTGCGGAGTCAGATTATTTGGATCTGGGATGCAGCATTCACATTTTTCTAGTATCTGTTGACTAACTTGTTCAAAGAAAGGAAACCTACATGCTTTCTAGAAATTGTGATTGCTCCCTAGCTTACATTTGTTACATTCTGTAACAAATTCTAGTTTTGCTTACACTAAGAATAAAGAAACATTTTAATAAGCTTAATTTGTTTCTTTTTGGTGTATGCCAGGGGTTAGTGATATCCTAAAAGCTTTTGTGAACCTCACTGTCCTGAAAAAAAACTCCAAACACCTTAATTGGCTCAATATCAGAAATACTATTGCCTGTTTCAGAGGAGAAAAGTTCATTTGTTAGTTCTCACTCTTAAATAGGGCATTTCAGGCAGTACTTTTTTAAAAAAATGACTGCATGAGAAAAAATTTGCCTTTTGTAACAAATTAAAGGGCATTAATGCAAGACAGACAAACTTACTAGCATCTGTTTTCAAACTGTTCCAATGGAAAATGGTGCTTAGCCAACAGAATATTCTGTGAACTCATCTCAGAGTTGATTCTGAGTCATGAATATTTGTCATGGGAAGTATGAAATGCAGGGTGAGTAATAAAACTTCTTGTACCTAACATTGTTCTTACAAACGTTCTTTAATTTTTTTCTTTTAAAGCAGTTGTTAAGTGGTGAGACCTTAGAGGTGCACATCCAAGAGCTGGCCTTTAATTCCAACTACTCTGTAGTAGGAGAGTGTATAAAGATGAAGAGAAACACCTTCAGATTTTTTCATTTCAGCATTTTAAACTGTTTATGGGGCTACAGAGGATTAGTCATTACGTAACTTTTTAAAATTAAATGATCGTATTACTAGAATATTTAGGGTTTAATATCAAACTCCCTGCACACTGTTCTTATTTTGGAGAAGTTAGCTTTGATAGAAGAAAAAAACAACAGCTCCTTTAAACTAATGTTTTAGGTTTTGGCAAATAAGGTACTTCCATCAGTACACTTAGAGTGGAACTGTGTAAGTTGTATTATAAGTGTCATGCATGTTTAAGGAAGATATAATGCAACAAATAGAGCCTGAAAACATTTTTGTTTTGTTTTTGTTCAAATGTATACCTTGTTGTGAAAATTCTGAAGTGAAGGTTGATGTCACAGACCTCGAACCTGTGTTCCAACTATTATTTGTCATTATAAGTGATGACAATCTCTGTTAAGAACATCTGCTCGCCTAATATACCAGCAATGAAGGAAATGTATGCATTATAACTTAGCTTGTTTTTATCTTTTTTTTTTTCCAGTGTTTGTTTTTAAAATATTAGAAGAAACCCTAGGGTTTTATTTTTAATGAAATATTGTCCTAACTTTTAGCTCTGAAATACTAAAATATGAAAAGTACACATTTGGTTGTTAGCTCATCTGAATAATGCCATGTGGGCCATAATTAATAGGCTGTATTAGTATTTTTGTTAGAACAGAGTGTTTGGTTACATCTGCTTTATTTCTAGTTAGATTACTTTGGTTACCTTGGTCATCACAGTTCATCTCTGTCTGTTAAGTATTATGCCTTTAATTCACAGTGCAGCACTTCCAGGTTCTCCTAGAATAAAGAGCAGTATTTAGGGTTCTATGCTTTTGACTGTAGTACCAGAGTAATGGTGACTGACAGGAGCACTGATAAAGGCTTGTGTCTGTTCTAACTTCATATGAATTTTTAATCCGCTTTGTAACTGCATCTTACTGACAGCTCATTCCCAGTGGCCAATGCTTCAGCGTTTTTACAACTTAATGATACATGTTCTGTGCTGCAACTGGGGAAAATACAGAAAATGTGGCATATATGGCCTTTTCTTTTTTTTTTTTTTGTCTGAGGAAGCCATATGTCAGCAGGCTGAAATCCTTTCCCCCTATACTCTTTTTAAATGGATGTCTTTAGGATAGCAGACTGGAAGGCTATATTGCATTATATTTTTCAAAACTCCAAATGTCCTTTTTTACTTCATAATTCATGACTGCGTAGCAAATACACAAAGATTCAAAGGAAAAAAACGTACGTAACATCCTGTTCATGTGTTTCCTCTTACTGTTAATCCCCATAATTAATGCCCTATGAGGAATGGGGCTCTAATGACTTACAGAGCACAGTAATGTAAAAAGACAGTGCTCATCTGGGAGGTGTCCATTAGTATGGATCACTGGTGACCCAGTTGGTACGCAGCTGTCCTCCAGTCTATGCAGATGTGGTTTCATTAACTACACGCATAGCTGTCTGACAGGCCAGTAATGATCATCTAAAATGAACCTTGCCTTATGAAATTGTCTAAGTGCCACTGAGAAAGAGTAGTTTGTTTTCTGTCAATTTTTCCGCTTTGCGGAAATAAAACGGGCAAGGGAAGCTGTTGGGTGAGGGTGAGGATCACGGGTCCCAGTAGTCGCTTTGAAATAATCCTTAGTGAAGTCCAGTGCCAGGAAGAGACATGTGTGAACACAACATAGCAGGTTTTTAGTGACTTAAAGGAAGCTTCCATACAAAATGCTCTTCTGAAAGGACTAAGGGTTTTTTAAGTTTTCAGTTGCTTGCGCTGTGTATGAATTTAGCATTACTAATGCTAAACTGTAATGAGTAGCATAAACAAATCTTGTTAGAATACGAGAATATATTTTTAAATGGACTTAGAGGACAGACTGTTGGAAGCTTGTTTTAAAAATCAGTCCTTTATTAAATATGTGATTTCTAGGAATGCGGTTTGTTATTGGAGTGAATGACTGAAAGGAGTTTTGACATAAGTACTTGAAACCTGTAAGCACGACTCGCCCAGCTACTGTAAAGATAATAGCTGAGGAAGAAATGGATGGGTAAAGTATTAGATAAAAAAAATATCTGATATTTTCTCAAAATAAACAAAGCACCAAAAGGGCAACACCCACCTCCTAGTATCTGTCGTAACATGGTAAAAATATCTAGTGGCTAAATCCTTCCAATATAATGGAACAGAAGAATCGTATCTGTTACAGCATCTTGAGGCCAAATTTATGAGCAGCTGTCAGGAGAAAAAAAAAGTGTAAATGTACTGTTCCTCTGTTTATTTGTATTTCTTTTTCAGGTAATTCTCTACTCTGCAGCAAGTCTTTCCAAGGCAATCTATTCCTTAGGCAATTACTTGTTCACACTTGTTTTAAGCCTGTTGGGGAGTTCTAGTTGCCTTGTGCTTGAAATGCATAAATAAACTCAGGGAGGAAGGGGACACACAACAACTAGTCAGCCTTACAGTGAAATCAAATGACAGCTGTGAAGACGTTGTTTTAAGTTGTGGATAGCCATGGAGCTGGTATTTAAGATACCTGTCATCCTTCTGTACCCTTGTGGAGCGCCAGTTCCATAAATGTCAGCCATTTGCTGTATAAGCAAGAGGCAGAATATTCATTACTTGAACTTTGTGTGTGAATTAGTGTTGAAAAGAGAGGAAATAAAAATTTCTCAAAGGACATGTCATGTCGTGCTTTATCCTGTGCATTTATGCCTGGAAGCTCCTACAGCTTGCCTGTGTGGTGGCTTTTTTGTTCATTTTTATTTTTTAAAAACTTGCTAAGATAAGAATCTGGTGTGAAAGAGAATGGAAAGGTAATGCTCATTTTAGTACAACTCCCTTATACTCTGTTCCTGGATTTTCAGTTTGCTTTATGTAGCAGCAGATGGTCCATCTATTGTTTCATTATTCTTCTGGGAGTCTGACCCTTAAAAGTGGGTGTGTGCTTCAGCAAAAAAAAAGGACAACTAAAATAAGTCTTTTTATAATGGATGCAACTCAGTTTATTGAGCTGTGTTGATGACCTCAAAAAATTCTAGCTCTTATGATTTGTTTTTATTTAAACGTTTAATATTGTGTCTAAGTTCTGTCAACAAGGTGTTGGGTTTGTTGGTTTTTTTGTTGTTGAAGTATCAAGGGCAGTTTTAATTCAAAAGCATTGTTAACTGTCATAAGTGCTGTTTTGTGGAACAGCATAATTTTACCATATGCCTTGGGTTTCGTTTGAGATATTATGAATAAGCAGGATGAGTGCTTTCAAAGAGGCATTCCTGCTGTCCCACATCAACCATGTGGGCTTTCAGTTAAGCTTCCCAGGAAGACAGCAACATATGTGTACACAATGTGTGTATTATATTGGCGCCCACTCACAGTGTTAAAGATGTGTCAGCATTTCCAGAATAATTCCCTATTTTAAGAGCCTTGTTTTAGCCTGTGTATGAAAGTTGGCTCTGTGTTGGAACTCTACACACAGCCTCAGTCATCATAGTTTTCAAGTGTGAATTTTTGCCAGGTGAACATAAGCTGAGTTAAATTAATGTATGCAAATTGGATGGAAGATCTCTAGAGGCATGGTACACTCTAACTCTGAAGTAGTACCTTATCATTAAGTAAAATGAATCTATAATGGATGCTACTATTTTTGAAGAATTGTAGGAGCTTTTTACTAAAAGGAGGTGGCCTTGCACTTGGTCTCGTGACTCTTGCCTAGTCTAGAACGTGACGATGTTTTTCTAATAATTACATTTGAGTATGAGGAACTTCCAGTTTCACTGAGTTTCTTTCAGCTGTTTGAGGTTCTTTGGTATTGTAGTTGTCTAGAATTAATTGATGTCTCCCTTACGTGTCAGATTAGTAGTTTTTTATATACTGAGAAATGGGGTAAGTCTGTGGCAGTTTTCCCCGTATTTAAACTGTATTCCCCCAAGTTGTGGCATTTTCTCGATAGAAGCCTTTTTCTAATCCAGAAGCCATCTTGTTTAATATACACAGCAGGGCAAACTGCGTGGCAGGACATGCTGATTCTCTAGTGTGTGGGTGGCTGTGTAGGAGCAGAGTTCAGATTGGATTTTGAAACCACCAGACTTCTAACTTTTAGTTTACGTGCTTTAAGCAGTAACTTGCTACCATAGTTTCAAAAACTACATGCCATTACCAAAACATTGTTGCCCTGTAAGCCTGGGATTTATTTAGGTGTGATTATAATTGCTGAGCAGCAGTTCTGCTTTGAACAAATATGTTTTCAGCCCTCTTTGGTTGAATGCCATCTAAAAACCTCCATCTAAACGGCAAATGGTTTTGTAAGTAGGCCTGTGTTTGAGCAACAGCAGGCCAACTAGACAAGCCTGCAGTTAGGAGATAAGCAAATCAAGGCTCTTCCACGTTTGAAAATCCGAGTTGAGAACTAACACCCTTGGAAAGAGCTCCTCTGTACATCCCTGATAGGAAAGGTGGGCAAGCGGACATTCCTGTAAAAACAGTTTGTTGTGCAGCTCTACTGGCTATGTTAGGACATCCAGATAGGTGGTGCCACATTTCTGCAGTGGTAGATTACCCTTCTAATTGCTGCTTTATATGGAATGAATCCTACTCATGGCTTGCTTGAACCTCTTGAGAGGAGCTAAATGTGAAATATATCTGTTAATTTGCATAGTGACAGCAAATATGCAAGCTGCTGACTTTTTATTTAGTTTTTGTGCCTCCCTTAGGAATCATCAATAAATATGGATACCCATGGTAAAGGAATTTCAAATCAACAGCAATGTGAGGTTTCCTGCTTCTGTTCTGAACCCCCTGTTAACACACTCCCACTAATTAACCGAAAAAATCCCAACAAACTCCAGAGTGTCTCCTGGAACCTGAAACTTTGCCTACAAAGAGCAATCAGACCATATGTTGCAAGATGTTTAGCCTCCTCTATGAGCCAGAGAGATTAAATCCTGAAGCAAACAGAGTAAGCTTTTGTCTCTTTTTCTGGGGTGGAGGTTACAGGAGGAAGAATGTTCTGGGTGATGACCTGGACCTGGATGTAACCAGGTAGCCAGCAGACTTCATTGCACACTAATGTGTTGAGTACAAAATCCAACTGCCTTTCTGGTTAGATGAATCACTGTAGTCTGTGTTTCTTTTGACATTAGTCCAAGAAAATTGTGTGGCTGTAATGTCTGCAGTCACTGAGGCATTAGAACTTATATAAAGCTCTAATTTAATGTGCGACAAATATGCGTAGATGGTCAGCAAATACTGTGTCCTGCAGTATATACCTTTGCAGGATGATCGTCATAAGTGTCTTTGAAAGACTCAGTCTGCAACTTGCAGTAACCTCAGATGAAATGAAAAATCTCTTCTAGGCCTCCATTCTTTAAGATAACATCTAATAATACTGGAACAGTGATGGATGTGTATACAAGTCTGCGAGTATTGGAAAAGATTCTGAGTTACTTAACTTCCATATAGACTTGATTCTGCTTAACAAACTGTACTTAGTAACATACTGGGTTTGTGTATCTTTTTGGCATTTTTCATGAAGAGCATACATTTCTTGGATTTAATATTACAAAAATACTTTTTTATTTATAACAGCATACTCCATTCAAGTGTAACAAGCTGGATAGTAAAATACATAACCATCATGATAACCAAAAAAAAAAAAAATGTTGTTCAAGTAGACTTGGATTAGTCATATTTCTTATTTTACTACTACTTTCATGTCCATAGAGTCCTTCATGCCCTAGAGCTCCCATTGTAATACTTCTGTCTCATTTTCATGATTAGCCATTCCTCCTCACCACAGTGTTGCTAAAATGTCCCCAGGGTTGTTTCTTCTATAAGGCTTGATTCCCCTGTGAATTTAGGATGAACGTATGGCGCCCTGGGGAGGAAAAATAATATAGTCAGCAAATACAGCTGTAGCGTTATAAGGTAGTTTTACTCTGGCAGTTGATATTTTACGTCGTCTTTAGCTTATAATGGAAATAGGTAGTACTAATGCTGTCCCATCAAGGGCTATTCAAACATTCACATGGATTTAAATAGATACTCTTTCATCTTTGAATAATTACAATACATTTTGATTTTGCTAGTCCACAAGTGTTCACCAGACCTTCACAGAAAGCTTACTTTACTCTTTTTGATGTCATTAATATTTGAGTGGCAGTTTTATTTCTATAATACTTTACCTCTTCAAAGTGAAGTTACAAAGGGTAGTTAGATTTTTATGTTCAGAGAGATTTATTTTTAAAGAACTGTACTTTAGCTTTTTAACAGATACTTGATTGGGATGGGAGTTTTGCTTTGCTTCTCAATTCAGTGTGTGCCCTGTTTATTATAATTTGTTTAAAGAAATTTCCAATGAACTACTAGGGGATATACACTTGATGCAGCCTAAACATGTACTTTCCAAATTAAACAGCAGAAACATTTTGCCACTTTTCAGGTCCTAACAAAATATTAGTAAGATATTAACGCTACAAATGGATTTAAAATTCTATTTATGAAGTGTGGGACAAAGCAACACCATGGAGATAAGTGCTAAAAAAAGGCCAGTTTACTTCTACCCCTCCATAAGTATGTGGACTGAATTTGGTGCAGTTAGAGCTGGAATATATTATATTTGGCTTTGTGCTGCTCTTGTGAGTAATAATTTTAAAAGGTGTTAGGTATGGCTGGAAGGGGTCAGAGCATAAACACTTGCAGGAGAAGAGTGACGGAGGGGGGAAATACACGAAGTCCTAACTGACCCATACTTGAATCTGGTGTCTTTGGGGCCTGTGACTTTTTAACAAAAACAGTATATATGTACAGCATTATGTTTCCTGTTATAAGGTTATATGTGTAATAGCCTATGATCGTTTATTTAGCTTCTATAAAAGCAAGCAACTCCTCAGATTCCCTTCTCTCTGAATCTCCTTTTATGGATTGAGCCTCAGTCATTTAGAATAGTTTACCAAACTTATTAAGTAACACAAGTAGTTCACAAGAACACACAAAATTCTGTCTGTGTGACTGGACATGTCTTAATTTCCCCTCGCTATATGTGACCTTGGGGTTTTGTTAGTGAAAAATTAACATTCACAGTCAATAGCTCTGTCCAAGGAGTGTTTCAAGGTCTGTAACTTAATTTGATCCCATTTGGTTATAGTATCTATTTAATCTGGAATCTGTGGGAAAATTGGAGACCGAGCTAAGTTTATCCACATCTGTTAAGTCAAAGCTAGTTGAAGGGTTTGAGTGTTCTTCATGGTGAAGAACTAAATAAGATTTATTAGACAGCTGAGCGTCTATTAAAATCAAATTTATCCACCAGTAAAGTTCTATTTTGTCATGTGTTCTTTTTTAACTTAAAGTGGCATAATTGAAGTGCTATGGTTTCATTGTCTCTGACCTACAGCACAAGTTTTAAGTGGAGTGCTGGAGAATGGTTGTCCAGAAATCTTCTTAACAGTGCGATCTTGCCCATTCAAACTGCTGCCTCTACTGCTTCTGCTGCTATTATGTCCCAATATTAAGCTATACGAGGAAGTAGTTTATGTGTAGCAAAGTTATATATGTGTTGTCATGTCCCTGGCTAAAATTTGATGAAAGATAAATGTACCTGCAGATTTATTTCTTAAATTTTATTTCTATAAGTAGACACATGATCATATCTAATAGTGTCCAACATGTAGATAAGGATTCTGAAGCATTTGATTCCTATCCTGAGACCCAAGGGATTGATAGATGTTGTGCAAAGGCCTACCTGTTAGTGTTGTGAGTGAAATGAGTAAAAGTGGGATTTTGACTATATTCCTAGCTTTTAAACTGTATTAATTCTTAAATCTAAAAGCATTTCTGTGTTTTCTTCAACTAGACATTTTGGAAATTGAGATACAGAGAGGCGTGAAAGTAATTTTCCTAGGAATACGTAGCTTCCTGGTTCCTTACGGTGCCAGGAAACGTCTCTAGATCTTGAGACTTCCGCTTCAATTTCTGTATTACTGTGTCACATTAAAGATTTTGCTGCTTCCATATTTTGGTTGGAAAGGGGAGGATACATAAGAAGATATTTGACTTTATTGAACTTTTACCTGATCTACAGATTTGCTCTAAGACCAGGGCAGTCCTTCCTGGAGGAATTAGCACATTAGTTCCTGAACAGATAGTACTTAGGGACAAAGTTGGGGATACACAGAAACTAGTTTCAAACTTCGATTCGCACAGCTTGTGAACGGAATCTCATGGGAATCTCGCTCATCTTTACTCCTTTTTGAGTTGATATTAATTTAGCTATCTTTCTGTAATGGGAATTCAGTCTCTTTCTGAAAAAGCAATTGTTAGTGTTGCAGAGGCAATTTTTCAATTTTGCACCTTATCAGACTTTCATTTCCAGTGGACTTGCTGACTTACATAACTTACAGAGTGGCTGAGGTTGGATGGGACCTCCAGAGACCATCTGCTTCAGCCCTTCTGCTCAAGCAAGGCCACCTGCAACCAGTTGCCCAGGGACTGGGAGCAGAGGAAGAATAAAGAGTAAGAAAGAAGAAACAGGAAAAAAAAGAAAGAGAGAAAACAAATTTATTGTTTTCCCTTCCAAGTCTGGGGGAAAGCCCATCTCCTACTTTTTATTTTGATTCTTACAGGGGGTAGTCATAGCTATGTATAAGTAACTGTCCTCAAATGTTATCTATTTTAATGTTGTAGCAGCTGGCATCAAATAGAGGATTTTTTTTGTTGTTGTTTATAGGCTCTGGTTTCAGTTTAACACGGACTGAGTGTGTATCACATAGACTCGTGAGTGAAGTTAACAGGATGTCGTCTATTGATAACAGAGATTTCCTGTCGCCTTCTCCCAGTCTTCTCCCCACCTCCTTTTTTCCTTTTTTATTTTTTTTTTTGTCTCCTGTGGAGAGGTTGGGGCATATGAGAAGATCTGATGCTGACTTCACTGAACGATGATCTGCATGTTTTTAATAGACACCAGCTGGATGATAGTAGCCCTGAAAAGACAGGCTGGGTAAAGCTCACCTAACCATACAGAGAAATTCAGGCCTCAGTTTCAAGTAACTGGAGAGGAAGCCTCACAGCAACCTTTAGTTTGGGTAATGTGACTTATGAGAAGTGAGGAATGTTGGAATGGAAAAAACTTAGTATAGGAGAAGATACACTGAAAAAGCGTTCCCTGGTGATGACCAAGTGGCTCAGGCAGCATGAATTTTGTTCAGTCTTTAAGCTGTAAAAGTTGTTTTTTCCTTAAAAATTCCATTTTAGGAAGATGGCAGGGAGCACAATGCTGAATTACTGAATTTTGTCTGCTAATTTATATGTGTGTTTCATACAGAAAGGTGCATGCAGTTGAGCTGCAAGGTAACCCATTTGTAGATGGAAGACCAAAGCCTTACAAAAATTTGTATCAATAGGTGAAATAATAGAGTTTTGGTTTTTTTCAGCTGTACTATGGGCACAGACTATTTGGCCTGCTTAGTCTAAAATCAGCCTATGGCTTTAAAAATAAAGAACAGAGTAAGATCTTTGAGATACAATAACATGGCTTTCTCAGCCTTAGTTTAAATACGGAATAAACATGGAAACAACTTGAGGTCTAGATGTTTCAAGAGAGAGCACTGTTAATAAAATTTAGATGTATGTAAGGAAAGAGTTACGGAAAGTTTGAAGGAATCCTGTGGCAAGTCATGGAAGGGTATGTCTGGAAAGGGTAGAGCTCTGATGATGATAATATTGCCTGTAAGTCCTTCGTTGTGAGGCCTGTCCACGTTGAAGTTGAAGGTGGACCTTATAAGGCTGTATTTCAAAACTGTCAGCTACGCAGATTTTTAAGCTGCAGAATTTAGTTATGCTTGGAAGAGCAGAATGTAAATTTACTAGACTATAAATATAATACAGTGAGAGACTGGCATTTTAAAACTCAGGATTTATTCTAATATGTAAGTTCTTGAAAAGCCTTTCATGAACTCAAACAAGTCTCAAGTTCACATGTGCTTTACTGATTTGAAATAACTCAAAAGATGTTGGCCTGTCCTGTGTTGCCATCTTTTCTCCCAGAAGTCTAGTTTTTCATGCTGTGTTCTGAAGGGGAGTATATAAATCCTCAGCAAGGAAAGGTGAGTGGTGAGGACAAGTTACCTGAGGAGCTGCTCTGTTTATGCCAGCTGACATAAGAAGTGATTACGAATAGTGAGATCATAGCCTCTGTAATACAATTTATACTTGCAGGTTTGTTGGTAAGATAGGTGTTTGAAAAACTGGCTTTAAATTTAGGCAAGCACATCTGGATGTCAATTTCTGCCACTGTGAGTCTTACTTTGGGATCCTATTTAATACAGTGGGTATTGTAACTCCTTGGGGCTTTGGTCCTCTACTGACTTTGTCTGTTTGCATTTGCTACAAGGTGTTCTTAATCTCTGGACAGCAATTCGAGATACTGCTATGATATAAGTATGCACTTTTGGTATTTGTGCTTGAGCAATTGCCAGATGTGTGTCTAGTTAAGGTCTCTCCACGCATACATTTTCTTAACATGCATGCTCATGGTGGGGGTTGTCTGTGTGCACATGTATAGTTGTCTGACAAGTTTATTTTACCATATTAAAAATTTAAAGCAAATGGATAAAATTCTTTTTGGACGAGTAAAGGAGAATGTATAATTTTGAATCAGGTTCCTCTTTAGATGTTTGGTTTTGGTGGTTATAAAAATAAATACAGTGCTTCTAGACCATCTTAAAAGTTGCTTTGCACAACTACATAGGAATAAACCATCTTCAGTTAAGTTTTCTATTACAAAGGAAAGAAAAATATTCCACAGTACATTAGCATTTGAAGATAGTTAAAATCTCAAACATAAATGTTCTGTTTATTTTGTTTCATTTCCGTAAAATATGTTTTGCACCACATTGTGTAACTTCTGCCTATTAAAAGCTGTATTATTTTGAGTATTTGCAACTCACAATCTGTAGCTGCTATTGACTTGATTTTTATATTCTAATCTTTAAATTTATGTATATATTTGTGTTCTTTCTTATCATAGTATTATATTTCCTTTTTTGACTGTAACTGCTATGTTTACGGTATTCAAAGTAAGTCGTTCTGTATGATGAAATAATTTTTAAGGCCTTATGATGAAATGTAACTCCTCTAGTAACAGCATGCAGTTCTAGTTTCACGCTTTTTAAACTTGGAGTCTTCAGTATATTAGCACATCTGAATGACTTTGAATCTTTTAGTGGTTCCTTTAATACAGCTATCTCTTTCTTGAAAATTTCTTCTGGTTCAGTAACTAGAGGATTTTACTGCCACTGCACCTCCCAGAACACTTTGCTGCTTTGAAATCAGTAGCTCCTTCACTGAATTTACTTGCTGTCTGAGCTATGTGAGTAATCATCATGGTAATTTGTAGAGCAGTCTTCCGAAAGGCCTTTCCACATAGGCTACAGGAAGCAGACCAGTCTCACAGGTAGGCTGGGAGGGAAACCATGCCTTGGAACATAAGGTAAATGAAAACAGCAAGGAGTGATCTGCATCTGGCAGCGCCATCCTCGCTCTCCCTGGAGCAAGAGGCTGTGGGAGCAGAGGTGCTGCTGCTGAAGGGCTGGTTCAGCACCCACAGCTGCAGGAAGGCTGTATCTGTGTCTCCCTGAGGTGGTTTTGCCTGCCATCCTAGCATCCTCTGCAGCATCTTTTCCACAAGTGTTTACCTTAAATTCATGCTTATTGCATTTTTACTGTTTACTGTACTTTGATGGCAAACGGTTTGCTATTAATGTTATAGGCTATGAAAGGTATACAGTTTATAGAAATCCGTAACAGCTATGCCCTTCAGTCTAGAGAGAAGGCCAGCTTTCATGAAACTGGAAAGTCTGCTTTGTAGACTGGAAAGTTATGCCAAACAGCAGCACAGAGCAAGTCAGTTCAACAACTTATGCCGTCAGAGAGGTCATGCAACTCAAAGAATGACTGTCCTCCTGCTTCTGCTGAAAATAGTAGGCAAGTTTATACTTCGCTGTAACAGCTGTTCATCTCTATGTATAGTGCCAGGAAAAAGAAATATTTGTCATGCTCTGCTTCCTCCCTGTGAGATGTTTGGATGAATTCTGCTAGCACAGCAGCATGAACTACATTTCAAATACTGTTGATTAAATCTTGCCTTGACAGGGGCAGCCCTTTATTGAGCTGTTACTGAGTATGTGCTGAGTAGGAGCCCCTCCACAGTTCCAAACTTCCTCTCCCCCAGCAAACCTGCAAGACAAAAGTCAATGGACTACAGTGTACAGCAAGGTATTCAGGGTGCTATTGCATTACAGAAAGCTTGCACAGGGAGGAATTTTGTAGGTTTCTAAGTGTTTTTAAAGATATATTTCAGCTTAAATTAGTAAAACATCTTTAACACTTCTAAATTAATTTTTACCCTTGCCAACTGTAGTATAAAACTTTATAAGCTGTGAAAGTCTAACCTTTGACTCCTTTTTTCACTTCTAGAACAGTTATCTGTGTCTGCAAAGCTGATTTCTTTTTGTTTGTGTCTATAAGGAAGTGTTACTGGAACTCTGTGACTGTATCCTGAATATGGTCCAGTCAGGATCTTTGTGTCCTTTCCTGACTAGCATATTGTTCTAGGCATCAGATGCATAAATAACCAGTTGAGTCTTTATATATACAGTTGGTCACTTCCAAAAGGGATGCCACTGGTTTGCTTTTAAATTTAAGGAGGTACTTTGCAATGTTTAGCGTTAAAAGCAAGTAATAATTTTTGGAAATTGAGATACCCATCATATGACACATACTGGTAAAGACTGAGCTATTAATTTAAGCACCTACTCAGTTTATAATAGTAAATGACAATCAAAGTGCACTGAGGCTTTTTGGCATAATTAACTTTCCATACATAAAAGTTGGTTAAAAGTTGCTACACGTTCTTACTTTGCTCTGGTTTTCTTCTGTATTCTTCCCCTGCTCTCCATACATGAGTACGTATATTTTGCGACTTCCACCAAATGTTTCTCACAGTAACCTGGGATCTTTACACAATCACCTAAAATACCAAGAGATATTTGTACCTTGTAAAATAAAGGATAAACTTCTTGGTATTACATCAGTTTTGTTCTTAGATTACTGTCAGAGTGTGATACTACTAATCATGCATTTCTTCACAGAATTAATGAGTCACATGATTCTTTATGTAATTAATATTTATGTTGAATCAAGTCTGTAAAATAAAAATACATCACAGAATGTAGAATTCAAAGGGAGGTCATCTGATCCACCACACTGCTTGAGTGGAGCCACCTACACCCAGTTGCCCAGCTCCATGTCCAGGCAGTTTTTGAATATCTCCAGTGATGGAGACTCTGCCACTTCTCTGGGCAACCTGTGCCAGTGCTTGGTCACCCACACAGGAAAGAAGTGTTTCCTGATGTTCAGAGGGAACCTCCTATGTTTCAGTCCTGCCTCTTGTCCTGACACTGGACATCACTGAAAAGAGCCTGGCTCCATCCTCTTTGCACCCTTTCTTTGGATATTTTTGCACATTGATGAGATCACACACACAACTCAAGCCTTCTCTTGTCCAGGCCAAATAATCCTAGCTGTCTCATATGTGAAATGCTCCAGTACCTTCCTCATCTTTGTTGCCCTTTGCTGGAACTTCTCTCGTAGTTCTGTATCTCTCTTCTACTGGGGAGCCCTGAACTGGACCCCGTATTCCAGCTGTGGCCTTACAAATGCTGAGTAGAGGGGAAGAATCGCCTCCCTTCACCTGATAATAACACTCATCCTAATGCAGCACAGGGTACCAACAGCCCACTTTGCCACAAGGGCGCATTCCTGGCTTGTGTTGAACTCCCTGAGGTTCCTGTCTGCCCATTTCTCCAGCCTGTTGAAAATGTCTGGATGGTAGCGTAACCCTCTGGTGTATCAGTTCCTTCTCCCAGTTTTGTATCATCTGCAGTTTTGCTGAGGGTGCATCCTTGTTTGGAAGTCTTTAGGGCTTCCTGTTGTGGTTTGTACAGAGTCTAACAAAGGCCTCAGTTTTGATTGGAGCTTCTCTGTGCTACAGAAATGATAACTTCTGCAGAAAACAAAAACAACTAACATTTGAAAATTAAAGGCACTAATATTCAAATAAGATAAAAACTTTTTCTTGTTTATTGCCTTTTCTATAGGAAGGACACAATTTCAGGATATAAGCTCGTAACTCAGTTTTAAGTAAAGAGGTGGTCTTGAGCTCAAAGAACTCAGTTGACATTAAAAATAATGGCAGTAAATTATTCCTTTTAGTGTGATGTTATTTTTGTGTTGACTATAGTCTAACTTGTAGTTGAAATACTTCTCTTTTCTGTTCATTTTCACAAATACAGGCCTGCAAAGCCTGCTTTTACTCTGCTTCATAGACTCTGTGCTAGTGTAATGTGAATTTTAAAAAGTGTTAGAACCACTGAATTTATGATACCAAGTATTTGAAAGTTAAAAAAAACCAAGGATTGTTTCTTTAGTTGGCCTTATATATTTGGTATAAAAGATTGGAAATATATCCCACATCTTTCAGGAAAGGATACAGTTATTTTCATTTTGGGATTCTGCCTGACATGATACTTCAAGACCCCTTTTGTATATATGCATTTGGGTATAGTTTTCATTTGCATCATTTTCAGCATTACATATTATCATTGCACAGTACATATATAACTAAATATTTTCTAATAAATTCAGAATCCTTCAATATTTTTGTTTTACTTATGCAAACTCTTTTCTGCCTACCTCTCTTATCCATTACTGAATAGTAAACTCTTAATTTCTACTGTGGCATCTGTAAAACAGATCACAGTAGCGCCGGAGTGCTTCACCATAATGATTTTTATTCAGAGCTTTCACATGAGGATAGCTGTTAGTAAGGAAACTGAAAGAGTAACAGCAAAGGTAAGCAGCCATTGATTTTGATTAGACATGTCTAGGTTTCCCCATCAGCGTCAGTTCAGTCAAGAGTCATAAACAGCTTTGTGAATGCCAGAACATTTTCAGAGGCGATCCTTTCTGTGTCCTGGATGAGGGGGGATCCCCGTTCAGTCCGATCTGCCATGTGCTAGCCCCTGTAAAGCTTCACAGCTGAAACAGCTTTGGTAGTCTCAATTTTGGATGAGTGACTTCAGAAGTGGTTGAGAAACTGTATCTCTTCTTGAGCCTGCTTTAATTTAAGGTGAGTTTTTGTTTTCTGATGTAGGTGTGTTAGAATGGTAAAAAAGATCTTAACATACCCAACACCTCTTTCAAAGTTTTGTTAAGCTTAACGAGTCCTGTTGTAGCCTAAAAAGAACTGGGCAGGTGCTTCCTAGAGCGTATTTAACGTTCATCTTTCAAACGAAATAGTGAAATTGGTTATAGAACTCTAATGTGTAGTCCAAAGAATAGCTTTGTCTCGTGAATTGCTTAGCCAAATGGCAGAAAACCTGAATATCAGGGCCTTTCTGGTTTTTTTTTTTGGAGATCCTGCAGGAGTACCAGATCAGGAAATATGAGAACCAGAAGCCGCTCCAGCTGCTATAAGACATGTTTCATTACTGCAGTCATCTAAAGCACAAGGAATTCTACAGTATGTTCTGAAATTCACTTCTTGTGTTGGATGAGCACAGGCCTGGATCTTTGCCTATGCCGACTGGCTGTGGGAGAACCTCACGTGGATTTTATGACAGCTGTCTTTGCTGCAGTCTCCACGATAATGGCACTTTCAGTATCGCCACTGACAGATGTCTTTGCTCCTGTTGGTGCTGCTGACTGCTGAGGAGTGTCCTCCTTTACTTTTCTCCTGTGTCAGATAGTGCTTTGAAATTCTGTTTTCCAACTGACTTTTCTCCAATTTTTGCTTCTGGAAGGGAAGCTTCAAACTGCCCAAACAGTTAGATTTTTATGGTTGTTTGATACTACTCTTCATGTTTATACAGTCATGGACAACTGTTACAAATTATTTCTACCAGTGTTACTAGGAGCTTTATCATGAAGTATTCCATCTTTTTAACATTGTCCTGGTTTGAAGTAAAACAAACCAACATCAAAGGGGAGGATCAATGTGGGAAACTAATATAAAATATTGTGCCTAAATTTGGAGAAGGAAAACTTTTTCTTGATATTCCTAACAAATGTGGTATACTCAGAGAGAAAAACTTTTACTGTTTCAGAGAAGTGAAGCTTCTCACGTGTATCCTGGCTGTTCTTTAATGGCTTTCTGGCTATATTCTAAGAAATTTATTTAAAGTATGTTTGTGTAGGAGGTTCTATTTTTGTATGAGCTAGCTTTTAATTGGCTAGGCAGGGAAATCTTCAGTGTTCCGCTTCTGTGTCTGCTTTCTGGTCACAGAAGGAATGAGTTTATGCTTTTAGAGGAGAAGGTAAAAAATTAAGAATTCCTGAAAATTGTTACAAAGATGAAGAAAAAAATCCCTTATTTGAAGTGATAGAAAAATTAATCTAGTTAACTACTAGAAATTAGAGAGAATAGCTTAAAAGAAACTCCAAAGAATACAATGTCTTGAATAAAAAACAAAATAACCTGCTTTTCACCTTTCTACTAGATTAATTCCAAAATGGGCTACGCTGTAGTAATCATCATCATAATAAACAAAAAACTTAGGCCTCTCTGATAGGCAGCCTTTGTTTTCTCCATTTTCTGACTTGCGGAAGTTTTTAAATGGTGTATTATAAGGATGAAGTTCTGAATTACTGATAGGTGATTTTTAAAATCACAATTAAATCCCTTGATATTTTATCATTAAAAAAAATAATTTGTAGCCAAAAGTGAGATGAAGGTGACATCTTTCTATGTCTGCAGATGTAATTTGGAGTGAAAACTAAGCCCCATCCCAAGGTATGAAAATGTCAAACACTGTTTCAGAATTAGGCAAAAAAGAATCACAGCCTTTGGATTTCTTACTGGGAGAAAATGCTAACTACTGCTTCCTTAAATACTGGTCTTGACAATTTTAGAGAAAGAAATCAATTGGAAAGAAAACTTTCAGATTTCTTTGCACGCAGTAAGTACATTAATGAATGAATAAACAAGCTGGTGGGTGACATTTCTGAGGGGGTCCCAGGAATAGACTGGTTGATATGCACTGTGAGCTTTGAAATGTAAAATAAGGAAAAGGATGGGGTGCAGGGAGGTTGTTGAAAAAAGGCAAGTTACTTGTGGGAAAGAAAATTACATCTATTAAAGTAACCGTGTGAAGTTCCAGAGAGATGTCATAATGATCTTAACATATTGTGAAATAGCCTGTTACAAAAATAGTTTTGGCCGTGTCAGAGTTTCCACGTCATGTCAAAAGCTACTGCTTTAACATTTCTTTAACCAACTTGCAGTAGTGATTACTTTATAAGAGATTCAGTTCAGATCCAATGAACGTACATGCTACGTTCCATGTAGTGCAAAGTTCCTTTTTTCTCATATATATCTCCAGGCTAAATACGTGATGTGATTTTACAGCAAACAAGGTGGATTTTTGGTGACATTCCTTATACTGCAAGAGTAACGAATAGGACCAGAATATTTTGGGGAAATGTATTCAATGGATGATAATATTGCACTCTATGTAGTATATTTCCTGTATAATAGGGAAAGCCATTAGCAAAAGTAATTCTTGCACATTTTAGTGATAAATTGAGTGTCTAAGCTAGTGTTCATCAGCAAGTTGCATTTGAAGTGTACAATTACAAAGGAAATAAAATGATTACTGACAGAAACTACTATCAGAAAAGGGTGACCTAGCTGAAAATTAAGTGTTTTTTCCTTATTACTTTAACAATTTTTTCAGGGTTTTCTTGAATGTTTATGTATTAATCAAATTTAATCAACCTGTAGTAGTTTTCAATGTGAATAAATACATAATTATTTTATGTTTCAGATGCTATTAGTTTTCACTGACTTGCTGCTAAGTGTTGAAGAAGGCGGCTTCCTTGTTTTTCTCTTGATAGATTATTATTTCTAGGAATTGTGACCAGTAGTCTGATGTTTTTACTGTCTTGACTTATTTTAAAATGGAGTGGAAACACTTAGCACTATGATATGAGAAAACTTATAGAACTGAAATATTAGAATTAATGTATAATAAAATATTTCAAGAGTGAGGATAGAGTTGTGACAAATTTTTTTCTTGATCTTTAATGCCTCAAAACTAGTAAATTACAGAGCTTAAAAATTTGTGTCAAACAATGGGTGGTGAATTTTCTGACACTCAGAATATTGCTTCAGGAAGCAGTGTACGTGGCTATGCAGCTGAAATCCAATTTTATATTCAGTTTGTCATTTGGAATGAAAAAAAAACCGGTTATTTCAAGCACAGATTTTACCAAGTGTTTTCAGTAGTGAGTATAAGTCAGTCAGGACTGTGTTGACTTGTTACAGTTTTCTGTTCTCCCTCTATTCTCCTCACCACTCCAGCCTCCTGCTTCAGTCATAAATGTACGTGAACCATGAGCTGATGTTATGTTACATCTGCACAAAAAAAAAAGTAAAGTTCCAGTGTTTGATACTATTTGGCAGGGTATTGCTACAGCAGCATTAATCTTTGTTTAGGCAGTAGCAATAGCCTTTGGTAGCTTTACTTGAGTCACTGAAGTGAGTTAATTAACTGAACCGGGATTAATTATTTCACAGATTTAATGAGATAAGTAGGATGTGAAATTATATGCTCTGTACAGTCTTTCATATTTAATTTCTCATCTAATTCAGCTAAAATGTGAGCAAGGATCTTCAAAGTGAAGTGTTTTGCATAGGGAAAAAAATGTAGAAATTTTATAGGAGTTGTAACTGTTTAATCTCTCTTTGAAAGAACAAGTGTATTTGTAGAGGCAGTATGTTGCTAGGATTTTATAAAATGTTATTATGTCTAAACATCCATTAGGAAAAATAATACTAGTATTTGTACTTAATAGTAAATAAAAGGAAAACCAATCTGTTTAGACATGAATCACTAAAGGTCAGATGCTCTGGGTGACAACTGTGTATTCTGGATGTGAAGCAACTGTAGTCTGGTTCAGATCACTTTTGATACTGTATTCACTATTTAGGCATCACAAATGCAATATTCTACATAAATGTGAAGTTTTAACCATATCTACCATAGTGCAGATTTTGTGGAAGTTCACTGCCATAAAGATTTTCATAGGCACTCTTAAACTTGGAATATAGCTAAATGTTCTTGTTGCTTTTTCAAGTGAACTATCACCCTCAAGGCCCTGAAGGGCTATTTTTAAAAGATGGTACGCTCTGTACACAATTATATTTGCTTACATAATGTATAGTGCACTGTTTCTGATTGTGCTGCCTACCGTTTCACAATATAGCTAATTAACCAGTATTTTGAAAGCAAAACTAAGTGGTGTTTGTTCGTGTGTTGAAAGAGGTTTTGCTATTGTGTGACTGAAGTTGTGGGCATTTCTGACAGTATTAGTCTGACTTCTTGGTCATTGCACTGGAATGAAGAAATGAACTTAGGGCAACAATTTGAGCTGCTTCAAAGGATAATAACCAGTTAACACAACCGACGCACAGAGAGAAGGAAAAGATTCAGAAGATTCACAGCGGTCTTACTCTCCAGAAGGTATGGAGTCTACAAAGTAGTAAATAATAATAATTGACAATGTTATTGCAAAAAAAAAAAAAAAAATCAAAATATTGGCACAGACAGAGAATGTCTCATACAAAAATGTTTGAACAGATAGGATTTAATTGAACTGATCAACTGCTTTATCTTACGTGTTTAACTCTTCTCAGTGTCCTTCCTGGTGTATATTATCCCCTGATTTGTTTGCCCAGCCCATCTATCAGATTGTGTAATCCTCCCTCATGCCAGTGAGTAAGCCTCCATTCCCGAGGGGTCTATAAACTAATTCCATCATTAACTGCTTCTTAGTTGCAAAATACAGTCCTTAATTTGTCACTTATAAATACTTTCCCTGCTTTTCTTTTTCCCCTCACTTGGTGACTGTCAAGCCTCACAGCAGGGTAGTGAAAAATAGCCATGTAACTTATGTGACTTTTTAATTAGCTGGCTCCAATTCTGCTAGTGTGCACTTCAATAACGTGGAAGGATAATTATCCCTTTGAAGGGGAGCTTTGTGGTGTTTTGATTGAACTTTTTTTTTTTTATATGGTCTGTGGTCATTATCGTTGAATGAGAAATAATCTGGCAGTGCATTTACAAATGTAGTCAGTCAGTATCCCCTGGCTCAGGAGCGACTCCGCACTGATACAGGAGATCTGTTGTAGTGGTTATTTTTCACTAATGCAACTGTAGAAGACAGAAAAGAGGAGCTTGGATATTTTGTGGTCTGTCATCCCCTTCATTCAATCTCACAGTGGTATGTGTTGGGGGAGGACAGAATGGGTCTGGGCTTTATTTTTGCAGCACCTATAGAGAAGGTGGGTGGAGTGTAGAGCAGAAAAGCTTGAGAGCAGTTTCGATAGCGGTACTGACCCACTTGACGGTGGGTTTCTTTGCCTTCAGATTTCATTGCTACTTTGTGCGTGAACTCGAGCCAAGTCACAAGACCATGCTTGGGCTCTCTGCCCATTTCAAGCTTTAAATTGATGATGTTAAATGTAAAGAAAATTTTGTAGATGCCAAACAGATTGCGCTTTATAAGAATGAGAACATTAAAATATATGAAATGTTTAAAATACTTCAAATCAGAAGGTAAAATTTTATCTAAAATGACAAGTAAAGCTATCAAGAACAGTCTCTGTTACTAAAGAACTTGAAGCTGTTTAAGCAAATAGGTGGGGGAAGGATCTAAGTTACAGGAGTGCTATGCTGTGTTCGTGTCAGGCCAAGCGTAGTTATTTATTTTACTAAAGGGTCTTTGGCAAATGCATGAGCATGTACCTCTGCCACAGTTTAGATGAAGTTATGGATAGAGAAGTAGGGAAAAAGCTTGTACAGGAAGTATCAGAAGTTTACATTTTCTTAAATTGCTATGCAAATACCAAAGAGTAGGGCAAATGTCTCTTTCTTTCCTAGCTGATGCGTTCTAATGGGTGGAGAAAGAGCCTGTAACCCAGGCTTTCAGCCTCTTGGACCACTTTGGTAAACTCTCTGGGTCTTCCTGTTGCTCAGTTTCCTGTTTATGAGATAAGGATCATGGCAGGGCCACATTTGTGAGTTCTACAGAGGATACTGACAGAAAGAAATAGTTCTTCATAGTGTAATTTTTCAGTTGTTGAGTGTGAATATGGTATAGATACTCATGAAACATAGCATGCATCATGGTAATTAATTTTATCTGGAAAATGTGATTTCCATTTGCTCATTTACAGTATGTCATTTACAGATAGTGATATGTTGATTTTTAATGCAGCTAAATGAGATGTATCTTTTTAGGGCTGGATGGAATTTAAAAGGCCTCATGGGCCTGCCTGTACAGATCTCGCATACAATGGTATTTAACTACTTTGGTTTTATTATAGGAATGAGGACCTAAAAATATATATATTTGTGTAAGTATTCCATTTCCTATGGAAAGCTGAAAATACATTTGGAATGTATTCAGCTCTGGAGGTGAAATGTCTGCTTATTAAAGTAAACCTGAGTAAAACTGCTTTCTGTATAATATGGTATAAGATAAGTTCATACCACTTTGGCAAAGTGCTTCTGCTCCTGTTGATGATGAATCAGGAATGAAGATCAGAAAGACTTTTACAAACTTTTGCTTTTGTGGTAAGGGAAGGGAGTGGGGTGAGATGAACCAGACAGGAAGGGAAGACAGTGGGAAATGATATTCAGGTGGCGACTTTGTATTCTCAGTCCCTCTGTTTCAGTGGTGATATGAAGCTTCCAAGCAGTTTTCCATTTACTGTGTGTGGTTTTATTTTTTAATCATTAGGCCTTATACCCAGTTGAAAAATTGTATCCCAGCCAATATTTTGTAACCATCAGATTTTCAGTGTGATTGGTGTACTTAATCACTTTGTCTCTGCTCTTAAAGAGAAGTAAAAAACAGTTAAAACCACTACCATTCTCAACTCATTCGTGCTTAGTGAAGGTGAAGTCTGGAACTTTCCTGTTTGCTGCGTAACTACTCAGTGATTTGTGTAAGACAAGTGCTAACTCCTTCCTTAGTGTAAATGACCCACCTTAAGATGCACAGCAATACATACATAGAGTTAGAGGAACTCCAGTCTTGATTTATGAGAGAGCACCTCTCCCTCCCCACCCCCCACCCCCCAAAAAAACCTCCAGCTGTCTGCATTTCAACAACCTCTGTAAGGCATGAGTACATCCATGATTTTAAATAGAGAGGAAAAAGCCATCCCAAATATAAAATTTTACATGAAAAAGTAAAAGGCCTTTAATGGGAAAGAACTTCCGTAAAGCAGCAATGACTGTAGTGGCTGCAACTTGTCAAAATGTCAAAATGTGTCAAAATTTCCATGAGATAACTCTGTTTTGAGAGGTTTTGCAACTTGGTAGTAAAATTACAGGGGAAAACAATTTGTTCATATTTTAGATGAAAAAGGTGTAAAAGAGAAAACAGTGTGGTGTTCTTGTATTATTATATTGGAAAAAAAAAAAAAAAAGCCCACATCAAAACCCCCAACCAAATCCCTCATGCTTCCTCGCTGCTTTTCCCCCAACAAAAACAAAAGCAACAACAAAAACCAACCAAACAAAAACCCCAAACAAACACCCCAAATCTTTATTCTTGTTAGGATTTGTGATTGGACTCATTCCTTAACTTCTCATGAAATTCTTCTGTTGGAAGTTCAGGGTAGGAGGAGGAAGGAGAAGTCATGATTTGGGTAGAGAAATTAATTGTTGCTCTACTTCCCTTGCCCCTTTGCTGCATCACCTCCTTGAGCTGTGTGACAGCATGGCTGTGGGAGGGACAGCACTGGTGAAGAAGACTCTCAGCACATGTGAGGGTAGGGAGTGGTGCAAGTGAGGAGGAACATGGGGAAGTGACCTGTTTACCTCTAGCTTGGACTTCAGAGGAGCTGAATTATGAAACTGCACCTCAAAGCATAATTACATTAACTGATTTCCACTGTGACATAAGCAAAAAGAAAGCTATAGGTAGATTTTAACATAGTGTTTTGAAATTTTAATAATATCACCTGATAAATCATACCTGGAAGAACCATTACATAGAGCTTTGATGCATTTTTTTGGTGGATTTGTGAAGTTTCTCCTTACACAAAACTGTCTAGGAATCGTATGCTTGCTTTTCATGAAGGGTATGTTTACTGCTGGCTCAAATTCTGACCATATTGAACTGAATAGAAATTGCTAGGCATTCACTGGGGTGCCTAGTTTTCAGTATGAAAACTGATGCTTATTTTAAAATAGGAAAATTTGGAACGGGATGTTTAGAAGTAAGGAAATTCAATACAACTCTCACTTTGGGGAAATCCTTTGGTTTTTGTCAGTCTCCAAGCACAGACTTTGCCTAGAAGTTAGGTACAAAAAAATCCACAATTTGAAATAGGAAGAGGATCTTCTGGGTTTTTCAACCAAGTATCAACAAATGTTGGATAACACAAGAACAAACAACAAAAATTCTTCATAAGAACAATTATAAGAACATAAGAACAATAATAATAAATATANATGTAGCATTGTTCCTTAATATTTGGCTTATGTTCTTTTTAAAAAATGTTAGGTTCAACTGTAAACAAAATATACAACTTTGTAAGTATAAACAAAGGAGAAATTCTTTCCTGCAAACTCTTATGGGTTTATATTTGACTGCATATTACCACCTTTCCTGTAAAACCAGTGGGAGTGCTGGAAATTCAAGTGGGCTTCATGAAGTTTGACGTTTCTCCCTTTTTAGGCTAGGAACTGGTCTGTCTCGATTTAGAGCAAAATTAAATGCCATATAAATCCTAGAATATCTCAACCTTTATCAAAACCTGATGTTTTCCTTCTGGTTTTGATATTCTCATGCATAACATTTGATTACTTTAGATAAAAACTACAGATGTAATTGTATTTATAGTTCTGTGTATTTGTGTCATAGTTACATTCTGAGATAGTGCAGTGTTTTCAACAGATGCTGAAATGGCTTTGTGCTTTTGAGAGTGAATACTCAGGTCTTTACACTGTAAAATTTCTGGTACGTTTTTATCAGAAGAGGTCCATGCCAAATAATTTCTTGCTCTCTATTTAAAAACACAAGCTTCCCCCCGCCTTGCTTTTAGTTACTGGCATACACAATTGAAATATTTTCTTTAACAGAAATTATCATTGTAGAAGTTTGGGTTGAATTACCACTTCTTTTTATAGGTTAGCTCAAATATCTTTAGGCTTCCTTTTTAATTGATTGGGCACTTAAGACATTTGCCGAGGTTCACTGTTGTGCAGTAACCTTAAGTGTGTTCCTGAATTAGATCCCTGGTTTCCAATTCTACCTAGATATAATTTTCATTCTGTACTTAATGGCCATTTTTGAGCCCAAGAATAAAAAAGGCCAATGTTCATTGTTTGATCCTGAGGAGAAATGGCATGGTGGGACATCTGCATCTAGAAGAACATGCATTTCTCTCGAGATAAGGAGACCCTATGCATATGACTTGCCAGAGAGAGTCCTTCATGGGAGCTGACACCCATACAGTCCCAAGGTGTTGGGTAGCAGAAGGATGACTCACCTGGGACAGGATGCTGTTGATCCTGCACCTGTGGGCAGGGAAATAGTAGGGTCTGCAGGTAGGAGCACTCATGTCCTGGCCTTGTTTTGTTCCCTGATACCCAGAGCCGGTGTGGCCAGAGCTTTGTGTCTTTGCTGCCTTCACTTTTTCCTAAAATCAAGGAAATCGATATTAGCCATGTATCCATGCTGGGATGTTGCAAGAACTCTGTTAAAGGATTTATTTTAACACCCTGTTGTAGGCAGAGGCTCGTTAACTCCTTAGTGAAGTCATTGACATAATAATAATAGTCTTTCCTGAAGGAAGGAGCAAAGGCTCTTTGTGCCGATTTCAGGGCTGGGGTGGAGCTGGTTGTCCTCCCCAGAGCTCAGGCATTCCCTGGGCTGTGATCCTGTTGGCCAGTTGGTCAGTGGCAGTAGTGGAACCTCTGCCTGGTCCTGCTTTCTCTTTGATCTGGTTTGGTAGCACAGAGCAGGAGAATGACTTACGGCTTATGCAAGGGAAAGCTTTTCATTCTCAAGGGGGCAAAATGTGTAACCTGGCGCAAGGTGCATAAATGTGTTTCACTGGTGTCTGTAACACGTCATGCACCTAAGAAATCTTAATTGCAAGTGAGAACATGAAAGGGAGGTGTGAGGCTGGGAACAACAGTCAAAGAGAATGTTTGAGCCCTAGAGCCTGAACAAACACATGTCCAGTTCGGTTTCTTTATGTTGTTAGACAGGAAGTGGGCTATGGCCATCGTCTCCAGCCTCTTCAGCCAGCTGCCAATTAGAAATATGTAGAGGGTGTGTGTGTGTGTGTATCTCAATACAAAAAGGCATACAGGAAAGAACTAGTTTATTGGTTATCTAGATAGCTGATACTTGCCTTACTCCTCATAGTTGAAAAATATGTATCCAGTCAACTGAATAAATGTTAAAATGGGTGCAAGTAATCTAAAGAAAATACGGAAGGGCAGAGGTGAATGTGGTAGGCTAGGAAGATCATACAAAGTTAGAAACAGATGAAAATTTTCTTTTTTTTAATATAATATGCCAGTATGACATTTACCATACAAATTGCCACATAAAAACAGAGTGCTGTTTCTATGACATGGGTTGCAGATAAATTCTACCATATATTGGATATATTCTTGGTACTATGATTTGTATAGATTTGGTAATAAAAGGATAGTCTACCCCTGTGTAATGAAGGATAACCAACATCACAGACTTTTGTTCTCTGTTGAAGAAATTCTTTTTCCAAGCTGCACAGTCTCCAATGGGTGAAGGATGGTACAGAAGAGGCAGTAAGTGCCCCTGTAGCTATCTCTATAACATCACAGTGGTTCTGATGAAGTTCAGGAAGCCATATGCCTCTCCTGGAGCTGAAGTTTTTTCAGACATGGAGAGTACTAATCCCAGGAAGCCTGTAGGAATAGTGGAGGATTGGTTGAGGAATTTTTAAATTGAGGAAATGAAATATTTCATGGTCAGAAGGGGTGGCACAGAAATCAATTAGATCCTCAGATCATTCTCTAGCTGCCCTTTCTGGAGCATCTTGCAAGAATCCACTGAATCTCTGCCATTGGCTTTTGTCTGCTTAGCAGTCCTACACCTAAGCCATCTGTATGAACACATCCACTCAGAATCATAATCCGCTCACATGTTTTTGGCTTTCCTGTCACTATCTTTAGAGGGACCTTGTTACTCTTTCAGTTGATTGTAATTGAAGCTAATGATTAGAAGAGTCAATAGTTAAGGATTAGTAATTAGGATAACAATTTATTACTTCATGTCAAGAGACAGATAACGAACTTTGGAGTGATACTTCTTGTGGCCTCTTTATTTTTAATCATTGCTGTGTAAGAGATATATTGGGGCAAGACTTCAGCAGGTAGTGCTGGGTGCTGCAGACTCTAGCCATTCATGAAATGGGGATTTCTGTTTTCTCCTTGTATCTAGATATATGGCTTTGCTGTTGAGAAGAATGATGGGGGTGCTAATGAAACTGATGGAAGATTGATGTGAGATAATTGCTTCACATAAAGCTTTGTTAGAGGCAGGGTACCTGCAAAGAACTTTGTCAGACAAAATCAGCATTATAACCCTTGTCTGAGGTTGACTCATAATTCATATCAGTAGGATTAGAGATCTCCATGTGGATTACGAATTAATAATATAGTGATAGGTGCAAATCAGCTCATGGATACAAGGCACACTTTTTTAGCATTGAAAGTGAAGCCATTTTCCCATAACACCTGTCAGACTTGCATTTCTTGTGGCTCTCATTAAAATAGTAAGTGTCCTTTGAGTTCCGAAGCTGGGAGTAAGTCTTTCCAGTCTGATAAATGTGGAGTGATTACATTTTGACTAATGCTTCGATGATATGTATTGATATTTGTAAGCTGTTGTTCCAGCAAGTCATACAGTGATTTATCTTCTGTGCTTTCCATTATTTCAGGGTTTTCCTGAATTTGTAGGCTGAATGGTTCTTTTGGATTCATGTAGAGAGAGCTGGAATATGGAATGTCAACTACAAGTTACGTTCCGTAGATTTTTATAAAGGTCCCTTTCTGGTGATTTCCTGATGAATATTTGACCTGAAATTTTGCAAAATTTTATATGCAAAAAAAAAAAAAAGGGCAAAAAGCATTATGTTGCTTTTGTTTTAACAAAGTTATAGAAAGCAAAGGAAAATTTCTTTTTTATTCTAAGTGGAATTATTTGAAGTTCTGTGGGATTTTGAGATAGTATTCATCAAAATTGTCTAAGGAGTATTATAAAAAAAAGTTCTCTGATAATAATTCTTGAAACAGCATAAATGTCTATTATTTTCTTAATTTTTTAAATCAAGAAAATTACATCCCTAATACCTGGGGAAAAGCATAATATTAGATCATAGGAATTTTAGAAGGGATCATGTTGTACTTTGAAACCCATTTTTCTTTTTTCTTTTTAGTCACAGGTTCTTTAATGGGCCTTGCTTTGTAAGTTTTCAAAAATAAGCACATAGCAAGCTAGGTAGGATTTAGGCCATCTGAATATAGCACCAGATTTACGGTGGGATGAACTTTGTTTTCAGCCAAGACTCATTTACAGCAGAATCCACTGAGCTCTAGGAATTGGCTGTGAAATTACTTCAGCTTGAAAGCGGGCTGAAGTTTCCCATGTACAAATAGGATGGATGTTTCTATTGAATGCTTCCAGAATCTCCCTCCTCCCACTCTCCCCCCAGCCTTGATGATAAAAATAATCATTGTAAGTATTTAAATACCCATTGTAGAGGGTTGGCTGTGGACTGTCTGAGGAAGAGATGGTACTGTGTGGTCATGACATTAAAGATGTTGGGCCTGAGTCACAAGGAAGCTGCATCTGTGCATGTATTTGCAGCTGTACAAAGTTGGAATTGGTGATGATTTCCACTTGTTGGTGCTGAATTTGCACAGGTGCAGCAGTAGAAAGCTGGAACCCCACATGAAGTCCCCATCATGTGGCAAGATATCTGTAACCTCCCAGCACCTGCTCAGGGGATCAAACCTCTTTCAGAGAGATCCTCTGCAATGTTAATGCTCTCTGTTTTGACTGATCAAACTTTTTAGTTGGGACTCAACTTTCTTCCAGAGGAAAAGCAATACTTCTCTTGCAAACATTCCTATTGCTTCATCTCCACTCAAAATTACCATTAAGTGAGCTGAGAACTTAGATTAGCTATGATTTATTTAGCACTGCTCTTTTTTCCAAAAGGAGCTATACTGTCTCATTGGCATTTTGCTTAAACGTGCTAATAAAACATTTAAGTGAAGCCAGAGTTGACTGTTCATACTTTGAAAACACTTTCCTATTTCCACAGTTGTGATTTTTTTGAGTAATTATAGCAAATTGAAACTGCTGCTTTGCATAGTCCCAATTAAAAATTATTTACGTTGTTCTTAACATATATTAAGGCCTTGCTTTTGGAAATAAATAGCGTTCATATTTTCCAAGAGAGTTCTGTACAGCTAGTGTAAGATATGGATGAACTGCTCAGTGTTAGTGCATTGTTGCTGTTACAGATTTCTTGCTGCCGGACTGTAGGAAGACCAAGAAGTAGAAAAAAAAAAATATTTTTCACTTACTTGTACAATTTGACTGAAATAAATTTTTCAAATATGCTTAGGTCGGTCTTAGCTATTGAAATCAAAACTTACTCTGCATTTTTAATCACGTATCTTCTGTAACTAGCAAGTGAGCCTCGTGTGAATCACATGTGCAGTTAAGGTGACTAAACTTAGAGGAAAATGTGAACTGTAAAGTTCTTAGGGAAGAATCAGAAACATGTATTTTCCACTCTTCATTTCTACCTTTTTATCTTTCATTTTTCAGCTTTCAAAGAGTTCTGTAGTATCCTCCTTTACTGCCTACCATTTTTTAAAAAGTATTTTTAATGTCTTTCTGAATTCCTCCTTCTGATGTTTTTCTCACAATACTGTCTCCAGGTCTCTTTAACCTTTTAAGTAACATCACTCATTATGAAAGAAAAGTTTCTTCTGGCTGTCTTTTAATATACTTAAACAATGAGTCACTATGACGTACCAGCCAGGCCTTTTAATCCTCAGACTCTTTGGAGAAGTATTTGGGAATTTTATAAGTTCAGGGTATTAACATGAAGTACGGTTCTTTCCCTTCCCAAACATTTACTGTGATCTGATGGGATTTAGACTGGTATGAGAGCGTGTGAGTGCAATGCACTGGATGTTTTGTGTTTTGCTTCAGTCTTTTCCACGGATGAGTATTTTGTAAAAGAACGCTCTATGTCAGATACTGTTTTATCTTCTGTACTAAAGAGGGGGCTTTCCCTTGTGGAACTGTGGAATGTGGCTTGGTGGGTGGGAAGCAAGAAGCACAAGGAAAACTATTTGGCCTCTGCCTCCTCTGTTCTCCCTCTTCTGCCTGTCTGACACCTTCTCTCTGTTCTGTGGGAGCTGGATGAAAAATTTACTTTTGGCCATTAGGGAATAGGAGGAGTGAAGAAGTACTGTGGGACTGCTGATGGAAACTGGTGTACAGGACCTTGCTTTTTTCTGGCAAGCTGGCCAGAGACAGGGCAGGCTGTGTGGAGACTTGGGACACTAAAACGTCCCTCCAGAATACTGTTTTTTTTTCCTGATACATTTTTGAAGTTGGCTGCACAAGCTTCTTTAGTATATACCTGTTGTAGACAGCTGTAATATTTCTTATTTTGGTAATGATTTTTTTCAGTCTCTTTAGCAGATAGAGGCTTTGTAATTTGTTTGACTATAAGATCGAATGATGGGTATTGATCAGAAGTATTTATTACAGTAACTCAGATATAACTTACAACAGCAATAGAATTTATATCAGCCAGTTCATGTCAGATGTCACTTACGTAGGATGAAGACTGCTAGTATGAGGGAAAGTGGTTTCCAACACCAAATATGCCACACCAAGCAGAGCTCTTTGTCATGGGCATTCCAAATCCTGCCAAACCTCAGGAGGCCATCTGCTGTCGTAGCTGGTGCTCTAAGCTTCCCAGAGATGGAAGGAATGCATTGTTACTTTTTTTAATTCTCTTTCCCTTTACTGCAGATCTAAAGACTGTTCCTATTATTCATAGTATAAAATGGAAATGGTATACTTGTGGAATTAATGCTCCTTTCCTATCCCAAGATGACTATCTGAAAACCAGAAGTGGAAATGTGTTTTTGACCGTGAAATATTTTAGCCCAGTGATGCTTTAGAATATATGCTTTTTTAAAAAAAAATCAGCTATGGCATTCAAGTAGTTAGAGAAATTGAAATGTTTGGTCCACAAACTAAAGATAATATATGCAATTTCATGTAATCTTAATATAAGCATTTTCACATGGCAAGAATTTGCCAGAATATGTAGTACAGTGATTTTAAGATGATTCATGGAAAAACAGGGGTTAGAAACATACAGCTTGATTTCTTAGCATCCAGGGGTTTTTGTTTGCTTGCTTAAACTTAAGATATGAAATCTGTGTCTGCTGTTTTCCCTGTTCTTCCTTGCTTTGGTTGCAAGAGCTGGGATGCATCAGTGTTTGATGGAAGAATACTGTTGTCTTAAGTTTTACCTTCCTGTTTCAAAGTAATTTGTTTCTGAGGCTGGTTGATTGTTCCAGGAACCCATAATCACAGAAAGTGTTTACTTACATAGGTAGCAAAGTAAACTGCATTGCTGTGCAAAATTGCACAAGTGTTTAGTCTCAGGGGAATAAAAATCAGGTGTGACTCTTAAAAACATCATGGCTTAAAAAGAAACTGAATTACTGCATGGAATTTTAGTCCATTTTATTTACTGTTGTGAATTCATGTGTGGTTTCTTAATAACTTGCATGGGATAAGAGTTAGCAGTGAGTAAAATGTATGAGTTTTCATGTTGCCACTCAGAATTTTGATGTTTTTACTCCAGCTGTGGTATAGTAGTAATCTTTTCTCATCCTCTTTGGACTCTTGACCTCTATGAGCCACTTGGTCTGATTTTAGGAATGCTGTCTTACTTGACTTTCACTATTAAAGTTGAATGTCTTGAAAAACATCTGTGATTCAACTTAGCCATCAGCTCTCTTAATACTCCTTAGTTCTCCAGGGTTCTTGTTGCATCCATCATTTCAAAGGACAGCATAACGCTCTGCTCCTGGTGACTCTGGTACTTCAGATCTCTGCCTAACACAGTGTTGCACCATCGCCTGCTCTTTCCGACTGCCAGGCTTTGCCTGGCTGCCCTCCCAGTGGGACACACAGCCGCACTCCTGAAACAGTCTCTTGTTTTGGGTGACTTCAACTTTTCAACCCCAATTATGGGGGTGAGAAAGAATGGCCTCTGGCCATTTTTAGCTCAGGGATTTCCTACGCCTGTTGTGCTTTGTTACTCTAGTTACTTTCAGTGAAGCTGCTCTTGTTGTTTTTCCAGTCTTCTCACAATCCTGCTTAAACTTCACAGTATCCTTAGGCAACAACTTCTGCAGATTAGGGTTTTTTTTTGAACTTGCGTCCTGTCAGCTTCATTTAATGTGCTGGTTACTGTCAGTCCCCATCCATCTTCTTATGCCACTTGCAATTTGTAGACCTCTGTCAGATTTCCTCTGTGGTTACTCATACAGTGTGAAGAGTCTTAGTATACTCAGTTCCTCCTCAACTGAAAGCCATTTCTTACCTATGATAATCCTTACTGTCTTTGGATGTTTCTCCTGGGCATCTTGTTCTAACGTATCTGTTCTTGTATACCTGATTTGATAAAAGGTGACTGTGATTCTGTAAGTTGGCATAATTATGTATTGTGCATTGTTCTCTGTTCATTTGCTAATAATTTACAATATTTTATATGTGCTTTAATTGCTGATGAGCACTGAGCCAATTTTGGCATGAAATTACCTGTCATAATCTAAAGTCTTGCTCCTGAGTGACAATGGTCATTTCAGAGCCTACCCTTATGTGCATCAGGTCAAGATTATTTTTTCAGATACACTGTTTTGCTTTCATGTATATTAAACTTCATCTGTCATTTTTGTTGTTGAGTCACTCTGCAGCTATTTGCAGTTATCTCTCAGCCTTATAGCCTTTGAATAGCTATGAATCTTTGCTGCTCGTGTTTTCCCAATGAGTGTGCTGAATAGAGCAGATCCCTGTGTAAGTCGGCTGGTTCTTCCCCCCCATTTCAAACAGAAACCCTTAATGTCCTCTGTTCATAAATGTAGTTATTAAAATATTAGAAGTTTGTTAACATTGCAGGGTGTGTGTGTGTGTCTAGTAAGCAGGGCAGGGTATACATTTCTTCCTTGGTAATTGTACTTTAGACCAAAAAAGAAAAATAGAGTTTTTTCACAACAAATTTTTCAGTCTCGTTCATTTTTCCCTCTTCCCTTGTTTCTCATGGGAGATGAAGATTGAAGAAGCAAAATGCTTTCTTTTGATTTGTATGGACAGTTTCTTTCCTGAAACTTGACATCAGTACTTCTTGAAGGTAAAGATTCTGTCTGTTTTCATAAAAAAGACAGCTGTCTGTCTAGCTATATCCCTGCATTTTTTAGCACTTGCTTTTACTTAATGCAAATTACTGATGATAATATTTTAGCCACTTCTATTTTCTGTAGTTAGTATGGAATCACATACCTTGTTACAAAGAGGAAATCTATTAGACTTTTCCCAAGGCTTGTGCTGTATTTCCAGTTGGTGCCAGGTTGCTCCTAATTGTCCTGTTGGATGTCTGCTGACCTGGTCCTTAAGGGCAGTAAGTAGATAGTGCATCATGAAACTATTTCAAGTACCAATTTGGAACTAAGTATTAGATTTTTCTTTCCTTGCTATTCTGTACAGATAAAGTTCCTAACACAGCCTGGCAGCAATGTATCCTGGTGTTAAGTGGCTTAGAGGGGCTCCTGATGTGTGAGAGGACAGGAAGCTGATTGTTTCAGGGTATATATGGAAATGAATAGGGTAGATTTATATTGTTCACTGCTTTTGGCCAGAAGTGGTAACTTTCTCCCTGAAATGAAAGTCACCTTACATTCTCTCAGTAAATAAACACGGTGATTATTCTAAGGCCCACATACAATTTCAGTACTTCATAGTTCTAGTTACTTGACGTGGATTTTTGTTAACTGGATGGTGCAAACAAACTGCATCTCAGCACAAAGTAATGTTTAAATCATTTTCAGTGAATGATTTCAGATGGACTTGGTTAAAGTGTATCTGAGGAAATGGGAATTTTTATTATATGTTTGATAGAAAATCAGTAACTTTATATCTAGGAATTACTTGATGTGGTTTGAAGGCTGATTATTATACTTCAGTGGGTTATTTAGCTCTCGCTCGGACTTTCATTTTGGTAAATATTGTATATTTTAGATCATGTGAAAACAGCCCACAGACAATTCTTATAATGCTTTAATGACAGTAGCTGCCTACGTAAAATCTTATTCCAGGGCTTAGGGTAAAAATTCCTATTTTGACATATCTGGAGGTCTGTGAAATATATATTTGTGAAGATCTAGCGTTAGAGAGTTTCTAATAATTTAATGATGCTACTTTTCAGGGGAAGATATGTGGGATGAAGAGGCTTAGTCTTCGTAAAACAATGAACTTTGCTTTTGATGAGAGGTTCCCATTGGTGCCACAGAACAAATACATAGAACTAATGATGTTCAAGATGCTTGCAAAGTAAAATCCAAGGACATTAGAATAAGTTGAGTTCTAGGGCAAAGTGTGCAGCTCAGCCTGGTCTCTTGACAAGTCTCAGAAGAAGCTCAGCCAAGAAAATTACCTTTTGGCTAGTCTTGTAGGAATGTAGGAACAGCTTATTGGCTTACAATCTTGTTGACCAGCCTTCAGTGGAAATAATGTGTGATGCAGCAGGTTACAGCACATTTTAAAATAATCTAAAACAAAATAATAAATGCAGTAGTTTTGCCCAATGCATGAAAGTGAATGCTGGTTTTTGTTTTTTTTTTTTTTTTTTTAGAACTTCAGTTCAGATCCCTGATCTGCTTCAGAAGATCTGACTTGTAAAAATGCTATTAAACTATTAAAAAGAATAAATTGAAAAGGTAAACTGGATTTAGGTGCTTGAGGTGTATGGAAAAAATACATATATTCATATTAGTTTGCCAAAACTGCTTCATGTCAGCAAAAAGTATTAGGAGTCCTGATTTTGAAAATATGTTCAGTTGTGTTGCAGATTTTTTCCATGTTAAGTGTGATGAAAGCAGTAAGTCTGAAGAGAATTTAGATCCAGTATTTAATAATCAAAAAGATTTGTCTACACAAGCTACAGTGTTATAAAATTCAATAGGTTTTCAACTTATAATTCAATAATTTATATTGCCCGTCACTGAGGATGCTCATTTCTATGGAGTGTTTTGTTTGTTTGGGTTTTTTTTAATTTCTTTTACTTAGAAAACATAATTACAGTGTTGTTTAAGGTGAGGTAATAGAATCTGAGCAGAAAATTCAGGAAGAACAACCGTGCAGTGCTTGTTCTGGACTACGTCTAAGAAAATAACATACAGCACCCAAAAAAAGTGAAGCATAATCACTTGTTTTCTGCTCAGATAACGGACAGCCCTAGATACTAAGATATGTACTCAGGGTGTTATGTGGCACACCAGCTTTGGTATTAGCACCTCAGAACCACTGAATTTCCTGGTGCTGCATGACAGCAAACAAGATCAAGCGCAGCCAAAACTAAACCAAACCACTTGCCTTTGCTCATGCTAAGTCGCTGTCAAGCAGCTAAAGCACTTAGTCACCTCCTTGCGCCATCCTTGGCCTTTGGGCTGCTGCTTGGGCCATTGGCTGTGGTAGGATTTGTGCCAAACTCAGCTTTGGACCTTTCCAGAGTCACTCAAGTTGCTCTACCTACAGAAGGGTCACTTTTTGCATGCAGCTTTGCTTGGCCTGGTGTGGTTGTGCTTTATCCATGGCGTCCTTAATCTACAAATCGAGCAATCCCCACAAGGATTATGAGGGTGATGATTGTATGGGGAAATATTGGCACCTGTTGATGCTATCAGTTATACTTCTAGTACACAGAAAGTATGAATTAGAGTAGTGACCTCACTTTGCAATGGAATTCAAGATGTTTGCTGGCTTAATCAGGTGCTAAACAATTACACCGACCACATCTCTGCCTTTAACAGTCTGCTTATTTTGGCCAAGTGTTCTTTGGAATATTCCTTTCACTTAAAGAAAGCTTTGGAAGATGGTGAAAGCAGTATGCTAATTGCTTCTTCCTAATTTCATGTTAATTCACTCATGTTTCTTACAAAGTTTTACACATTTATGTATTCAGTGACTTAATTCAACTTTTCAAAAATGGGATTTACCCTTGCACTTGGGGGTTTCTGTGACAATTTCAGTTTCATTTATAGATGCAGATATTTGACTTTACACTTAAGTCAGTATTCAGTTAATAGCATTGGATTCTGGTAGACAGACACCTACAGGAGGATGGAGGAATTAGAACTGTGCTAAATAACATGTTAATACTGATGAGTGGAACCATAGTGCAAAAAAGCACCTGATTGTTAAAAAGTAGTAAATGAAACTAAACAAACAGTGTCCAGCTGTAGGGTTTATTTATCTCTATGTGTAGCAGATTAGGTATGTTAAATCATGCTTTTTCTAAGGATGATAAACTCAATTAAAAGTCTCAGTAGTAAAATCAATAAATCTGTTAGCACTTCGTTTATGTTGCCACTTATAACGTCATAGTACTGACTACTCTTTAGGAAGTATTTATACATGTAAATATTTAAATCGCTTTTATTCAAATCTCTTTCCATGAGTAGCATTCTCTAGAGGGTCCTTTTGTGTAAGGAAATGGAAATAGTAACTACTTAGGGGGGAAATTACGAGAACTTCATCCTGTCAAACACCACTTTTTTTTCATTATTGACAACTCGCATATTGCTTTATGCAGATTGTATTTCCTTTGGTATTTTAATTTCTGCTAATGCTTTTTGTTTTCTCATTTCATGGATGTATTTGTTACCTTGTGTGCCTGAGTACTAGTCAGAAAAGAAATTAAATCTAAAATAATTATTGCACAGATCCAGAGTTTCGCTGATTGATAAATATTAGGGTAGACAGGTTTTTTTCTCTGTGGGCATGTTGACAGGAACCTTTGGTTTCCTTTGCTTCCTCTGAAGTGTTATGGGATAGCTCTGTTGTTAAGACTATCTGACTGCATTCTACATCTATAGTTTTCTTAAAACAGCAGCTATGGGAGTTTGTTGTTGTTGTGTATTTGGGGGTGTTTTTTTCTTCCTAAGTTTACTGTCTGGGAAAGCAAGAGTTCTGGTTGAAGGGGGATAAATGAGTCAGGCTTGTACTGGATTATCAAGACCGAACTGCTAGCAGCATTTATAATTTCTAGTCATGCTCCTGTGCCTTATGGAGATCTTTGGAAATTCACATGTTTCTTCAGAAATATTTTTTTTTTTTCCTTTGGTGATTTGTCCTGAATCTAGTGCATTCATGTCTGTGTCACTTCTCAGTTGTTGATGACAGAAGTATAATCTGTTAAGAGGCTTTTTGGGCAGCTATGGTTTTCCTCGGGGCAAAATACAAAGGGTGTAATAGTTTGGAAATGGCTTTTTTCACAGAATGGAAGCCTGGAGCCCAAAACATAAATGGTGAGCTCTCAGACAGCAGAGCTGCAGAGCTTGGAACATGGGGCCTCCACTTCCCTCTTTCATACCTGAATCACAGAGTCTATTCTGTCCTTTCTGTATTTTGTAGGATCCCTGTGTTTTACTGCAACTCAAGCATATGGATCAGAAATCTGTTTTGAATATAGTTAATCATGTGAAATGAGCTTTGTACATATGCTTTGGATTTGGAAGCCTTAATATTTGGGGGGGATGGATTTTTAAAAGTTAAAATAACCAATTCACCTTATGAAAGCGTTCCAACCTTTCTTTTATTTTGGTTTGTAAGCGCTTATGATTTGCAGTTTTGCCAGCTAAAAGAGCTGTCTTTGTACAATTATTCTAAATAAGAATTGTATCTGTTATTTAGTAATAGTCTGGTATACGTTTGTGTCAGATCTATCTAGAAAACACTTGTAGGCGCCAAATGGATTTTATTCTAGCTCTAAAGACTGTTTTTCTGTGCCTGGGGATTGAGTTGTACATTATGAGCTTGGAAACTTGATGTATTGTTTATTACAGTAGGTTGTTGTTTAACAAAGTATATTTATGTGGATGCAGAAAGATTAAACACTTATTAGATACAATGAAGAAGGAAACCTGGCTGTAACCTAATTTTTGGAATGGCATAACTGCAAAGACATACAATCTGACTTCTTCTCTACAGTATGGTGTTTTTTTTTTCTGGAAGTATGTATAGTTGTAAAATAATAAGCAATGTTTTTTTATGGGAGACAGTAATATACAAGTGTGAAAGCAGAAATGATATAAACGTACAGTATGTAAGCAGGTTTATGCATTTTCAAGCTGTTGCATGAGATATAAGTACATATTGCTAAAATGACTTTGTCCTTGTTACCATCTGTGAAATCCAGTAATTATGAAGGATCAGGGCACAGATGTATGCTTCACTTTGTATATTTATGTATACGCTGATTCTGCCAAGTGTATGTGTTTGGAGCTCTCCAAGTTTGGAGCACTCTGAGTATTTTCCTCTGTTCATATGTGTAGGAAGGCAGTAAATGCAGGACACAGGTGTGCCTCCCACCTCATCAGCCAGGCCAGTGGCAGAAAGGAAGCGACACTGCCTAATTCCCTGTCCAGTTCTGTTTGCTAGACCCATATTGCCTTCCAAAAAGTAAAATTAGTTTTCATACAGTGATTACAAAGTTGACACGGCCAAAATTTATCTGTGTTAGCATACTGGTCATGCTTGACTTTGCTGTTTAATAGATCCAGGAGGGTAGGATTGCTTCAAACCTTCTGCTACTGCTTCTCTGGTTATGGCTGGGATATTAATATTTCCATTATTAAGCCCTGTTTTCAAACTTCTTGTGACTGGGTATTTGAAAAGTCCTTCCAAATACCCAGTTGTGACATTTTTGCAATATTTTCTACCCTGATCTCCTTCCCTGGAGCTGAAGAGAAAATGGTTTTAGTTATTTACTGAAAAGTGAGCATACTCACAATTCTTGTTTTAAGGCTTTACTCTAAGGTGTTTTAGAAAACTTGCTGATGAGATATAACTCCGAAAGACAGATTAATTTTGAACTTAAGAAAATACATCTTTCTTTTGATTAACCACAGGATGTTTACCGATTCAATAAGTTTTTACATATTTATATTAAATGAAAATTCAATTTCTAACTTTTATATCTTAGGCATTCTGGGGTTCATCCAAACCTTGTTGGTTCTTCAGTAAGTCTGTCATGTACAAGCATGTCTGGCAACAAGTAATTGAGTAGGACTGAAAAACTGGTATTTCAGAATCAGAAATCAAGTACCAAAAGGGATTTGAACCTGCATGGCTTCAGTTTGAGTTGGCAAAAGAAAGTTAGCAATAGCTAAGCGTGAATCGTAGGAAGAACATCAAGAAATGGATGTTGAGTGTGTGGCAAACAATATGGAAGAGAACTACACTATATATTACATAAAATGTAGTTGATACAGCTTCACAGTTGATATAGCATCATTTAGGGTTAATATATTCTCAAATCTCACCACAGTAATTAGGTATTAAGTAGCTATGGTATTGTGGAGAACGAACATCTTGGTTCAATTTGGTATAAAGAGACAGAGTTTGATTTTTGGTTTCTGAAAGATAAATTTTTTCTCATCATAAAACCCATTCTCTCTACAGATATAAAAGAGATGTTTCTGCTCTGTACCAGGCATAACACAGCTGAGGAAAGAAATCCTGCCTCTAACCTGCTTCAGATTGCTATTGAAACTATATTGTTATTTAAGCCCTGAAGGCTGGCTGCTGAAGCATTAAAACCATTGTTTCTCTATAATTTGGATAGCTTTTTTTTTGAGGTGTAGGTGCCATATCATCCTTTATGATGTCTCTCCCCTGCCAGAATCTAGCGAGTCAAAGGATCTCTGCAGAGCACATACCTGTTTAAGTCTTCTGAGCTCTTCTGTGCCACTGAACTGACAGTACAAGGCAATGTTCATATTGTTCCTCTGCCACTATAGCAGTCTTCACTGTGGCCAGGAGAAGAAAAGCCCATCAGAAGTCAGGTTGAGTTGATAAAGAGTGGTTTCTTTACAGTCTTGTGGTGGGAAAGAGACCTAAAACAGGTGGCTTGGACTGACCAGCTGTTTGTTTTCCATTAGGATTATTCACCAAAATGTTGAAGCTGATGGCTTTAGTTTTTTCAAATAAATATGTTAATATGTTCTCTTGCACTTATGAATAGAAAATAAGATTTAAAAATTTTGATCCCCCTCCATCTTTATATGAGTGAGAGAAAAAGCAGTTATCCCAACTTAGAAAATGGAGCTGCACAGACTGCTAAGTGGATAAAGCGGAGCACATGCTTCCTGGGAAAGCCCTCTGCAAGACAGCAAAAGTGCATGGGCTGGAATGGATAGCCCACCCTGGTGGCACCATCTCTGTGCCTTGTATAATACTTGAAAAGCACTTCTGAAATCAAAGAGCTTTCAATCTTTGTCCCAATAAGTTACTGAAATCTTGTATCATGTAAGCCTATCTAAGTAAAAGTGGTGCAATATGTACTTTACACTTCTAAATTAAAAATACATTAAGTGAAAAGTTAAGACATGATTTGTTGTGATTAGCTGATACCAGAGAAGGACTTGAGATAATCCTCTGGTACAGCAAGAATCAAAATTAAGGAGCAAACACAGCTACCTTATATAAAAACGATCATGAATTTGCCATTTTCTGCTGCATATGCATGCTCTGTGGTATATGTTAAGGCATGGATAAGGTTGTAGATGTTTTCAGATTTCAGCTTTGTGGCTAGACAAAAAGAAGGTATCTTGTGCACAATTAATGCATTTTTTTTCTTGTTTATACAAATATAAACGCCAATATTTTTCTTTTTACTGTTTTCTTCATTTTAACTACCTTGTATAACAAAACAAATGTGTATTGATGTCCTCAGTGGCTGGTGCTGTTGAATGAGGGAAGGAACAGGGTTTGTGGTTTAGATACAGCCATTTGGATGCTTGTCTCTACAGTGCATTTGCTGTCCACTTCCTACCGGTTTTTGGTTCTGCTCCTGTGCTGTGCAGCTATACCTAATGGGCAATGTCTGCACACAGACAAGTGCATACAGACACGCGTGTACACACACACACGTGCACACACACACACACATTCTGCTCCAGGTAAGGAAGTGCCCCAGGTGGCACCTGTACATGCTTTCATCCTTTAGCTCACTCCAAGGCTCAGGCCTTGTGAATCCAAGCTCACTAGGTGAATTTGTACTTGAAAAGAACCCCTGCAGCACAGTAGACCTATATATTGGTGTATCAGGTAGGGAAGAGCTCTGTTCAAACCTGCACCAAATCACGTTCCCATCTGTTCTGAGTACAAAGCGCTTTTCGCTTAATCTTGGATTTAGGGCATGCTGGGGCAGCCACATTAAAATAGCTGTTGCTTGCTCTCTGCATCGGCCTTGAGTTCTGAGGAGTAAAATAATAAAGAACACGTGTGTGTAATTAAAATACAAAGGAAATAGGAAGGGGGATAGCAAGGAACAAAACCAGAAAATACAGAACAGTTGGGCATCGTAATTATAGACATCTGATTATACTGGAGAAATTAAAGGGATTAGTCCTACAACCATTCTCAATCTTGAGAGGAGGGAAAGTGTGTATTCATCAAGGGCTTTGTTTGTTTGTTTGTTTGAAATTACTTATGTTTTCAAAATATCTATACTTAGAGATTTCCTGGTAGCAAGACGTATCATAAAATCTGCAACACAGCTGCTACAGCAGTCTCTGTTTTAAGTTGTTCACAAATTTAGTTGAAATAAGTACTGCTTCAGTACTAACTTGACTATTCTTTTAGGAAGACCTCAGGAAATCTGTTCAACTGTGGTTTTTTGAGATTTTGAGCATTCTGAAAGCTATTTGGTATGCACATGTAAAAATCTATCTTAATCGCTTCATGTGGCTAGGGACTTATCAATAAGTTTGAATTTATTTAAAATACTGTCTATAAGCAGTTATAAATTATATGTTTGGTAAGCATTTTATTATCTTTTTTTTTTATTATTAAATTGTTTGAGGACTGATTTGAGTACCTGACTGTGTATTAAATTGTTGAGTGCCTGAGATTGTGAAAGGTGAATGGGCTTGACACAGCACACTTCTAACTTGTTAAAACACATAAGAATTCTTCATCAAAACTGCTCGTTCTCCTCAGTGCTCTCCATGTCATATATCAGGTTGGAAAATACCTCTTTTTTACTGCAAGGATCATCTAAGGAATCTAAAGAAACTCATCAAGATTGCTTCACCCTTCTGCTCTCTCCTCTCCCCACCATTTCCCACAGATTTTTCCATTCATTTAAGAATGTTGTGTTCTTTGCACTACACTGAGGAATCTATGCCAAAATCTAAATATTTTTTTATTAACTGATACGAGTCTGGCAAGCTTATGGAAGTGAGCTAATAGCAAAGAAGCTTGGTTTTTGTTTCTAACATGCCACTGAAAACTCAAAGCAAGTTTTAAATAAAGGGGAAGGCATTTAAAAAGAGAACAGGAAGTAGCTGCAGTAAGGAAAAGCTGAATAGTATACAAAGAAAAAATTATCACAGGAAAAAAGAGTAAACCTATTTCTATGCTGTGTTTCTATTTCTAGAAACCTAGACTGAAATACTTTGTCACATAAACCCCACACCAAAAAATTCAAAATATAGGGGTTTTTTTTTATGTATTATCAGGCTAATTAGTAAAAATTTCTGCTTCTTCAATGATTAAATGAAATAGAAACACACAAGCTTAATCTTTATGGGGATCAGAATTGTATCTGGAATATGCAGTTGAGAATTCAAATATGTTCTGTTGCTGAACAAATGATTTTATATTCATGGAGACTTACCATAAGTACATACTCAGAAGTATGTGGAAACACAAACTGCTAATTTGTATTTCTTTGATGTGCTTTCAGTTGAAAGATCAGTGTTTTTCTTGTCTCATGCTGTGATTATTACAGAAATATGCAGGATATATGAGACACTGAAAGATTGATTCAAGTTATTTAGTTTTAAGGTCTTGACGTGATTATTTCTTTTTCCCCTATTATATTTGCAGGAGAAACCTAACAAAGCTGTCCCTCATCTTCAGCCATATGCTAGCAGAAATCAAGGCTATTTTTCCAAATGGCCAATTCCAGGGTGATAACTTTCGTATCACTAAAGCTGATGCTGCAGATTTCTGGAGAAAATTCTTTGGAGATAAGTAAGTAGTAATATTTTGCAAAATTCTTAATCTTTCTAACCATAAGTATGAAAAAGAATGATATATTAAAAAATCCAAATAATGATTCTAAGTATGTGGTAGCATTTTAAAGGTAATTACTTGTCCAAGTGTTTAAATTGGCTGAAACAGCTAAATTAATTATTAAATCCCCCCCATGTTGTACTTTGTTCAAAGGATGGATAAAATCGTACAGACTGTTCTGTCAAGGGCACTTACACGTAATCATAAATTAGAGTACATTACATAAAGTCTATTGATTCTATCCTAGAGTGAAGATAATACAATGTTTTCATAATGTACGTGGCAAATCGTGTCCTTTCCTGGTATTTTTTTTTTCTACAAATGATAACTAAGTATGAATTAGGAACAGGTTATTGGTCTCACAAACAGTATGTTCCCTTAACCCATCGTTAACTTTGTAACTATGACAATATTTAGTGCTTTAAGCAATTGAAATAATGTTTTTATCACTTATTATCAATACTTTTTTTCTTTCTACAACTGTACTACCTATAACATAGACACAGGGAACTAATGTTTTCTCTTGTTTAAGTTCTGTTACAGAAAGAGATAGAGTAACTGGAGATGTGTCCAAAGGTTTAATCAAAAGCATATTTTGGAGAAATTTATCAGTAAAGAATGGGTGATAAAATTAATGCTAAGTGTGACTTGTACATAACAGGATTAAATCCTCGTAGCAAATGCAACATTGCCAATGTAAAAGTGGGCAGGGTTGGTTGTTTATTTCTTGGAAACAACTTTTTTGATAAAGCTATAGGCTAATAGAAGATGCATAGCTTCATCACTTTGTCAAATGGACTGTTTATTGGCATAACAGTGACATAAAAGGAAGAAGGCAAGAGGTTTATCTATTTTACAGCATAACGGAAGAGTCATTTTGTTCATCAGGTTTGCTGTCGTGCACCATGTAGGCCATAGCAAGTCGCAGAACTATTCCAACAACAAGCTGTTGTGTTTGCTGAGCAGGAACAACTCTTTAAAATAAGTCGTTCACTCTCAATTTAGAAAAACAGGGTAATAGGTTTTGCAAATTAATTTTGTTCAGTGTGAATTTGCAACAGTTTCACTTCCTTTTTTTTTTCTTTTTCTTCCCCATAGTCTAAACACATGTACTGCTAGCTTCTAGCTTTCTGGTTTCATTCTGGTGTTATCTGGTAACTTCAGTCTTCTAACAAATTTCTTTCCTATGTAGATAGTGTTAGAGTGTAGAGTGCGATCAAATTCCTGTATCAATTTTTTTTGTTGTTTGGTTTTTGTTTAGAGGAAAGGAATCTGACCATGTTTTTGTGTTACCCATTTTAATGTGAAGATGATCTTCGAAATACCTATGAAAGTTCAGAATTTTCTGAGGGATTAATTTACATGATATGTAGAAGTCTCTATCAGATGAGGCTTTTAAAAAAAAGAAAATCAGGAGCTTTGAAAGACTGCCTAATTATCATCTTTCTTTAGTGTTTCTGTTTTCTCTTTCTCCCCTTTGCTTAGCAACTCTCAGAATTTAAATCTCCTCATGGCCCTTCTCTTCTTTTTGGGCTCTGTCCTTGAATGACCTTTACCAGCTGTCTTGATTGCAAATTGCATTTCTGTCATTGGGATTTACAGATCTCATCTTTTTGCAAGCTGCTGTTTCTTTCTGTCATTTCATCTTAACCAGTTTCATCAGCCTCCATATTCACTATCATGCTCCAGTGTGTATTTCTCTTCTAACTTGTCCTTTCTCTGTGAGATTCAAGTGCTTCCCTTAAAGTTTCCTTCCAGTGATCCTGCCAGTTTCCTTTGGGAGATGGCACAATAGGTGGGTACTTGAGGTGTCACACAGTAGGATACTGGAACATATCAATAAGCTTTTGATCAGAGCAAGGTTGGTAAGAAGAATTTTTCCAACTGCATTGGTCCATTTCAACAACTTGGCTCTCCCTTTCTCTTTCTCCCATTCACACTTGACTCTTCTCTTTCCTGACTCATCTCCTGGAGTGATTCTTTCTAATCCTTTTCAGGGCCCCAGAGCTCTTGCCATGCCTTTTTTTATGCTTTTTTTTTTTTTTTTCCCTGCTTATGTAAATGTCTTCATAAAATGCAAATTTAAATATGAACTCTCAGTACTAACCCTCTGACCTCCTCTCCTCCCAACCCCCCATTATGTATTTTGATAGTTTGTGGTTTGTTGCTTTGGTTTTTGTCCCTCTTTTGATTAAAGTATCTGTGCACCAAAATTTCACAGGAATCAAGGCAGGTTGTGGACATTCAGTTAATGTCATATGTAACCTTGGGCATCTAGTATAGCCTGGAAGTTTTTTTTTGAGCTCTGTCTTGTCAGGTGCTTTTCTTTCAGACTAGGTAAATAACCACTGTTATTAGTGTTCCCAGCTCTTTTCTAATGAACTGAAGCTGGTTTCGTTACCTGTCTTCTAAGCAGTGAACAGCTGATCTGTGCTTGGCAGCCCTGCCATTGTCTCAGGCTTGGTTAATTGTGCTTAAGTAACTGTATAACATGTAACAGCATGTATGTCAAATAAGCAGATGATAAAAAGGTTTATTTGGCATTATGTTTAATCTTTTTGTTCAACAAAATGCCTGAAGCTTTTTAAACATTAATTATTTTCTAATCCATTTAAAAATATATGGCAGTTATGCCTGTGAGCCACATCTTTTACAATGCGCCTGTTATGACAAATTGGTTTGCAAATATGCTGGTGTCATTTCCCTAGAATCAGAACCTACCATAAAGATTTTGGGTGTTGCAAACAACTGATAAAATCTGCTTCTAACATGAACACCTAAAGATAGTGCCCTAGGACTGTATGAAACCTGCAACTCTGATTAAGGATGCAATGCCATGAAGGAGTTCAAGGCGGAATTATATTGCATGTTCCCTGGCTGCATCTCTGTTTTACAGAACAAGCCTGGTCTCCTCACTCTTTTGCAAAAAACAGCCCATACATTGAGGTCACTAAGTAATGCTGCTCAAGATTAGAGCATAAATAAAAAGTAAGTTGTGCTGCATCTTGGCTTCTGATGGGTAAACCGTAGCACAAGAAGTAACTCTGATGCATCATGTAATCTGATGGGAAGAAGGGAATTGGAGCTATTAGATTAATTTGTGATTTTTTTCAGCATAATATTATCATAAAAATAATCTTCCTGTTTCTAAACATAATGAATTGGAAGCTTTTACATAAACCATTTTCTGCCTTGATTTCTTTCTGAAATGTTGCCATTTATTTCTTTTTAATTTTGAAATATTCTAAATAGCAAGAAAGAGATCAATAGCCATTTATGCTTTGAAGTCAACTCTTTGGTTTTCAGATTTTGAAAATGTAGCCTGTACTTGCATTTGCAGAAAGGAATATTTTATAACTTGCTGAGGAAGAAAATAAAAAAAATTGTCAAGAGTCCGGTTTGTAGTTTGAAAAAAAACAGTGAACAAATTATCTGATTGCTTTCACTGTTTTTCCCCAGTGAATGGGGAACTTCTAATTATGTTGCTTACATTTGTCTGTCTGAACACTGGCTGCGAAATTCTGCAGTTGTAACTAAGTTTATTCATACTGTTATTAATAATGATCGTAGGTTGCAGTCATTCTTTTCGTGTGTAAACCTTGTCAGGTGTACGTTCACATGACTTCAAGCACATTAGTAAAATAAATGGCTAGGCTAACCGTTTCAAGTGGCTGATGATCACATATCTAGCTGTTCTTTGAATTTCCGTAGAAAACACAGAAGTAGAACTCACCAAGCTCCATTAGAGCAATGTGCTGAGGTAACTTCACACATTCTTGGCCTTGAAATACCTCTTCAACTTTTGCATTTCTGGTCCAACTGTACAAAACTTCTAGTTAATGGCATTAGCTAGAGAAGCTTGGGTGGGAGACAATGCTATGGTGCTTGTGGATACTGGAAGTCATCAGCCCTCAGACAAGCAGAGTGCAAAAAGAGTAAATGGTTAGGACCCTCTACGGCTGTGAGGTTTTCCAGTATTGCAGGTTTTGGAGGAAAAGGGGAAGCCTTGGAAGCGATACAATGTTTGGAAAGCATCTGGTAAGAGTAATGTGAGGTTTAGGGAAGACTGACAAATCGAAGTGGGAGATAATGAGATTTTCATTAGCTGGGTAGAAGGAGAATGTGGACAATAGCAGTATGCTGAAGGAAGGAATGGAAGAATTGATTTCTCTGCAAGGGTAAAGTAGAATATGTATCCAAACTAGGCTGTGGGTGATGTGGTCAGCAGTGTCAAATAGAAGGCCCAGTGTGTATTGACACTGTCAAGGAAGTCAACCTAGAAAGGTTGTCAGAGAGATGAGGAACTAGAGAGGACTTTGGATTTGCTTTATGAAACTAAAAATCAGGACCGAGTGACAACTTAGCAAAGGTTGAATGACTGGAGTAGGCTGAGAATGGAGCTCTTTGGCATATTTGCAGGCTATGAAGAGAGCCTCTTAAAGAAAAAAAAAAGGAGCTGGCTGAAGAACAACTGAGGAATAAGTTGACACAAGCTTTATACCATGGTCGAGGTTGCAATTTCAAGCTAAGATCTATACCAAGAAAAAGCTCGATAGTGTCAAAAGCAGGAAAGTGGTGAAATTGAGAAGGTGTGATTTTTTTTTTTAATTGGTACCGATTGCTAGCATACAATTATTGGAGCGAGTGGTTTTAGTGGAGTGAATCTTCACCCATGGTTTACCATTATAGTTGCACTGAGCAAATGATAGTTACAGCGAAACAGTAATGTTAAATGGAACTGTGAAATTGTAAGGCATGTAATCAGCAGTTACATTTGTTTACAGATACTTTAGTAACCCCCAGTGGGTTGTAAATATGCATATAAAACATAATCAGATAACTTCTTCATTATCCACATTTTTACCACTGTATCGTGCTTGATGCTAATTTCCCCTGGTTCCTCGCTCATTTTAATAGCACCTCACATCTTCTACCAGTATTCTGTTCTGAGCCAAAATGTGCACAATACCACTGGGAGCCATCCTGAACTGAAAAAGAGAGTGGGCGAGATGACCTAACGGTGACATGATCTTTCCAGCCTCTGAATCTGAAAGCTCCGGTGAAGTCATGCGGGGCTTTGTAACTATTGAAATTTGTGATTTGTGGCTGTCTTCATGTTGCAGACTGAATCAGCAGTGAAATGTCAATGTTCTTAGATTTTTCAATTCCCCATGGTTCTGCCATTTATTTTAAGTTTTAAAGTTTTACTCTTCATTGTGAAATCATACGAAATTGAGAGCATTTCTGTTATTTTTGTCAGAAAAATTGATTTCTCACCACCTTTCAGTTTCTGAGGAAATAAATTCTTTCAGTGCTAGGGTCAAACACATTACTATTGTACTGCTCTGATACTTTTTTTTTTTCCAGTTGAGGCCTGAAATGTATTTATTTTTTATTGGAATTTAGGAAAAAATGTGGCCATTGATTTCTTGGTAGCAGTTCAACAGGTGTTTCAGACTGATAGTCTGAATTTTGAATAGTTGTGGTTCTGCTGTGGTCAGTGCTTTTTGGCTCAGGATAGAACAAACGTAGCCGCTGTGGCTTGGGTTCAGAGGAGAAGCAGTAAAACAGGCAGACCACAATGCACCACTTAACTTGAAAACATTTAGCTGTCAGAAAGTGAGACTTCAGTTAAGCTAAGTTTTAACACCATGTTGATCCCCTTAATTTATAACTTGATTTCCTGTTCTTGCTGCTGATAGCACCTAAGACCCCTGCTGTTGTCCAGACTGTAAAAATGGTGGTCCTGGCCCAGAGATCTTCAACTCTGAGTGTGGACTGAAGTGTAAAGAGAAGCCAAAGATAAAGAGAGATGAAAGAGGAAGAGGCAGTGACCCAAGTGCTAGAGCCTTCATCACTATCAAGACAGGTGTTTAGGCAACAGGAACTTTTAAAGAAGTTAAGGGGGAATGGACCTTTTAGAGGATGGTTCCTCCCTTGGCTGATCAGCAGCATGAGAAATAGACTTACTGGTACCCTTGTTTAAAAGCTTGAGCTAGAGGCAGAAGATGCCATTCCCTAAGTGCTAGTAATGGGACATAAATCTCACTAATTCTTTTTCATATAAATGTGAGATAAAAAAGTTTGAAGAAGACAACAGATAATATTACCAAGAAGAGCTAGTCAGTGGAAAGTTGCAAGATATGATTAGAAAACAAAAAAGGTCAATGGTCTTCACAGCTATTCTGAGTGGCTAAGAATAAGGTAAAATTGCGTCTACAAAGGATGGGGAAAAGAAAGTTGTAATAGTTAACACACAGAATTGTGAGACAGAAGAAAGGATTCTCAATACACAGGAGAGGCAACATTTTAAGTATAAGAGGACATGCAAAAGCATGAGTGTGCTTTGGATTTGTGGTTAGAGATCAGAGTTGGAAATACATAGATAACTGTGTCCCTTTGGGGGCACTTCAGGAAATGTAGACTTCCTGCATCCCTTAAGGAAGAACCAGCTTGCCGTCTTTCCATTAATGTCCAGCTATGTGGCTTTGGGAGTGGATATTTTTGGTTTCTTAAGGCTCATTTTATCTTTTGCCTTCTACTTTCTCATGTTAAATTCTTCTATATTTGTTCTGCATGATGTCACTATTTAACAATTGTACTGGCATGATATGGCAGAATTCGTTTTTTCCACTCACGACTAAACTTCTCAAGTCTTCTATGTGTCAATTGTTTGCTCTGCAGTTCAGAAGCAATGAAAACATGTGGCCTCTCCCTAAAAACTGAAGCAGCAGTCTTAATAAAATGCTCTGTTCAGTCATGATAAACCAAAATCCACATTGCTCACTGCAGACTTACAAAGAATGTTATTTCTATCTGGGTCAGTATTTGCTTGAATATTTTTGAGTTTGCTCGGGACACAGTAATGCCCTCTTCATGTTGTATTTTCTGGCTACGTTTGGGAGAGTCTCTTGCAGACAAAAATGTTCACTGTAAGTTACATAGGTACATGTTTATATTCCTAGACATACTTGTGGCCTACTCTGGTTCAAACGAGAGCAGTGTCACTTGACATTCCAGAATAGCTGCATCTTTGCAGTTCTACTGAAATGATGGGATCTGTATGCTCGGAAAGTATTAGCTTCCTCTCCAGGTTTATCTCAATGTCTTTTGCTTTTTAAAAATGCAGCAACATTCAGGGAGTTTAAGAAAATCCTATGTGCACGTGATCAGGGCAGGAGGGAAGGGAAGACCTAAACTCCTCTGCTGAATTGCTTGAAAATTCCATGCAGGACACTGATCCTTCTCCTTTAGGCATATGGAAGTTGTGTGGGTGGTGTTTAAAACACTGCATTTATGTGGAGTGACACTTCCCTTTGATGTGTGTCAATAATAGTAAATAGAAACCAACCTATATAAAAGTATTTTTAGAAAGCTTATAGTTCGATCAGGACATTTTTTAATTCATCATTCTTCAAATACGTTTCCTATTGCAGAAGAAATGTGGTGAAGAAGTGTAATTTTAAGAGGCTTGGTGGAGAAATGGCTTATTTTTAACTTTTTGACCACATTCTTAAATAAGACAACAGCCTAAATCTGCCAAGATGCAGATAGTTTTGATGATTTGAGATTTGCACAGAAAGCCCCTTCAGGGAAAGTATTCAGGATTATTTGTTTTATTTTGTGGTTTCATTCCTTAAATTGGTATGGGCTTGCGTCTGGTCTGATGATGAGGAAAGGCAGTACAAAGCCACTGTATCGGTGAATTTTTTTCCTAAAGTTTGGCAGATAGAGATTAGGTTTCCCTTGTAAGAAGTCCTCCATAACCTTTTTCTGCAGTATAAGGTGTGTTTCAGCTTCTTATTTTTGTTTCCTTCTAAAATGATCTCTGAAGATTTTGAACTAATTGAAGGTCATAATAAAGTAGTGTAGCATGATAACAGTATGTATATGTAATGTAGTCAGATATTTTTGTATACTTCAGTGGGTTTTTTCCCCAAATTATATTACAAAAAGGCAAGATGTTACCAAAGCCCTGAGTGTATCTGTTCATAAGGTGTGCGTGTGTAGTAGGACTCTTACCTTTGGGCATCAAACATGTGAGGGAAGTACAGCCACTATGCAGTACCATCCTCTCAAGTGAGATGTAGCCCAGAACAGTGTCTCGGATGGAGTCACATGCTCTGCAAAGGATAGCTCACATAACTACAATTAAATACCTTAAATACCTGAAATACTGAGACCCTGTGTTTTCTCAACCTAATGTTACTGGGATGTCAGATCACATCTCCCTGATGAGCTGTATCAGCACTAACTCATCTCCTAGACAGTTGTCCACGGGTCAGTTTAATAATATGAGGCATGTGTAGAATACCTGCCAGTCTCTAGTGCAGGGTATCATTAGGGCACCATGTAACAAATATTACAAGGACAAAGATCACTGAAAATATTTACAGGAGATACTGCTGCAGGCAGTATTTAATTACAAACAGGATCCTAATTTTTCCTTATAGAAAGGCAGTATTTTTTTCTCTTTAAATATANTATTGAGTCAGACATGCCCAGGATGTGAAATGTTAATTCAAACACCAACTCAACTTGCCATCCATCTCTGAAAACCTGTTTCATAACCTATCACTGTGGGAAGCATTCTACGTGACCTGCTCCTAGACCTCTGCCAGAGGAAGGTGTTTCACAGTGTGCCTGAAAGGTCACCAGGTTTCAGTGCCGTAGGAGAAGAGGAGGAGGATGTTGTGGAAACCTTCACCTTGTGAAGCCTTGGTAACGCCCTCGTTTTGAGTGAATGTGCCCTGTCTGCAAAGTCTCAGAAGAGTGAAGCAGTTTGTATATATAAACTGGAAAGATAGATTGGAGGAGAAATGATCCCTGGCTGGTGCTGTTTCAAAGTATTTAGGAGCGGTAGCTGTATAAAAGTAACTGCCAAGAAATAGAAGTTAAGATTTCCACAACCAGTTCTCACCTTTATCTAAGAAAATAGAAGGTAAAAGGCCTATTTAACAAAGCTGCAGGAAAAACAAAATAATCTGTTGAATTTAGTGAATTTTAAACCCATCCCCCTACTGTTCCTCCAAAAAAAACCAACCTCAAAAACCCTATAAGCTTTTCTAACCCCGTTTTGGCATGATCACAGTGCTATAACAGTTTAGGGTCTTTTACGTAGAGAATCGGAAGATATTTTAAAGCCATAGTTACAGGAACTAAATAAGCAATAGGCACTTTAACAACTTTAACACCACAAAAGCACTGACGTTTTCCAACTATTTTCTCTGAACTTAGTGCAATATTTCATTCTCTCTTTACATAATCAAAATTTGATGTGCATTCTTTCTTAAATGGCATCTGATGTGGTATCTCTCTTCAGCTCTTTGTGGTTTCCTGTTTTTCATACCCAGATGAAAGTATCTGCTGAGATCTATCAAGCTTCATATTTTATCATTTATGACTTTCTCAATATAAGCCTCAAAGTAACAAGTAGATTTCTTTGCACTTACAAATGTAGTGAATGCTGATGTGGTAGAAATATAGGAGTGTGTACTTAATGTTAGACTTCCAATTACTATTTGTTTAGGTTAACTGCAGAATATTTATTATGCAGGACCAGCTTAATACAGTCAGTCGGTTTTTTTTCCTCACAGTACTGTTCTACCAAGTAATATACATTTTTGCATTAAAAGTTAGAAAAAATGGAATAAAATATTTTTGAGTCTTACATAAATAAGTCAATGTCAAGTAATAAAAATTGTAAGAAATACCAATGAGTTTGTGAGGCCTGTCTCTTTTGTAATTTTACCAGTTATTAACAAAATATTACTATGAATGTGTGAGATCATAAGTCCTGAAAACAGTTATATATTGTTTAATAGTTATATGTTGGTTATATTTTGTTTAATTGATGTTTTTAAGATATAATATAGTCTGCTCTCAATGTGAGACAGAACTTTTAGAAGAGGAGGTGTTACGGCTTTTCAAAATCTGAATTTGACCGTAATGACATGAAAAGAAAAGTTACTATTATTGAACAATCTCTCATAGTTTTGAGAGTGATAAAATAGAGCACTTCCAAGTGATCAGCCTCATGTCAGATTCCAATTATAAGCACTTGGTCGGCAAAATAACTAATCTGTGTTATCTCCAACTATGCAAATAGAAGATGAATTTGACAGAACCTGGCTTTGTATTAGGGAGGATAATTTTAATTTCCTTCTGTCTTGATTTCCCACCTTTTCCTACATTCACTGCTGTCTGAAAATACTCCCCATCCTTTAAGAATGTGTGAATATGAAGATCTGGTTAGATGTATCTTCTAATATGCATGTAATTGTCATGGGCTATGACAGGCCTTTGACCAGTATTGGTGGTGTCTGGTTGACTGCTCTCAGGTTACTTGACCAGAGTAGATACTAAATAGATGCTTATTGTGAGAAGACAGGGCTGGTCCCTTACATTATCTTTGAGAAGGTGTGAGGTTGGTTGCTATACCTGCTTGGTAGGATATGTGTTTCTGTAGTTTCTTTTTGTTGTCCTCCTAAGGAAGCTTGGATATTTATTGTTGTAAAATAAATGATGCTATGTTTGTCTATGTTTAAAGGAAGGTAAACTGTTCTTTCATTTGTTTAGGCTGCTTTCAGAAAACTTGAGATTATTTTTTTTTTCTTTTATCTGTAGAGAAACAAAATTAATGTTCCACTTCTTTGGAGGTCCATTTCTGATGTCTAACGAAGGTATCAAATCTTAAATATTTGGTTTTATTACATTTAATATTTCCACCCCTCTTTCAGAACTATAGTGCCATGGAAAGTGTTCAGGCAGTGCCTTCATGAAGTTCATCAGATAAGCTCTGGTTTGGAAGCAATGGCTCTTAAATCTACTATCGACTTGACCTGCAATGACTACATTTCAATTTTTGAATTTGATATCTTCACTAGATTATTTCAGGTAAGATTTGAAAATTTTAGATACTTGTATGAATTTGAGAAGTGTAGTCCTGAGGCAAGTACCTATGAGTCAAGGGCGTGGATTTTGGGGAAAAACTGAACACTAGAATTCAGAAATAAATTTTGCATTTTATTTAGGCCTTCAGAGATACGTACCAATTTTATGTCAAAGCCTGTTTGTTCTATCTTCCATGTTATTCTGTGATAAACTTGGTTTAGTTTTCTTGCTTTTGCTGTTACGGAAAAGGGTGCCCTTACGAAGTTGGTATTAAGATTTGGCAGGAGGTGATTAATGGTTTTAGTTTACAGAGTTTTGATTTTGATCATCTTTTCTCCATTCTGAGTCAAAGCCATATCAAAGTTGGAAATGTTACAGTGTAAGTAATTTTTCTGTTTAATTTAACCACAAGCATTGGTCACTTACTAAAACACACACAGATTATGGAAGTTTGAAGAAAACTTTGGGGGCTCTCTGTAATGAAATAATAACCTAGAGAAAATAGCTTGTTATACTTTATACTGCTTTATCAAAATCCCCCTAAGCTTTGCCCTTAATTTGGAGCTTTATATGATCAAGCATTTCTGTCTGAACGTTGCTGCCTTAGGATCAGTTTCTACTCTGCCAAACTTTCTACGTTTTATTCAGTATTTGGCAAACTAATACGGTGTTCAGGTTAGTAATCAAGCCCAGATCTTCATCTCAGACTTGACTCAAAATGTCTGAAACGCATTGGCTGCAACATACATCACTATAAAATGCATTTATTTAAGGTTCTTTTCCGTGGGACCTTTTTTTTCCCCTAAGCATTCTGCTTAGAAATAATTACAGGATTTTGTGGTAGATTGAGGGGTTTTTTTGTTTTAAACTTTACATCAAGTATAAAATCAAATGAAATGCAGTGATCTGAGAAGTAACAGTTTGTTCTGACCCTATGTGGAGTCCTATAGGTTGCAATAAACTTCAAGACAGAAGCCTCAAATGAGAAGTATTTTCCTCATTCTAAAAGCCTATGAATACCGTTTTTGCATTCATTTCCTTGTGAGGCCATTGCTGGTTTCATTCACTATTATCCCTTGGCCTCAAAAAGGGGGATCAGCATAAGGAGAGAAGTCAGGATTAACTTCTAATTTAACAAAGAAGAAGAGAGAGAATTTTTGCCAAACAGCTTACCAGCTTGTGCAATAGCTGTGTAACTGCTGAAGTGAACTTGCACTGAACATGGTCTGAGAACCTCTCCCAGCAGTTAAATTTTACTTCTCTAGTTTTTAAACCACTTCTGTAACTATGCGTGTGTACACCCACAGAGAGAAAATCCCAGTTGTTTAAGTGATCAAGATACTGTTTTGCCAACTGTGGCTTGTGTTACCGAAAAGCTATGTTTATAATGTTGCGTATTCACAGAAAAAAGGAAGACTACTTTTGATGGAGGTCCTGTAAAAGTGAAGTTGCTCCCCCTGCCTCCTCGCTGTATGCATGCACAGCTCCAAGTGCTGCATCTTCTGCTCAGGCATAAAGTTAACACAGCAGAATATGCAGGTGCTTTGAAAGAAAGGAACTTCATTCTGTAACTATTAACATGTTCAGTTTAGTTGCCCTTTTATGCAAAAATATTTCCCTGGAAGAGAACGCGGACAAATCTTTTGCCATTTAACATTTCTGCTTTCGTAATACTCCATGCTCACAAGGCAAACTATGACTTCTGGCCTTTTGATTTTTTTTCAGTTGTACTGTCACAAAAATTTTCTAGGTGTAGCAGTAGTGTGATACTTTGTAGAGACTCCAAGCATTTGAAGAAGATACTGCCTACTGTCAACTTAGAAGCTTGATGGTTGTCATTAACCAAGGAATTTGCGTGCTTCTTGAGTTTGTTGTATAATGTACTGTATAGCAAGCCAACAAAATGTCAAAGTACATAGTATTTGATCATCCTTTCTGATTTATGTGCATGCACTTGAGTCATACAACAAGGAAGGAACATTGTGTTTTTGTGGAGGAAGTGTCAGTGCCAGTGTCATGAAGGGGGAAGAGTCAACTCCCTTTTTTTCTGTAGTTAGGGCAACTAATATTTTTCATGTGATGAAGCTTCCTGGTATCTGTCTTTGAGGGTGCAGAAGGGAGCTGGCAAGATGCAGTGTTGCATCTAGGACGGTGACTTTTTCTCCTTTCTTCTGTACAAATTTGAACACCTGAGGTTTTTTTTCTAATGGCCTCTATGCCAAAACCTTACTGATCCATTTCATGTGTCTGCTTTGAAGAGGTATTAATTTTAAAATGAAACAGATGTTCATCCATGTTTTAAGTACTGGTTAGAGTTTGCCTGGGAAATGTATCATAATCTCAGGCAGAACTGTTAGGATACTCTGCTCAAGTGTGTCACGTAGGCATTTCATCTCTCCCTTGCTAGCCCTTAGAAGTCTTTTTAAAGGGAATTTGCAGGGCTTGCAAGAACACAACCCTCTTCTCTTGTGTTCCTTAACTTAACCTGCCTTGATTTTTCAACAAATACATAAAAAATCTCAAAATAATTCAGAGGCAGTTTCTGGCCACTCCAAATGCTGTCAATGAACACAAATACATTTGCATTAATCCACTACTTCAAAAACATTCTCAATTTACACTGCAAGAATTGTTCTGTATTCTTTGAAGTGGTAGCATATCAGGTGTTTTTCACTGAGTTTTCTGAAGCATTTGCTACACGGGTCAGCAAAGACTGTGATGAAGTCAATATCTGTTTTGTTTTCTGGATGTATTACCATTATGGTAACTGAAGAAATCAAGACATGTAGAGATTAAGAAAAGGAACGACAGATCAAATTAGTGGCTCTATTAGGCTTCGCTTGTTAGTGTTACTTATCATTAACTGTGAAAGTGCCCCAGGACCTCTGAAGAATAGACTTAATTGTGTTTTTATTAAATTGTCATGGAGCCATACTCTCCAGGTTCTAACCAAACACGAAGTTTAGTATTTTATGTAGCTACAAATAGAAGATCCCATAAATTCAAGCTCTTCAAAATCTGTATTCAAAAATTAACACGCAATCTTCTAGGCAAGTGAGCATTTTTCAGTGGGGACTAAAACACTGTAGACCTCTGACAAACTGACTTGAGTTTTATTAGAAACAGGTAACTACCTGGCTGCATCTGTTTAATTGTTTGTTTTCTCTTTTTAGCCATGGGGTTCAATCTTAAGGAACTGGAACTTCTTAGCTGTGACTCATCCTGGATACATGGCATTCCTGACATATGATGAAGTAAAAGCGAGGTTGCAAAAATACAGCACTAAGCCTGGAAGGTGAGAGGTTTTGCTGATTATTGCTTTCCAAATAAACATGTCATCTCAGAAGCTAACGTAATTATTCTAAGTTCGTACTTCTGAATTGTATGATACTTAGAATTACTGCAGTACTGAAGGAGTGAATTCTTGGCTTTTTTTTATAACAGAGTAGTAAGGTGGTTTTTAATTTTTTTTTATATTTGTGATTTTATTTCTATCAAAATGCATTTTAAGAATAGCTTAATACTAAAACTCAGAACTCCCCATTCAGCAAATGCTGACCATGATAGGATTTTTATGCCATAATTTTTCTCTGGTGCTATGAAGCAAAAAAAAATAGTCTATTAGCACTCCAAAGTCTAAATAAACACAAACAGAATAAAAATTGAAACTACGATGCTTTTCCTTTCTGTCTTCTGAATTAGGTGCAACAAGCAATGCATTTTTGAAAAACATATTTGAAAACATAATTTGCTTTTCCAAATTTGCATTGAACTCTTGGCTAATAATAAAATAAAAACAGTACTTCATGGTGGCACACTTAAAATACTAATTTAATCAGTTATTACTTGTTCCTTTTATGTTCTGGTTTTTTTATTATTATTTCTTTGACAGTAATTATTCTCTATCACAAAGTCTGCACCTAAAAAAGCAATCTGTCAGATAAAAATAATGACATAGGATTTTTAAATTATTTTGTGCAGTGCTTTACTTACAAATTATTCAAACTGGACTTTTACCATTTACGACACTTGTGCTATATTTTCTTCATTCAAATTGGAGAAATAAAAAATTATTAATGCATCTAATCCTGTAACAGTTAACTTTTATTTTGCTAGTTTTACCTTTCAGTTCTGAAGTTTGTTTTTTTCTCTAGTGTCTAGTTGTCTACCTTTGTTGCAGGATCACACATACACATAGTTCAAAGAACATAATTTTGAAACTTTTTAGAGAAGTCTGACATCAGTTATACCCGTATTCTGTACTTGGTTTCTTTTGATTTTTAGCAAACAATATACTGTATCTTGTTACCTGACTGGTGAAGTGCATACATACAAGAATCAACTAGATTGATTTTGAGAGTGGTTGCTATACTTAGCATTTTTTCTGTTATTGATTCTGATTCTGTGATTATAAAAGGAAGTAGTAGAGAAATTATCCAAATCTGCCTTTATGTTCCTTGTAAATAGAGAGTTAGGTGTGAGATAACTTTCTATTGCATATCAGAAAATTACTTTCTGAATTGCTTAGGTGAAATGCTGGAGTGTGAAAGAGAATATAATAGGAAGTGAAATTGCTTCTTTAATCAGTATAAAACAACCTGGAAATTACAAGATTCTGTTCAAATTAATAGCTACTACTTCAATGAAATGTTGGCCTTACTGAAGTTTGTTAAGAGCCATGACAAACTTTAGGGAGGCTAAGATTTCTCTTTTTAAGCTGTTTTGAAGGAAATAAATTATTTATGTATAATTAAGAAAAGCTGCTCTGTAATACAAAATTGGGTTTGTGGGATTTCACCGTGGGATGTTTTTTTGAGTTAGGTTTTGCATATGATATGAAGTCTGACATTTAAGGGAGTAGAGAGTTTAGTAAGAAGACCTTAGCATGCCTGATACTATTGCCTGTAATCTTCCTTTTTTTTCTACTGGAATCTCAGTCTATGTCATGTACACTCCCAGCTATCACCTATAATACAAAGAAGTATTTATATTTAAGTCCAGTTGAGTTGGTATTATCTGATATTTTCTGAGGTAGAAGTGATATTTCTGGTGTCCTGTTAACCTTCTCTGGTACGCACAAAATAACCATTACCAATAGAGCAGTTTTAATTATTTATCATTCACATTTCTGTTGTATCTAAAGATGTTTTATATTTCCCTTCCGTTCATTCAGGTTATTGGCCTGTGTATACACAAAAAGTATATGTTGTAACTATGGAGACTTAATAATATACTGTTATTGAAAAGGTTTATGAGCATGTCTAAATATATGTAATAGGACTATTCACAGTGAATGTGCAGCTTTCACTTTGGGAACCAAAACACAAGGAAACGGAAAGTTGGGGTAGGGTGCTACTGTTGCCTTAGTTCTTCCCATGCAGGACTTAGTGTGAAAGATGTAGGTTTATTTAAGGTTATACAAAGACAGCAGAATTGGGAATCTGACCCAAATCTTCAGAGACCTAATTCAATGTCTTAACCAGAGGCCATCCTTGCTCTGTGATTAACACTGACTTTTTATTCATCCTATTTCTATCAAGCTACATTTTCAGACTGAGTTGCACTCGTTTGGGACAGTGGGCCATTGGATATGTGACTGGTGATGGGAACATACTGCAAACAATACCTCATAATAAGCCTCTGTTTCAAGCTTTGATTGATGGCAGCCGGGAAGGATTGTAAGTAGAAACTTCTGTGGTCACCATAGGTCTGATATTTTGATTTCTTTGTTCTTCTAATAATTATACGGATAGTTATTGGAGATCTTTAAAACAGAAAATCTGGATATGGTGTTTAGCATTCCTTCGGAGTTTAAGGACCATCCATTTTATTCATTTGAAAAAAAATTAATTTCCAGGTAATTCCATTAACCGAAGTTAACCAAAACCATATCTTGTAGCGGACAAATTCCAGGAGAAAATAAAATCAGGTGGCTATCACATTGATTCCTTCCTCCTCATCTCTGCTCTCTCCCAGGAGTCCCAAATGCACTTAAGCTTATTGAACAATTACTACTGCCAGTTACTCATACGTCTAACTCTGAACAATGATTTGAAAGCTTTATAATTGCTTTTTTATATATAGTGCAGCCAGAACATTTTCCAGGTTCTAATAGTTTACTGAAAAGATTTATAATTATAAAAGAATCTTAGTTTATAAGGGGTGGTAGTACATTTTTGATAGGTTGGCTGAAAGTAACAGAAAAATTTTTGCTGTCAAAATGTTTTCACTGGGATACATGTTTTGATTTATCCATGTGATCATAATGAGGAAAAAAAAAAAACCCAACCAAACAGGTAAATTGATCAGTCCTCAAAACACAATTGAGAAACCCTTTACAATCTTGCAGTTTTCCTCAGTCTTCCACAGTCCAGTTTTTGGGGGTTTTTTTGCCTCATACCTGTAATAAAAACCACATTTATTATGGTAGTGTTTCTACTTGACAAAAACTAGAGCTGAGAATATCTAATGCAGAGTGAAGTTTTTGTACCCTATGTAAATATAACTTTCTCATAGCATGACTTAATAACACAACTTTCAAGAATCTGTTAGAGGTAACATAAATATGAATATAGAAAATCTTAGGGTCTCTGTAGTATCATTTAACCTATTATGTATTTCCCACAAATTATTATTTGTATGGAAAGTGAAATGCCTCCATCAGTTCTTGCTTAAAGACCAGTCTACATCTTAGTTTCTCAGTGCAGATTTGTGTCATAATATACACAGATCTATCTATGTCATAATATACACAGCTATACACTTATATAATGCTATGACACACAAATAACATTATATTTATCACATTATACAAAGATATACACAAATGAATGTTACTTTCTCTTCTGTTCCATTACTTAAAATAGTCCATAGAGTCACTGAGCGTGATGCTCGCAATGGACAGATCACTAGGAACACATGCTAGTATAAGCTCACTATAAAATGAAGATCTAAAATAACTTTTGGGGGGTAGCTCTACAGAATACTATCTGCTAACTAAAGCTCTTCTGCTCATAGCTGTGCAAGTAATATCAAAATTTTTCCTCTGCTTTTATAAATGGATTTGAACATGTATCAAAATACATATGCTGCAATTCGGTTGCACCCAAAAGATGAGAAAGATGTCTGAGAAAAGATGATGCATTTTACTTAACGTCTACTGTAATTTATTCTGCCCTCTTGAAATTTCATAGGTATTATTTAGCTAAAAATGCTAAAGAAATGTCCATATTTATAACAATCTCCTTGTGATGCAGCTATCTGTTCCCAGATGGACGAAGTTATAATCCTGATTTGACAGGATTATGTGAACCCACACCACATGATCACATAAAAGTCACACAGGTATGTTACAGGGTTTGTAAGTTATTTTATAATCTTCATCTCAGTATCTTATCTAGCAGTGATAATAAGCTTTTATTAAAATGTAAGAAATAATTTCGTAAGAGTGAAAATATGTTGTTGATAGAAGGGCTTAGATGAAGAACAAGATAGTAATTCTTTAAACTCTAGAGCTGATGGTGATGCACATGGCATGTCTTGGAAAGTTTTGTTCATTCAAAGCCTCTTCCAAGTGAAGAAATGTGTTAATGGTTATTAAAGATCTTTTTGATATTTATGTCACAGGTTTATGTAGTTTGGTGTTTCTTTGGAAATAGGAGATGGGAATACAGAAATAAAATCAAGATCAAATGATAGTTTTGAAGCTTGAATAGGAATGGGATGGTTGTTGACAGGTCCAGAAGGAAAAGTATAATTTTTATACCACAAAGATGTTGGTTCCGGGGGTCTCTCCTTTCTTTGTCTATTGTGCAAATTAAAAGAGAGATCAGGGAAAAGCAACAGAAACAATTAAGCGAGGATGTGATCAAGGGAAGACATTGGACTATTTACAAACCATACTGTTTCATATGGCCTTACATTTCTTCAGAGTAAACTGAATGACTTACTGAATCTTCTGTAATTTTGAGCGCTCAAAGTGCATTCCACCTCCAGAAATATTTCAGAAAAGAAGTATTCATTGCTGTCTATGGTATTATCAGAAATATCATTATGGTAATACCTGGTAAGAGAAGTCCTAAAAACAATTACCTTAAGAAAGTGTGAATACTTCTACTTACCTGACTTACCACTTTTCCCTCCAGTTTTGAAATAGCAGTGAAAGAGTAATGGAAAGATATCAGATATTTGTGTTTCATGGAACAATTTTCTATCCCCATATCCTTGCTTTTTCTCAAGGAAAAGAAAAGCAGCGTTCTCAGTGATTACCTTGTTCTTCACAAGCCTGTCATGTTGTGTTTCAAATTCATTCAATGAATCCAGTTGATTCTGGACTTGTAGTTAATGAGAACACCATTACTCGATTCTGATGGTAATTCAGCAGTCTGAACTATGTGAATGCTGCCTTATGTAATCACAGAATCACAGAATGTCAGGGATTGGAAGGGACCTTTAAAGATCATCTAGTCCAATCCCCCTGCCAGAGCAGGAACACCTAGAGCAGGTCACACAGGAACGCGTCCAGACGGGTTTTAAATGTCTCCAGAGAAGGAGACTCCACAACCTCTCTGGGCAGCCAGTTCCAGTATTCCTTCACCCTCATCATGAAAAAGTTTTTCCTCATATTTAAGTGGAACCTCTTGTGTTCCAACTTGCACCCATTGCCCCTTGTCCTATCATTGCCTGTGACTGAGAAGAGCCTGTCTCCATCCTCCTGACACTCACCCTTTACATATTTATAAACATTAATGAGGTCACCCCTCAGTCTCCTCTTCCCCAAGCTAAAGAGACCCAGCTCCCTCAGCCTTTCCTCATATGGGAGATGTTCCACTCCCTTAATCATCTTTGTGGCTCTATGCTGGACTCTCTCCAGCAGTTCCCTGTCCCTCTGGAACTGAGGTGCCCAGAACTGGAAACAATATTCCAGATGGGGGTCTCACCAGGGCAGAGTAGTGGGGGATATCTAATATCTAACTGCAGTAGTTTAAAGCTGTCACTAGAGATGCTTAAACTATGAAAAGATGGTATAAAAATGGCTGCAAGTCTAGATTGCTGCAGATGGATTCTTTGTGAGAGGTCCACCATAAACATCTTCAGTACCAACTACAGCTACAGATATGAGCTGTCTCTTTTTTGTTTTCTCTTTTCTCCCAGCCTCTACTCAGCAGTAGCTGCTTATTTTCCCATGACCTGGATTCAACTAACTCCAAGTTTTCAGACTTTGTTTTTCCAAGACTAAAAAAGCTTTATTTATACACAAATGCATGTGACTGCAAATTTCCCAACAATACCTAATTCTAGGTAACTGTTCTAGACTCAAGATTCATTGCTTAGTTTTTTTTCTCCTGAAGGTGTTCTTACACCTTCCTGTCAGTCTTGTAAGGATACAAAGTACTGAATGATCTGTGCATGGCTGTTGCCATGTTACCCTGGGGTATATTCTTCCCATACTTCCTTCATAAGGGTTATTTACTTCAGTCAACCATACTACAGTATTACATCCTTGTTACAGGTAGAAAGCCCTCTTACTTGTCAGTTTTCAATCCAGTAACTTTTATGAGTCCTAAACAAATACTTGGAAAAGGAAATCTCACTTTTTTTTCTCCATTCATCATTTAATTTCTCACTTAAGCCATGTGTTTGTTATCTTCCTCTTATACTGTAAGCAAGGAAAGGCAGGTTATATGCCTTGCAAAGTAGTGACATGAGAAGTCTGTAGAAAACTTCGTAGACACAGATATTAAACTTTTTTGTATCATGTATTATAGTATATAAGTTTTGAAGAAGCTAAAGAGTAAGGTGTTTCAGTAACCTTAGCATGGCTTTTAAATAGATGAGTAGCAATAGTATCCTTGACTACTAAGTACAGTACATTGGAAAAAGGGACTCAGACAAGTGTTTGTCACTACTGATTCTTAAGTATATTTTTTGTGAACAAATTGCAGTAGAAATAATAACTACTTGGCTTTCTTTTGTTACAGGAACAGTATGAATTGTACTGTGAAATGGGTTCCACTTTTCAGCTGTGTAAAATCTGTGCAGAGAACGACAAGGATGTGAAGATAGAGCCTTGTGGACACCTTATGTGCACTTCTTGTCTTACAGCATGGCAGGTACTGTCATAGTTCAGTTAATAGAGAAGAGGATGGATTTCGCTGTTACATCCCTGTTTACAACATTGGTACAAGTTTACTTTTTGAGGTACTCTATAAGAGAGTTCAAGGACATTATCTATTTAAAATGGTAAAAATTTTCATTTTGTGGACTTAATTCTGTGAAAAAATTAAGGTCCAGGAATCATTAAAATCTGGATTTGTAGGCTGGCCTACAAGGCCATTTGCTGACTGCTACTAAGTGGAAACTATTTCCTGAGCGCGTTATCTACTTAGACATTGAAAGGTGGGTATTTGGTGCCAATTTAGCCACCCAGGTCACTTCATAATGTATTCAAAAGGTATGAAGAGGACAGGTAGCAACTGGGCGTGGATAACTGACAAAACAGTGTTTTACATGGGGACAGGGTCATTTTGGAAGGAGAAGAATTCAATCAGCAGTACAAGTCATGAAATGACCCGTGGGAAAAAAAAAAGCTTAGTATTCCTGTGTTTCATGTTATTAATATGTAAAGCACTAAACCACCTAGCTTTACATGGTTGTTGGGGTAAGAGAGTGAGGGCAAACTCTAATCTCTCAGTGTCATTTACAGAATATCCCAAAAACCACAGACTTCCTGATGACACAGGTTGATGTGTTTTGTTCATCTTGTTCATGGACATGCCGAGTCTGTGGCAAGAGGGAGGACCGGTACCTTTAGTTCAGCACAGTTAACAAGCATTTGCCTTAAAAGTTAACACCAAAAGCAAAGGTCATTCCTCTTTACAAATTCAGGCTTTCCCCTGATAGGTGCCTCTCAAAACTAAATCTATTCTGTCTCCTTCACCCTGCTCCTTTCTTCTTTTGTATCTATATTTTGGGGGGAGAGGTAAGAGTCATCTCATTCTCAGGAAAGACTCTGTTCCAAAGTTAGGCACCAGTGTCTGGTTACAAATGTACTGATAACAGTAAAATGAATCCTTGACTCTAGTTCATTTTTGACCTGGTTTGTCTATGCGTTCATCTCAAGTTAATCAGTTTTCATTCTCGTGTTTGAAATATGACTTGGAGTACTATAATTTTTCTTTTCAAATTCCTAATTAAGAAATTATTGTGGGCAAGCTAACACAATGTATCAGAAATACCATTTGTCTTCCATTAGCAATAAAGCTTGTTGAAAAGGATGTATTCTGAGTTTCCGATAATGTGTTCTTTCTGAAATTTGAGTTTGATGCTCCAATCACAAATATTTCAAATTGCCCACAGATAAGGAATTTTGAGAAAATTCCATTTTAGACACAGTCATAGTATTATTTTCCAACTAAGCAGCTGCTGAGGTGAAACAATGTTTTCTCATTTCAGGAGTACCATTTCTCTGTTCTTACCGGTTTCATTCTGAATAACGAACATAGGAAGTCTGAGTATTTAAATTTGGGGGTTTGTTTGGTTTATTTTTTCCCCCTTTTTTGGCTTAGCTGAAAGGGCTAAGCAAAAGGACTGCCATCTTGGTACTTTTGATTTCCGAGTGTCTCATAGCATGGTAGTAATGTGAACGTGTGAACAGCATGTTCTAGTGGTGTGCCAGTGATGTGCTCTGATTCTGGAGGCTTGAGAAGCCAAGTTCCTCAATACTTCAGCCAATGGCTAGAGATTCAGGGAGAAGATAACTGAGCATTTTAGGCTCAGAGAACTGGCATGTTCAAAACCATTAAGCATCATCAGAACATTGCAACCAGCTGTAATCAGCCAGGTACATTTTGGACTTGATTACAAATTTAACTTTTGTATAATTAGTGAGGCAATGAAGAAATATTACATTGTAACAGCATCAGCTGTTGCGAGCTTCTGGTGGGCTAGTGTTTAATTGGGAGCATAATGACTCATTAGACATGCTTCAAGAGGTCCAATACAGATGTTTTCACCAAACAGAATAAAAAAATTGAGTAAGCAACATCGGATCTGCATAGAATACTAAGAGTAGTTCAGAGTTGTTCACCTTTATGGAGATCAGTCTCTCTAGAAAGACATGGTTTGTTTCATTTTTTTATTATGCAACAGGAGTAAGATGTCATTTTTTTCCACAGAAATCTATTCTTGTCTAAAAAGTACACATCTGGACTTGATACTAAATGTCTATGGGCATATATGCTGCATTATAATATTCACAACAGCTACTCTTTCGGTGTTCTAAATAACCTTTCCGTGGGCATGGACAAAGTTGTGTCATACAGATCATACAGATCTCAGTTTTATTGTCTCAGTTGCATTCATACTGTTGAATACAAATCTCTGCTGCTGTGATTTCTTACCCAATATATTTTGGGGAACTTAACGCTTTTGAAAAGAAAGGAGAGAAACTGCTAGTACCAAAGTGTTTGACAACACAGAAGAAAGCCTTGAAAATGCAAAGCTCTGTGCCTCATCTGTAAGGCTGTTTTCAGAAAATGAAACTGTTTCAACTATTGTGTGAGTAAGGGAGGACTCCTGTTCACTTGACAGTGATTACTTCAGTAGGTCCATGTAATTTGGAGGTGTTTTTTGAGGTACTTAGTGATGTTGACTAGTCCTTTGTAATTAGGATGCAAGGCTGTTAAGAGTAGGTGACGTGTATCTTTTTGTATAAAATGAAAATCCAGTACTAAACATGTAAATCAACATGACTGTTATCAGGAGTCATGTTTTTAGTTATCTGGCCCAAGGATATAGTTCTTCCACAAACTGTAAAATCATGCCAGTTTAGTAAGACTGGCAAGTGTCAAGATAAAAATAATGCTAGAAAAAAATTAAAGTGGTTCTTACATCTGAGAAATTAAAAAGCTGTACTTGCTTGATGATATTTCAGGATAGGTAGGTTGTTCAGAATTAATTTTGATGTTTGTATCTTTTCAGCTTGCAAATATGACACATTGTGATTTCTGAATTCAGATTGAATTATCTTGATCTCTCAAAGGTTCAGGGCTCTCTTTGATGTGTTGTTTTGTTGTGTTTGGTTTTTTGTTTGGTGTTTTTGTTTTTTTTTTTTGTTTTGTTTTTTTTTTTTTTTTTTGTTTTTTTTTTTCTTTTTTTTGTTTTTTTTTTCAACTTTATTTTATCCAGGTGGTACCCCGTGGTGGAACAATTCCTTTATAAGTGCCTGAAAGACTTCTCTCTGATTTTTTTGTCTGTTAGTAGTCTGAAATATGCTTTAAAGGCTTTTTAATTACTTCTGACATGGAAAAAAAAAATATTTCTGAAATGAGTAAAAGGAATGGAAATATGGCTGCTTGAAAACAATGTAGCACATTATACAAATTAAAATTCAAGTAATTCTTGTTTCTTGTAATACGTAAAAATAGTTCCTTGTTTTACATGATCTATTGAAAATATAGTAAAGTCCTGTTTTCTAACTTAAAACATGTCAAAAAAGGTTTGTAGTATTAGATATTCTGTATGCATATCAATGATGGTAACATTGTACCCATGATATACTGTATGTAAGTTCTTCACAGAATAAGAGCTGCATGTCCTAAAACTCATCTGCTACTTCTAACTTAAAATGAAAAATAAATATAAATAAATAAACTGCATTATCTGTCTAAACACCTCACTTTCTTTTCTGTGAATAAATAGGAAAATTGTAATCTCAAAAGGCAAGGTATTACTTCCTGAGCTGTAATACTAAGACAATTACAGGTTTTGTGCCCTGTAGAGGCAATAGTTGTGCTTTGATTAGTTATTTTTAAGGGAAGCTTAATCTTTTGAAGAGACACAGCTCTAAAAGTGCAGCCATTTAACCATTTACTGTAGTTAAATATCTATTAATCTGTTTCCTCTTTATGCCAGTGCTTCTGTAAAAGCTCTTACAGACCTGTTAAGGGCATTTTTGTCTAGGAAGATATAAGACCTACTTCTAAAATCACTTCTATTTTTTACTTTTTAAAATTTATGTACTTTTTTTGTCTTGCTGTAGGAATCGGATGGCCAAGGTTGTCCTTTCTGCCGCTGTGAAATCAAAGGAACTGAACCAATAATTGTGGATCCCTTTGATCCAAGGGATGAGAACTCCAGGTGCTGCAGTATTATTGATAGCTTTAGTATGCCCATGTTGGACTTGGATGATGATGATGATAGAGAAGAGTCTTTACTGATGAATCGCTTGGCTTCAGTCCGAAAGGTAAATTTTCAAATACTGTACAACAGATAATGTTCTATGTTTGTAAATGAAGCTGCCTGTAACTTTAAACAATGAGAGAGTGCACTTCATGCTCTAAGTTTCAGCAACTCAGTGAAGAGTTCTTGGGTTGAAAAAAGAAAACGCAGCAATATTGTAGCAATAGTAGTGAAGTTGAATAGAAGAAAAAAAAAAAATCCAGATTATCAGTTGACATGAACTGAGTTAACTCAGATTAACATGGAGGAACCATGAGTCTGCACCAGCTGAGACTCTTACCCAAAATAACGCTGTGTGAACAATTCCCTGAACTTTTATTTGTAAGGAACAAACAACTTCATGTATATAGAATATATTATTAGGTTCCTGTATGTGTGTATACACATGCACAGAATCTTTTTGGACTAAACCTGAGTTTCTAAATAGGCTGTAAATATTATTGCTTTGTAAAAGTGAGTTGGAACTCAATTCATATTGCACACAATTAGCCTTTAATCATGTTTCATGTGAGTTATCTATGATTATTTTTTTTCCCATATCTTTAGTATTAGTTACTTTTAGCAGGAAAAGTTTATCTGACTGTGTGCTGTGTGTTGGGAATTTTTTGTCTTGAAAGTGTTCTGTGTTCAAATCTGGAATCTTTCTTTTATCACAGATTTTATGAGTGATAAAAAAGCACTATAGGTAAAAAAAAAACAACTTTATTTTATGTTGGTAGTTTTCACTACTGTATTTTAGCCTGGAATGCATATTGTCATAGTGCACGCAACACTGAATTTTACAGTGGGATTCCTATGTTTTACCTTTTGCTATGGTCATCTAAATTGCATAGTTGCCTTGAAATTAATTCTGTAATATCTTACTCTTCCATTTCCTTATCGTTCTATTTGTTGACGGAAAAAAAAGTGTTTTACCCTTGTATCTGAGAGTATCTGTTAGTGAATATGCATACTTCTGATATCCTTCCTAACCTTTTAAGCCACATGAATCATTCTTGTGTTGTGAATGTAATACAACATGGCCTACGTTTGGGAATAGTTTATCCTTCCTGCCTGAACTTAAATTGCAGTCTGCAGCCTGACCTCTCTGAGATAGCCTTGAATTGATGGGCTTTTATAACACTATCATTTCCATGATAAGGCAAAAATGCATTATGCTTTTATCAGAAGAAGGAACAATAGGTTTTACTATAAGAAGTCTGGTTTTCGGTATCCACTGTGTGCTTGAGTGCTTTGGTGCTTGCTATTTTCAAGTCATTAATTTAATTGTTCAGTGAAAGAAACCTACTAAATATCACGCAAGTTCAGGAATGGCATTTTCCACTCTTATTCGCTTCTGGAGGACCTTTCTTGCAATTGTTGAATTATCAAGTCATTTAAGCAATTCCCACCAGTGTTTTTCTTCTTAAAACTGTTACCAGTGGTTGTACAGTGATGCTCTTAGCCACACCACCTGTATGGAATATGGCATTATTTATATATAGTTGTTGTAAGTGAAGCCTTCATCAGCCTTGTCTATTTCTTTTAATCATTATTTAATTTTCCTGCTAGACAGTATTTCTTCAGAGCCTGAAGAAATTATTTTTTTCCTCTATGATATTATTTGTGATTTTATCTTTCTTGAATTTTTCTGTTGTTTCTTGTTAATGCTATTAATATGAAGATAATACTGCATTAATGGCTGTGTTGTAGTAATTTGATTTGTTGAAAGAATGGCAGTTAGATGGCAAAGATAATAATGTAGTTCTTGCAGACAACCTACTGACTTTTGTTACTGTGTAATCCCAATGCACAAATATTTCAGTTCTTACTTTATTGCAAGGATAGTCATGTGCTTTCTCAGCATACAGCTGTTAAACCTTGAAAATCAAATGGGCTGATTTGGTTTCAGATCACCTGGCGATCACGTGGTATTAACTGAGAAATTCTTCTTGTGGTATATCTGGCTAGTACTGAGCTGGGATGTTAAACTTGCTAGAAGCAGAAAGTTCTAGGTACATGAAGTCCTGATAAAAGTGACTGCAGGACTTCATTGTGTTGCAGAAATATTAAAATCAATCCTTATTGTCCTGAAAGCTTTGTCAGAGGAGCACTGTTAAAATATTTCTAAGCTGTCACTACCAGTTTTCACTGTCTTTGGGACTTGTACCAGTAAATATATTCATAATGCAAAGAATAGTTGCAGTAAGTTCATGAACACACACAGTCAGGTTCATCACTGATTGAGAGGCCTGGGTCGGTCTTTAAGTGACCTATTCTTGACCAAAGGGAAAGCTGAAACACACTTTTTGGAAATGGCATTGAAGAGTAAAGATGATACAATTTTCTTTATCATCCACTGTACCTGTATGAATTATGCATATGTCAGATATCAGAAAAATAGCAGTTCTGCAGCTGATCACTCCATCTCTGAAGCATACTCATCTAAACTGTAAGAGGTGTCTGAATTAAGTCCCTGAGGGACCTCAGACTTAAAATTGCTTTAAGGAAAAGAATAATCACAAAGCTACTTACTCATTCTTTAATGGAGTGAGTAAACGGATCCACTTTAAGAAAAATGAATCATTCTTGCTAGGTGTCATGTATGAGCTGGCAGCAGCAGCAGCAAATCAGCTGTAACAGAGGCTTTAGAGAAATCCACTGCAATTAGTCTGTTTATCTGCCTCATCAAGCAGCTTATTTTTTCCAATTTCTAAATTGTCTTCAGATAGTTCTTTATGAAAGAAAGATGAAGAGTGGTGCCAAGGCCTCTGTTAATTGTCTCATTGCTAAGAAATTTCCAGCCCCATGGTATCCGATTAGCTAATGCAGTTATTGCCTGAAGTTTTCCTTTTCTCAGCTCTATACCACTTTTGCCAGCCAAGCACAACGTTGTGAAACGCACAGTAAAAAAATGCAGAGATTGCAGGCTAAGGTAACTGTTAGAAATGGCTTTTGTCACTTTTAAAGAGGGCATTTGAGTCTCTAGTAGACTATTATTCCATAATATTTAATACTCCATTGTCACAATAAATTAAATTACCTGTCATTTTACCTTGTGCAAGACGTAAATTGGTGCACTTCTTTTTGAAAGAAAGAAGGAAGATAAGGAAAATGCAGGACCTCTTGTTACGAGCAAATAATTTTAAATTTGTAAGTGCTAAGATAATTGTTCAATCCAAATAATATTACATGAAAACATAGAGTAAGGCCCTATCGGTATAGGAGACTGAAATTTTCAGTAGGTTAAAGTGAGTTAACATTCTCTAAAAATTCTTTCTTCTAAAACTGGATGAAGTTACCTTGTCTGTGGAGTTACTGTCTCCCCTGGAATTTATTTCCTAACTGCACCTAAAATTGACTTTGATTCACACTGTTACTTTAAAATAATTACAGGGGATTGCCAAAGCTGAAAGCCACTGTTTGTGGTGATTATGCTTCTTCAGCAGATGAGTTAGGTTAAACTTAACAAACTGTGACAAAAGACCTTGATTCTCAAAATATAGGAGGAGACTATGTTTTTTCACTCCTCCCCCTCATTTCCATATTATTAAATTTACTTTTCTCTGGTAATTAAGAGGAGTGTATTATGTAGTAATAATGCTTTTAATGTTGTCATATAGCATACAGGAATAAGTTTAAAAAAAAAAAAAGACTTAAAATACATATGTAGGTATTCCCTTCAGCTGTACATTCTTAACTTGTATATACACATAATTTTCATCATTTTCTTCTTAATGACACATCTGGTTTGTGGGAATTTATTAAAATCATGCCACACAACAAGAGCGTCCTTCACTGCTTAGTTATTAGTATTTGAAAATTGTCAATGCTAGGAGGCAGCGTGGCTCCCGTAGTTAAAATGTGGTTTACTGATTCCCTTGGGCAGAGTGGTGCTGTTTCTCACAGCCTCAAATAACTCCCTTTCCCTCCTTCATGTGCATTTTCTTGGGTCAGCAAGGGAAAGATCAAATAAAGAACAAACCAGTCTATGTAAAAATGTTTCCAGCCATCAGTGTTAAGTGATGCAACTTTATATCCTCATAGAAATTTTTAAGTCCAGATTATACTGGTCTGTCCAGGTCACAATTTACCCTAAACAAGAAATAACAAAGATGTGAGTTACTCTTACCTACCTATAAATAAAGAAACTTCAGGGAGCTACTTGGAAATGAAACATCTACTTCTAGTGTAGGTCTGCTTAGGTGCCTTCTTAAATGCAGTTTATAAATTACTGAGTTTCCTGCAGCAGGGCATTAACAACCAGGATATTCCTCAGTCAGTCACTTACTAGGGTTTGTGTTGAATATGCTTTTCATATGTGCCTATCGGGCTGAAAGGCTTCTGAAGCTAAAACTCCCCATTCAGTAGCCCAGCTACTAATATTTCCAGTGGAAAAACCTTCACCATAAATTGTAATCAATGTCAGAAGCAGCCTTATTCTTGAATTCACAACCACAAGGGGCAAACTGATACCAATATATCCTAGTAATAAATACATCTGACTAAACAAAACAAGTGTGGTCCGCTCTTGCAGTACAACTCCAAAATAAGTCATAGCTGCTTTTCCCTTGGCAGCGGTCGTGCCAACCAGATGAAGCCCATGTTGTTACAAAGGAGTCTGTGCTCTTTTCCTTAATTGCATCTTTATTGCACAGGTCTGTGTGTGTTGCAGCAGAGCCCCTTTGTACGCTGAAGGTCTGTCTTCTGTCACTGCCAGCTCATTTGTGTTACTTTGTGTCTTAACCGCTTGCTTATTTTTTTTGTTTTTGTCACTGTGCTGCTCTCAACTGCTGCTTTATTTCCAGTCAGTAGGAAATACACAGAAATTCCAACTAGGTGACAACCAGAAAAAATTTTAAGTCCCTTCATCCTTAGTGACTCTGCCAAAAAGAGTAGGTATTACATACATCTGTTAGTGCCCTGGCATCTACATGAATCGCAGCCACCTTCTTGCCCTGGCTGTCACAAACATCAAAGAATGCAGCTAGGCAGGTTGGATTGGGGTAGCCAGGAAAAATAGGTTGGTTTTGTGGTTTTATGTTTTTTATAACGAGTATATGATGTTAATCAGATACTGAATGCTGAAGAAAACCTGCTTGTTGCGGTGAAATATTTTGTTTTGTTTGGTTTTATTTTTAATTTTAGTAGATCTAAACAAGGAATCATAATTTTTAGTTTCTCCCAGCAGCAAGGCATTCTTTCTTACTTCAGCGCTAAGAGGTGATGTGGATTAAGCTTCCTTGTAGGGGAAAGAAACCGCTTTTGCGACGATCAGCTCTTTTCCGTGTTTTT